>LPNX010351448.1:922142-961128 GCA_001517045.1 Pseudotsuga menziesii | reverse complement strand
ACTACTTCTTGTAGAACCTCTATCTACTGGTGAGAGAGGTACACTGTTATGCCCTGGTTTTGGTTTCGTCGCCAACCTATTTATTGCATGCAAGACTTCCTTTTTCCCTTTAGCTAGATCATGCAATGCACTCACAAAGCTACGAAACTCCATCCTGGATTTTTCCCCTCCTATTCCTTTCCCTCTTTCAAAGTGTATCCCTATTGGGTCCATGTCTGAGTTGGTATCTTCTAGCTGGATATCCTCAAATTCCTCCGTGTACCTACTCTTCCTTCTCCTATAGGTTACAAAAGTTTCTTCTTTTGTATTCATTTACTTCTCATGTTCAAGCCCACAAATGGAAAGGAGCATGCTCTGATACCACTGTAGTATCCCAAATATTGATATTCTACTCACACTGTGTATAATGCTGACTCGTACACTCAATCATGTGCAAAAATACAAAATAATCGTGCATGCAAAAATACCCTAAAATAGCTAAATTAGGGCTAGGGTTTGCAGAAAGGAATTTAACACTTACCATTTATAACCCAAATGATAATACTCCCGAGATAGCTGCATGCATAAAGTTCTGGATAAGTGGGCTAATGTTGCTCCTTTCCTCCATTGTGAACCCCAACAGCAAGGAAACTCTTGTCTACACTGAAGGTGATGTTTTTTATGGAAGGAGTATCAGATGAAGCTGGAACTTTGTTGAGATGTGATTCTGCTCCTGACAATGAGAATGACCGGAGCATGCATGATTTTGGACCCCTATGACCTAGCTAGCGAATTGATCTCTTTCTCTACTGCTCATGCCCCCCAACCGCACATATCTCCTAGTAGATGCTCCAGATGAGCAAATCAGAAGCTTCCAGTCACTCAAGGAAGTAGAGTGACCTTGCTGAAGAATATGATTCTAGGATACAGAGGAAAAATTGGGATTCAGAGACCCAGTGAATGCTTTGGGTTTTTCCAACTAAATCCCCCCAGCTGCACTGATGAACCTACAAACAATCTTCCGGTCGATACTGAATCACTGGATATGGATAAATACGATGGATGTCATTGATAAATATGGATGGTATATCCTGAAAGAGTTTAGGGAAGATATTTCACTACCGAACCCTTGTTAGCTGAAGACGCCGTCTTCAACCACAACTGTCACAGTTGCATGTTGTGTTGCTGCTCAAAAATCCAAAATCAACAACAATAATAATAGATATTCTCTTTAGTCCAATAACCGTCTTAAATAGAGTCTCATGTGCTTTTAGGGTTTGCATGTCACTTAAGGTTTTATGCTTCACTTTTGCATGCATGCAATCCTAATTTGGTGTTGACTTTTAATCCTAAATAAATAAGGATTCTTTTATCCGACTGATGACTTTAACACCGAATGAATGTCCAAATCTGCTCTAAGTATCAAATTCCCTCAGCAAATTCCCTCTTATGCAGTACCCACTCAAACCTGTGGGAATTAAGTAGGTTAGCGGGTGTTTTGGATGCTTAATTAGAGGGGGACATTACATTCCTCAAGTTATAGTTGTCTTCTTTGGTAAGGACCTTGGTGTCTTCCAAGAATAACAAGTGTTTGGTGTCATGAGAGTGTTCGGTTAGAGCACAGGATTGGGTCCGATTGATTCTGATGTCAGATTCATGTTCTTTTATCCTAGATTGAAAAGGGTGACCAGTTTCTCCGATATAAGATCTCCTACAAGAACAAGAAATTTCATAAACTCCCTAGAATAGATGAGGATTGATAGGGTCTTTGCTGGTTTCATCAATCCATTGATGTTGTTCTGGGGTTTGAAATATGTGATAATGTTCTTTTTTTTAAGAAATCTTGCAATCCTATTAGTGAGTCAGTGACACCCTGGATTAAGGGAAGGACTATTGACGGTTTGTCTTTATCATGTTCTTTGGTTCTTGACCTAGGTTAGGTTTTATGGATGATATTTGTGACTTAAGATTCCTTATAACCATTCTTCATAAATACTTGGATGAGGTGTTTTTGTTCCTTGTCAATGTGATCTTTGTTTGAAATTTTGAGGCCTCTCCTGGAAAGCGTGTTTATCACACCTAGCTTTTGAGAAGGATGATGATGGGAATCAACATGGATATATTGCACAGTGTAAGTTTCTTTTCTAAAGACTTGATGGGATAGAGTGGCATCAAGTTTTTTGGTAATCCTAACATCTAAAAAAGGAATGTTGGAATTCTCTTCGATTTCATGGTGAAGTGAATGTGTTCGAATTGTTGTCAGGTAAAGAACAAACTTATTTAACTCCTCGTTACTATGGGGCCAAATCACATTTGTATCGTCAACGTATTTTTTCCAAACATTGGGCTTAAGGGGATAAGAGATAATGGCTTTAGATTCAAAATATTCCATAAATATATTGGCAACAATGGGGGAGAGGGGAGAACCCATGGCAACACCACTAGTTTGTTCATAAAATTCACCTAGGAACCTGGAACATGGATCTAAGGCAAACCTCAATTAAGCTTGTTGTTTATGGGTCAGTGACTTCCTTAATAACTTACAACGCAACATCAAGTGAAATATTTGTAAACAAGGATACAAAATCAAAGCTAATAAGAATATCTTTAGTATCTATTGAGGTATCCTTTATCATATCTACAAAGGAGCTTGAATCCTTGACAAAAGAGCTGGTATGACCTACAAGAGGTTTTAACATTGCAGCAAGGTATTTAGCTAGCTGGTAGGTAGGTGAGCCAATAGTGTTCAAAATAGGTCTTAAAGGATTCCCATTCTTATGAATCTTGGATAATCCATAAATTCTTGGGACCAGGGGTTACGGGACATAAGTCGCTTCTTGGTGTTTTCATCTATAGAGGAATTCTGGATGGCTTTTTTTTACAGTATTGGTAACCTTGTTGAGAGGGTTGGTAGACAATTTCCTCTCACTGCCACTGGTTGAAAGGTGCTCTAGTATCTTTTTCTCATAATCTGATTTATCCAAAATTACCGTTGCTACTCCTTTGTATGCTTTAAGTGTAAGCAAGCACTTTCCCAACAGATTGGATAAGTGACAGAGAAGATTGGCATATAACAGGAAAGGAAATGAATGGTACTGAAATGGAAGAGATAAACTATACAAAAAGAGATGAAATATAGGGGATAAGCAATAGACAATATCACTTGAGTAATCCCTAAAAGGTAAGAATGAAATCCAATTGAATGGATCCACTAATCTCTGCAAAAAATACCTATACGTAGACACTATAGGGTCATAGGACATGCTACATGGCAATGCATGTTCTGCAAGAGAAGTGGGAAGCCAAAACTAGGCAAATGAATGCTAACCTAGTGCAAAGGTAAGAAAATAAAGCTAATTGAATGGATCCGGTAATCTCCAAAAACTATCCTATGCAAAGAATACCTATACATAGACACTGTAGGGTCATAGGACATGCTACAGGGAAATGCCGTGATCTGCTAGAGAAGTGGGAAGCCAAAACTAGGAAAATGAATGCTAACCTAGCTAGGTCAAAGTTGATAAATGTCGCAAAGTTAGAAGCTAAATTTAATGACCAAAGGAGGCGGTCATACAAGTGGTGACCAAGGATCGAAACTTCCACTTTAGATCCGTCGGGAAACATTGAATACCGCGATAATAAGATCAAGATAATTAGAAGGATCAGTAGATGATAAACTACCTCATGAAAGATTTTTTGTTTTTTTGAAGGTTCAAGAAAGCATTAAGTTCTTCTTTCTTCAGAGATTTCTTTGCAAGTTTGGCTTGTTTCAGGGTTAAGGCTACGTCTTGTCTAATTTCATATTTCGTATCCCTTAGGAGACTGCTAATGTCGTCCTCAATCCTGCAAATGATGCCTTCAACTGAAATTGAGTGGGGAGCGATGGTGAACCCTAATCCCTTCTTAAGGGAGTTAATTGTGTGGTTATCTATTTGATGGTTAGAAATGTTAACAACAGTGTTGTGTTTAATTTCATTAGTTGAGGAGATGCGTTTCTAAAGCCACTCAAATTTCTTCAACTGCTTGTATTTTTTTGTTCTCCCCTGATTGGATGCATTCAACGTTGCATAGGCTTCTATTTTTTACCATAGATCCGCATTGATCAAGTGGGATAGTTGTAGATGTAAAATGAGCGCGTGTTTGGACAGGATGCTAAGACCATTCTTATATTCTTAATCTCATATCGAACCAGGGATTTGTTACAGTTGGAGAAAACATTGTCATTCCTAGGCTTGCTATTCTGTTAACCCAGTGGAGTTGATATATTAGCTAATACTGGATGGTTTTAAGTAAGTTCAATATATTTATGTGAAAGAGCATCATGTGATCAATTACTTCTTCATTAAAACACAGGATGGAAATTTGAGATGGGGTAAAAGATCTACAGAGATTTCTATATGTTTGACAACAAGAACACTGCAAAGCTAACAAAGAAAGTTATCATCTAAAGAACTCAATATGTGTGTTACCATTGCCAACTATCTACTTCTCATGCAAGCAGTTCGGCTTTCACTTCAATTTCACAATTCAGATTTCTCTCCATTAAAAAAAAATTCTCTCCATTAAAAAAATTATTGTACTGTAATTATCTTTTAACTATCTTTTATTTTGGATTACATACACTCATAGTTACCTAAATCAATTAACATTTCCTCTCATGTGTTCTAAAGATAATGTGCATAAAATATTAACATAAATAAAATCAGCGTGATTATTCTTATCTAAACACAACTATTAAATTAGTCTATCTATTTCAACAATAAGACATAACCCTCGAATCTCTTGCAACCAAATTTTAATTGTCAAACAATTAAAAATCACATAGGTGTCAAACAAACCCAACCTGATTCCTAAGTAAATTCATCAAACAAAGAAAGCCTACCTGAATCCTGGTCTAATCATCTCAGAAAGTTCATACCGTCATGGAGAGTACTGTGTACCGGAATCATAGTTTACAATGTTCATCAATGCCTATAAATATCAATTTAAAATACATGTCGCTATAAGAAAGAAGAGCATAACCTGAAATTAAATCATTCTAAAATTTGATAAAGATATAACCCTCAAAACCTGGGCGTACAGTTACCTGCCCCAAGGTGAACGCTGAGGTAGACTGCTTGTGCCAACAATAAAGCACATGTCACTTAACCAACTCACCACGTCATCTCAACTCTACAGACAAACCACGCAAACACGGTTTCAAAATGATTAAGGGATATGCCCCATTTGTGCCTTTCCTATATGCATAAACTAAATCCATGTAAACTAAATTCAAAACAAGTTAAGGTAACCATCTTCAAATTACCTAAAACACCCGAATATGACAGAGACACATCGCAACAAACCAGAACGTACAATGACAGAGATAATCCCTGCAAACCAAATCCAAAACAATTTCAGGTAAACTAAATCTAAATCTTTTCAAAATTACCTAAAACACCCGAATATGACAGAGACACATCATAACAAACCAAAACGTACAATGACATAGCCACAAACAATCTATATGAAGAGATAATCTAGACATGGACAATTTCCCTACCATACCTGCACGCTTCTGTTGTTGCCGTTTTAGTGGGGCTTCTGTTCCTTTCGCAGCTAGATGACAAGCCAGCCATTCCTGCAGCACACACCAGCACATCACATCAGAATTATTAATGAACACAAGATACCGTTCGAAGTCATCAATGTACAGATCACAAATTAATACTCAAACTCAAATTAATAGGAAATGTACAGATCACAAATTAATACTCAAGCACAAAGGAAATGTACATATCACAAATTAATACTCAAACACAAATTAATAGGTGGTCGTTGCACCTGCCACTGCATTAGCGAATGGTGGTCTCCTCTAGCACTCTCTTTCCCCCATCATACACAACAAACCAACACACAAAGACAGAAAATGAAACACAGGAATTCATCACACAGAAAACCACACACAGACACATACATACGAGGAGCGCTCCACACAAGAACATTACCACTACACTGCAGGTGAGAGAGAGAAGAAATATAAAGAAATGAAATGAAATGATGAAGCAATGTAAAAAATAGCAAAAGCAGAGAGCACTGAAATGAAATAAAATGATGAAGCAATGTAAAAAAACTGCTACCCCAGAGAAAAATTGCTACTCTAGAGAAATACTGATGATCGAGCAGTCTGGCTTACAACAACGGTTGGGTTCAGATTTCTTGCACCGCGCTTCCATTGCTTTTATTTTATTTTGTGTTCTCCATGTCTAATTTCATAATGGTTGAAGCTCTGGTTGGCAAGGGACATGATGGAGACTAGAGTTGATATCTCTATACAAATAAAACATGACAATGTTTTATGTTGTATTTTTTCTATATCAAGTGTGCTTTGGGATCGTGGTTCTTGTATATAAGTGTGTTTTGGGATTATGTGGTCCCAAATAAAGATTTTTGTATTGATAAAAACAAGACAAGTGGCATTCAGATTTAAAAAATTCCCTTAACATTATTGTATTTGAAAAATTGATAGCTATCCCTAACAAAAAATTGATAGTGTTGCTTAAATGGTAACTAACACCTTGAAATTTTTATATCTTTTCCATTACCAGTTTTCCAACCCAGTCAAGAGATTGACCCTATCACATGGATATCCTTGTATTATATCCTACCTGAGGATATATGTCTCTACCTGGAGGATTATGGCATCACACATCTCTCAGATGCACGCAATTGGGGATCTAGCTCACATGATTACTGGCTCTCGACAGTTGATCTTGATCTGGGTGGTCTGTGGAAGGACTTATGGAAACAGTATATCATTGGGATACAACATGGAGGCATATGTATTAGTGATGGTCTTGATTGGTCTGGATGTACAACAAGTGCAATGGTCTAGTAAAAGTAAACTTTGCATATGAACTGATTGCTTATAGGTATGTTGGTACTCAACCTACTGTACCACTAATATGGATATGGAAATTCAATATCCCACTAAAAGTTATATGTTTTAACTAGCTTTTCTTATCCAATCACGCCCAGACTTGGGATAATTTGAACAAAAAATGCTTGTTTGGCCCTAACTGGTGTTTCTTATGCAGATCAACCCCTGAGTCCATAGATCATATTTTGTCGAATTCTGTTTCACTAGAAAGGTATTACAGTATCTCAGCACTAAACTCGATGTCCCCATAACCTGGAAGGAGACAACATACTTGCAGAATATTGATTCCTGGTTCTGGACGGAAAAAGAGCTTACATATCTTCCTCCTTTGATGGCCTAACAAATCTGGTTGACTAGAAACAAATGTATTTTTGATGATAAGAAACTAGATATAATATATATTGTTCATTCAATATTAGAATAGCTACAACTTCATCCTGTTCATTCTCAGCTGAAACACAAGATTAGAAATATCGGGTTGGCTCCAATTTTTTACTTCCCGATGGTGCTTCTGCAAATTCGATGGGTGTTATTGGCATACATCTTATGCTTAGCCAGGACCATTACTTTTGCATGCATATGGGTGTGGGGCGGAGCACATGTAACACCCCGGTTTTGACCCCGATGCATTAAATATACATGATACATACATATTGTAAATAATCATGGTGCGGAGCTAAAGGCAAAGGCCCCACCATCAATTTGGTTGTGTTATGTTTCGAAATTTGGAATTGTTGCCGATAGTGTATCGGGATATACGACACATATTAAGTTGTGGCATGAAAAGGGCAACCAGCTATGTCGATGCAACTATATTGAAAAGGGCATGATTTCCTAAGGATAAGGGGGTGGATTGTTAAACCTGGAACCCATGGGGAAAAACCATGTGTCAACCACTTTAGCTCCTATGTTAGTTGAGGGTAGTTAATTCTAGGTAGTTGTGGGTGGCAGGATTTCCCCCACGCACTCTCCACCAGCTGGTTCAGTCACATGCACGGGATGGGAGTGGTTTTCCTCACGCGTTGTTTGGGATGCCCGATCATTCTGTCCACTCTCTCCATCGTTGGTTGTTCATTCCTCACGCACATGAATTCTTCACTGCCCATCTCACGTAGAGACACCCCATTTTTCCTCACGCAGAGCTGAGATAAAACGATTCATGATTCTATGTGTGGGGGTTCGCTCTCTTTTCTCTCACCGATTGTTGGTCTGAGTATGTGGTTTTCCCTCCCGTTCACGCAGAGAAGTTGTTCCTTTTCCATTATTGGACTTTGTAATGTCTCGTTACTTCATAGTTGAACCAGGGCTGTGGTTTCTTTGTTGATCGTTGGCTATGGTCTCATTCACATTTTTTGTTGACTGTGTTTCCCTTTACAGAGTGGTATCTACTGTAGGTTATTGGGGAGTCGTTTTTGCCATAATAAGGCCAAGAACGACTCAGGTATTGTGTTCCCCTTTCCAAGCTATGAAATGCTTGTTGGACTACAGGAAAGTAGCAGTTGGTGTTGGTTACTATGGGCAGACTCGGGTTTACTTGTAATGTACCAACAACACCCCTAACTCACTGGCCCTTTTGGCAATAGACCACAGAATGGCCTGAAGTCTCACCTGAAGTGATCTTAGATGGGTTGGCTAAAGAATCAAGTGTCCTTAACCAGGTTATGTAGCATCCTGTGTCTCACGGCTCTTCTTAGCTAGCGAGATATTTCTACGAGTCACAGTTCTCTCTTACTCACGGACTCTGATAGGGGAAGGGCTCCTATCGCATTGCAGCGACTAGGACGATGCGCAAACTCTCCCTTCTCCGGTTCTCACTATCTGCGATATCTCACACCGCAGCTCCTCTGACGGTGTGATATCACCTTTTGTCAATGCGATATCTCCTATAGTATGGCCCAATGTGACTCTCAAGGTCCAAAGGCTTTCTCACTGGGAGGAATAACTCGGCTAACCTTCAACAAGGTGTTAAACAACCTTACTTGAACTTTCACGGTTCAACACACTCAACATCGCTATACTTAACTTGCTGAATAAGTATACTGGAAATCCTTAACAGAGTGACTATTACTGTGTGACACAAGCACTGATAAACTCATATGCAGACACTTGATACATTTAAACTCGCCTTTAACCTTCTATAATGCTGTAACTAAATGAGAACATAAAGACAATTACTAACTGATATACGGCATTCATGTAACAGATAACAGATAGCAACTAAGTAAAGCCAATCACATGAATCAGTCACATAACACACTGATTTAACGTGGTTCACTTCCAGGGTAGAAGCTACGTCCACGGGAACTGGTTTATATATTATAACTTGGGAGAGTAAACATAGTTCCGCTGCAACCTCATATGCAGCTGAGATCTTCTGGGTAACTCCGCGCACACAGCCGGGATCCCTTCTCTCTTAGATCTCTTCTCTTCTTATATTGCTTCTCTTACAATATAATCTTCCTCTCTCTCTCTCTCTCTCTCTCTCTCTCTCTCTCTCTCTCTCTCTCTCTCTTTCTCTCTCAATCCCTACAGATTGTTACATACATGCTCTAGGAGTCAGCTACTGGTTACAGTAAGATACTACAGACTGAATAACAGAACCAGAGCTTGACTCTTCTATAATACAAAATGACTGTGAGCTAACAGACTAACTGACTCTCCAATTGTTTATCTGAATGTCTTTCTAGCTAACCTTTCACTCTACAAAATACATGATTTTATAGGCGGCCCGAAGGTCTCACCATTACAACACTGTGGGCCTCTCCCAACAGTAACCCAAAACCCTAACTATGATAGTCGGCATATCTGTACTTGAACTACCGCTTTCCGTCACACCACAGCTTCATGCAGTCTTCCATGCTTCCTGACACTAACCGTGGGTACTGGCACCACTTCCTTGGTCTCTTCCCTTTTGTACTTCGTCTTCAATACCTTGGCTCGTTGCTCCCTTTTCCATTTATGAGGGTAGATGAGCCCTCTTGTCTTCGCCGCTGCCTTAAATACAGTGGTTGAGCTCTCTCCTCTCAACCGCTGCCTTAAGTGCAGTGGTTGAGCTCTCTCTTTTCGGCCGCTCAGGTACTGTTACCTTCAACTTACTTGTCCCAAAACAACAAATTTTCCTGTAGCTGCAGGACCCTACTCCAACAGTCCCCTAACACTTACTTGTGGCTCGTCCTCGAGCCACTAACAACTGGTTTCTCTTTCTGTAGCTTCTCCTTGGCTTCCTGCGAAGTCCTTGTAAGTTTCTGTCAAAGTCCTACGACTTCTTTCTCCATAGCTTCGACACACTCTTGTGTCGTTTCAAGCATAACTTGACTGATGCTGGAGTCTTCTGTGGCATCCATTTCACTTTCTCTTGTAGTGAACTCCTTAACCTTCTACTTAACTGCATCAACCAGCTCAGTGATTTCTTGCTGATATGGTTGAAGCAGATTATTGAATTGTATCTCTTTCGCCCTTAACCGCTGCGCTTCCTGTTGCAATCGGTTCATCTCTGTCGTCTTCTTCATATTTGCAAGAGATCCTAAGCTCTTGACTTCTTCCTTCATTTCCGTTGTGTCCTTCTCTATGTTCTGGATGTGCTGTTGCAGTTCCAGTTTAGCTGGGAGCTCATCTAGCTCCGACCATGTTGTCATCGCATCGGCTAGTAATGACTCTGCATCATCTATGCGACACTTCATCTATGTTGAAGTGAGTTTAAAGGCCTCTTCCCTTGCTTCTTTGTTTGCCTGGGGTGTGCCTGGTGCTTGAGCCTCAAGCTCAGCAATATGTGCTTTGTGGTCTTCCTCCATCTTAGTCACTATCTCTTCCAGAGCCTTTGCTCGGTCTAGAATTCTTCTTACCTTCTGTGTGAGAGGCAAGGCAAGCTCAATGTTACACTGGGGTAACTCTACTGTGATGCTCTGCAGGACCTAACCAAGATCCTATTCTCTTTCTGCATATGTTCTTAGCTCCTCCGCCTTTTTCTGAAAGTTTGCGGTGAGTTCTGCATTCTGTTGCGTCAGCTGGGTGTTCTGTTTATAAGTCGCAAGCTCTCTATCCCTGAGCTCTGCGCTTAGCTGCTGTTGTATCATCTCTAATTGATCTAGGGGAAACTCTACCAAATTAACCTCGAAAGGTTGTCAAATCTGTATCTGCACATCCATCATCGACGCAGGAAATTAGATGCTCCCTGGTGGTATCAATACTGTATTGATGTGATCCTTTGCAACGATTTCCTCACGGGGAATCGACTGTGTTGAGCTTTCTCCTGCTGTCGCCTTGACTAGCTGAGTCTACATCATGGCAGCCTTGTCAGATAGTTCTTTCAACTCCAAAAGCTGCTTATCTATTGCGCCCTGCGGCTTGTTTTGCGATGTCTGTATCGCCTGAAATGTATCACTCATTTCCTCCTTGGGTCTTGTCGCGATTTGATCATAGTCATCGTCGGTCAGTGCCGTCTCTAAAGCTAGCTTTGTGGACTTGGATTTTTTCCTCTTCTGTGCCTCCAGTGTCTCTTCTTCTCGATTCTTCATCTTCTATGCCTCTGGTGCCACTTCTTGTGGATCTTTCCTCTTGGAACCCACTTTCTCTTTTCCTTTGTCTATTTGGTCTAGGGGTGGGGTATCTGTGGGTTTCTTTGCTGCTGCGGCATCTTCTAATGCCATTTTCCACTCTTCACCAAAATCTTTGATGACATATTCTACGTCTTGTGCTGTCATCCTGAACTAACCATTAGCCCAATTATCTATTCTACACCTTTTTGGCCTTAGAAATATTCTATGGTTGTCTATCATGAAATCAAGCCGATTGTCATATACGTCCACAACCTCCGTGCTGATCTGCGGTGTCTCCTGGATGTTTCTCTTCAACAGGTTATAGTATTCATAGAATACTATCATATTGATCTTTTTCTTGGCTGGGCTATTGCTGTCCCATAAGTTTGCATAGCGCGCGCCTCTACAGTCGTCACTTCATATATGTAGGAACTGAGTATGGGGCAGCTCCTTCCACTCGACGAATGCACATAGTATAAGCAGCCATGAGAAATGGAAGGGGTGGTTTGCCTCATCTTGGGCTGTCAAACAATCTTGATTAAAAATATTTAACAAAAATAAACACCAATTAAACTGTTCACCTTCTGCAACCTGTATGGCAAGGTGAATTACTGATCCTGTGACTTCTTTTGGGCGAACCTTGGTTAGCAGTCTGCCTGCAAGCAGACTGGCTATAAATCTAAGTGTATCGTCTGCTATTGCTGCGAGGTCATAATCCCGACCTCCTCTTTGTAGCTTATACTTGGTAACTAGGGCTACTGGTAACTTGGAATCCTTGCCCTTACTTGATATATGTGTCTGCGGGTCCTTACCAGTCTTGGACAGCCCAGTGATGCAGTGTATCAGGTCGACATTCAAATCAACCTAGTTACCCAACCAGAGGTAACCTCCATGTAGACGGGAAAGTAGCACACGCACCACGGCATTAACCTCTGCACCTCGTCCAAAATGTGGTATTCTCAACAAATTGAGCAAACCTGACCGCTCAAGAATCTGGACATGTTCCATAGGAACAAACTCATCTGTATTGGTCCTCGGGTTCCTTTGAACTGTAAGATACCGGTCCGACCGAAACTAAGGGTATGTCTTACTATCTCCAAGGTTATAGTCTATAAATTTGATAACAAGGACATATCCTAACAGGTCTTCATCTTTCTTTACATGAGGGTCAATGGCCGGTAGTGGAATAAGAAACTTAGCACCCTTGGGAATGGTTACCTATGGTGCGTCCTCAACTCTCGGCACAATGTATTCTGCTGCTATGTGAACTTCCTCTTCCTGCTCTGGACCAGAGTCTTCTACTATCTGAGCTTGAATCCTCATCCTTGGCAGCTATCTGACCTATGATGTACCTAATTTCACAACCTTGGGCGGTGTCGTCATAGCAGACTAGAGGCCACCACTCTGGAATCATCTCACAATGTCTTCTAAAGGTTCCTCCTTGGATAGAAGCCACTCGGTGCAATACTCTAGATGGGCAATGGCTGCGAAATTAGGGAAAACTAGCACTCTGTAACTGGGGTATCTCTGCACAAGAAAAACTCTGCAACTTGCTCTATAGCTCTTTGAAATTGCCAAAGTAACCCTTCTGTATGGATGATATTTATATTTATAACAAAGGTGATAATCTGTGACCCAACGATCCTGTAGACTAGACCCGTCAGCAGTATTAATTGCATGGACAAGACAACACCTGTCGTTTTGATCCTCATTAATTCCTGAAATCCAATCAAATTTCCCTTGAAACGTGTGTGCAGGCACCGATCTCGTCGAAGATTTTACCAAATCTAGAAAAATCATTATACTATTGCCAAATCTAGGGCAACGGATACCTGTCGTATTCGGATTAATTGCTTGTCAGAGGGCGAAGTGACTGACCCTCTGTCTTTTTTCAAAACTGGCTACGTGGCATGGGGAAACATCGCCTTGCTGCGATGCCTCACCGCATCACCTGCGCAAAACAAACTTAAAATTATTATTATTATTATTATTATTTTCCTATGTAGACTACTTATCGGTACGATGCCTCCTTTCAACTACATTGGGCATCTGCACATCCATACATTGTCTGAGTTAGGCCTGAGAGGTGGAGTGGCTATCACTATAGAGCTTGAGCCTGCTGCCATTAATCAACATGGGAAGAAGCTCCCCGTTCAGTTTGTTGAGCTGAACAACACCTCCTTCTGTAACTTGCTGAATCTGATATGGCCCCAACCAATGCGTCTTGAACTTTCCTGGAAACTTAATAAACTTACTGTCATAGAGGAGCACTAGGTCTCTTGTCTGAAAAGTCTTACTCTTAATGTGCCTATCATGCCAAGCTTTTTCTCGTGCCTTCTGCACTTTCTAATGGAATCCTGCGATGAATCTGTCTTCCTCTAAGGCAAGCAGCTGCGCTAGTCTTTCATTCATCGTGTCTGTATCAGCCATCCCGATAATTTGAGCAACTCTTAAACTGGGAATAATATATTCCATAGGCATAAAAGCCTCTTTTCCATACACCAAGCTGAAAGGTGTGTTCCCTGTAAGTTTCTTGCATGTAGTCCTATAAGCCCATAATACAACGTTAACCTTGAGGTCCCAATCATTTCTTTGGCTATTACAGATCTTAGTAAGAGCAGTTTCTAGAATCTTGTTAAAGGCCTCCACCATACCATTAGCTTGTGGGTGGTAGGGAGTGCTCTTATGGTGCTGTATCTGGAATTCCTCTGTCAAGGCTTCGATAGTGCGATTCAAAAAATGTGTGCCTTGATCGCTCATCAAAATTACTGGGCATCCAAATCTATTGATGATGCTTTCAAAAATGAACTGTGTATCTGTAGTAGCATCACAATTCCTTACTGCTTTCACCTCTTCCCATCTGGTGAGGTATTCTGTTCCTGTGATGATGTATCTCGCACCAGTTCATTTTCCTGGTGGGTTGATAGGACCCACAAAGTCTATAGCCCATTTGTCAAATGCACGCAGCGTGATCTGTGGTCGCAGCAGCATTTCATCTCTTCGCAAAGGTTTTCCTACCCTCTGGAAGATATCGTAGCATCTACAAAACTCCTTAGTATCTTTGTGTAAAGTAGGCCACCATAATCCTGCAGCTAAGATTTTCTGAGCAGTTGGCTTTCCTGCAAAATGACGTCCTGCGGCACCTGAGTGTGCTTCTCTGATAATGGCCTCTTTCTCATGCGGCATAACGCATCTGTATAGGACTTCATCTAGACCTAACTTGTATAAGTGTCCTGTGATCAATGTGAAGTCTGCTGCTTTAACAACTAGCTGTTTATTTTGATGCTTAGTAAACTCAACAGGTGCCCATCCTGTGGTGACAAAGTGAATGATATCAGCGTAGTACTCATTTGTGATCTGAATAGAAAACAATTGCGCATCTGGAAAATTGTCCTATAGGCTACTTGGTTCTTCTCCTGAGTCTATCTGCGACAGATGATCAGGTCCAGCATTTAATCTCCCTGGTTTTACAATGATTTCAAAATCATACTCCTGAAACAGGAGTAACCATCTATAGATTCTCCCCCATAACACTGGCTTATTGACCAAGTACTTTAAAGCGGAATGGTCAGTAAACATCTTGAATGAGGCACCCAACAAGTAGTGCCTAAACTTCTGTAGAGAATACACCATAGCTAATCCTTCTCTCTCTGTAGTGGTGTAGTTCTTTTCTGCAGTGGATAGCTTTCTGCTTGAGTATGCTATAGGGTGATCGATACCCCCTTCTCCTAGCTGGGTTAAGACAATCCCCAGTGTGATGCCAGATGCATCCACATGTACATGAAATGGCTTAGTCCAGTCTGGAAATACTAAGATGGGTTTTGTAACCATCTTTTCTTTGAGAGTGTCTAGACTTTTCTGGCATTCCTCATTCCATAGGAATTTGACATCTTTCTTTAACAACTTTTCCATCGGTGCTGTGATCTTTGCATAACCCTTGATGAATTTTCTATAGTACCCAGTATGACCAAGTACCGTCCTTAATTACTTGACTGAGTTGGGTGCTGGAAGATTTACAATGATGGCAATCTTTGCAGGATATACCATCAAGCCTTGTCTGCAAACAATGTGACCCAACAATATACCAAATGGCGCACAAAATATACATTTTTTCAAGTTCAGAGAAATCTGGTACTGCCTACATTTCTCTAACATCAGTCTTAAATATCCTATGTGCTTGTCGATTAATCCAAATATAGTCCAATCATCAAAATAAACCTCTAGGAATTTATGGATGTATTCTTTAAATACAGCAACTACTACTCTTGAAAAGATAGCTCGTGCATTTTTAAGACCAAAGGGCATTACCGTATACTGGAATGAGCCCGATTCGGTCGCAAAAGTGGTCTTATATCGATCTTCTTGATGGATTCTGATCTGGTGATATCCTGAAAAGACATCAGTGAAGGAGTAGACCTCCTATCCTCCCACATTGTCTAACACTTCATCAGTAAATGGTGTCGGGAATGGGTCATGAAGTGATGCACCATTGAGTTTATGCAGATTGACACAAATTCTGATTTCTCCTTTTTTTTTCTTTTCTTGCATGACCATGGGACTAACCCATTCGCTTTCTTCTACGGTCTCAATGATGCCTACTTCTAGCATCTTATCGATCTCATCCTTAACTTTTTCTTTATATCACGGATTTAATCTGTATGGACGCTGCTTAACTGGCCTAGCATCCTCTTTCAATGGTATCCTCATTACTCCCAGATCTCCTACTATTCCCTTCATTTCTGTGAACTTAGTGGAGAATAAGTCCTGATAGTCATGTAACAGATCTGTAATGTGTGCTACCGTTTCATCGTCCCAATAGTCTCCAATAGAGGCAAACTTTGGTTCTGTGTTTGTCCCAATATTGATCTTTTTAATCTTGATGGGGTCTGTGATAGCTGGAATCTGTAGCTTCGGTCCATCAACATCGTGAGTCCCTTCTGACTCTGGAATGTTGATGCTGCGAGGATCCTCATTCTTGTCCTCTGGTTCTGCTGCGAAGTTATAACACTCGAGCGCATCTTCTAACTGGATGGCCCACTCGGGTTGAGTATGTACTGATAGGGTACAGTCCTCAAATATCTTAGTCTTTATGAAATCTAGGGCCTGATCAATACTTGGATACTCAGATTCAAAAGCAAAAGTGAGTTCAAAGCTGTCTATCATAAGTGGCCATGTAATGGTTCCTTTGCGCAACTCAGTCTCAGTGTACCAATTCTTTGGAATTTGGTCTAAAGTATGAATGAATAGGTGAAACCATTCATCCTCAGGAATGTTCAACCAATTATGTTCACACATTTTAATATGTGACCTGGGGTCACTTTCTCCTATGTACCTCTGTTGTAGATATTCCTTGTCATTAGAAAACCTAATCGTCATCAATCTCTTGAAGTCATCCCATGATGCGATATGTTCTCTATGTGCATGCCACCATCTTGTAGGTGTGGCTCTTACTACAAGGTCAATGACTGACATCCTCTAGTCCTGAGGAATTTCCTATTCAAACTGCTCTAAAAATTCGTTGACGTCTGCTAAGCCAACAAACGATGGAGTATCCTTAATCTCTGTGCTAATCCATTGTAGTGACTTAGTCATAAATGCACATCTGCAAGCTGAGACTTCGTAAAGTCTGTTCTGCCAGTTCTCTAGACCAACATCTGAGTCTGATGCGCATGAGCTGTCGCATCGCTAACTAATGTTCCCTTCTGCGGTTGGATTGATGTAGTTGCTCTAATTGGCCATCATCTGATAGAGGCTCTCCATATTACATGCCTCATCCTCTACTCGGATAGGTTCAATATATCTAGGACCTTGAAAAGGATCCAACGGTGTGATGAACCGAATCTAATTGTCCTCAAAGGTCATCTGTATTTTCTTTAAATTGATAACAGCCATGTTACCGATTTCCCAATTGATACCTAGTAGCGCTGGATACGGTCTACTATCGCCAATGATTTATATAACTTCAAAGTCTGCAAAGTTGCGAACTCCGTCAATGTCAACTGGCACCTGCGGTAATCGACCCAGTGGCGATACCCGCTGCTGATTGGCTAGTCTCAGATGGATGGGTGATTTGGCTATCTTAGGGCTACCCATATGTTCCCATGTCTTCTTAGTCAGAACATTAACTTTCGATGTGATTCTGATCCTAAGTCTAGGATTACCTCATCCATTTGAAATTCTCCAACTTGTGCTGTGAGTCGTATCTCTCTTCCTATTCTTGTATGGCCCATAATATTATGAACAACACGCTGCGCACTGCTCATGGAAGAAGACGGCTGACACTGATCTATGATGCACTGAAGTTCTCCGATAGCTTTCTCATTTCTCACGAGTTTTAAACAACTCCGCAGGAAGGATTGTACACTTCCTGTCGCCTCATCCTCGTCGCATCTTCCTGATTTGGTAGCCTGCGATATATGTACAGGGCTAACGCCACATGGTGTTTGTTGCGGTACGCCCCTAGACGGCTGTACCTGCGATCCTGATCGCATAGGGTCATTAAAGAAAGTCTTAGCTTCTTGAAATGTCTCTTTATTCTTCTACAGGTCAAGCGGTGTTGATTTAGTAGTAGCTTTGCACACCCACTCCGAACTTGTGTTCTTTTCAGTATCCAGCGATGTCCCACTGGTGGAAGCACTACTGCGAGTCACAATGTTGACTCTTGGTTCTGGTTCCTTCTGCTCAACAGCAATAAGGTGAATGTTCTGGTGTACTGCTGGCTTAGGTTCCCTGATCTTGGCTATCAAGGTAGGACATTCTTCTATAGTGTGATCGTAAGATTTGCAATAGTTACATGTGGTAGTAGGGATTTGACAGTCCCTAGCATAATGTCCTACAACTCCACAGTTGTAACAAGTGATCGGTCCACGGCCACAGCCAAAGCCTCCTCCACGGCCTCGTCCTCTGAATCCTCCTCCACAGCCAACATGAGCCGTTTCATGCTGTGGTCCTGTTGTTGGACCTGGTGTCTCTGATTGGACTATGTACAAGTTGTGTTTTCTCTCGACCATGAGATCATAAGCTCTACAATTATGTTCATCATGTCCTACAGACTTACAGAAGTTACAGTATAAGTTCTTAGGGGTCTGTACATAATTCTGAAGTAAAGGGCATTGCTGAGGTGGATGTCCTATTGTTCTGCATAGTTCACACCATGGCCCTTGAGTTTGTGCTAAGGGGTTAGGAGCCCCACTTGCTAAGTATTCAACAAATACTGGACAATTATATTTAGTATGGCCTTGTGCTTTACACTTTATACACCATATTTCTTGTGCAATCTCTTTTCCTTTCTTAATCTCATGCAGCTGTAATGTGAGATTTGCTAACTGGTTTTGCAGGTTTGTCATACCTGTACTAGTCTCAGCTAGAGGTGAAGCCTCTAGTTTTATTTCCATCTCCAACGTGTCATCCTGCGTCTAGAGTTTCTGCTGCATTAGTGGTAGTCTGATATGGGGGAGTAGTGCCTGCAATAAACCATTCCTTATGCTGCTTCGACACAAACTCAAAGCTAAATTGGTCTATAAGGGCTTTGAATTTCTGATCAAAGTCCCATACTAACTCTATAGGTAACTGTTTAATGTCTTTGAGCTCTGTAATGCACTGTGATTCAGACTTAGGTTTCTTAAATTCTTTGATCATGGTAGTCCTAACCTGTATGAGCGTTCTGGCCAGCGCTGAGGTATACTTCATATACCATGTTAAGGATCATTCCCTAAGTGTGGTGACCAACTGTACAAGTTTAATATTATCATCTTGGATCCCTTTAATGGTCCACACGGCTTCACATAGAAACCAATGCTGCTCTGGGTATTCTTCCCCTGTACCCTTAAAGGTAGGTAACTTCGTATTATCCCCCATTCTATTTCTACGTGGTGGATGCTGATTTGCTGTGTTACTACCACTCGGCGGTGTAGATATAGGTGATGGAGCGGTAGTATGTGCTGTGTGTGAACTACTAGATGTAGTTCCTATGGGATTATTCTGAGTCCCGGTTGATTTCTGTGGGATGTAAGGGTGGTAAGGGATACCCCCTTCTGTTTGTTTTGTATTACTGTGACTCTGTTCTCTAGTATTGTCTGAAATGTTTTCAAAGATAGAAGATCTGAAATCTACTTTATATTTCTTTCCACTACGTGTACATCCAAGTTCATCAAAATCACTCTCAAACTCTTGTGACATTACACTTACTGAACTTATTCATCTGAATATATATCGAGTACTCATTTTTCATGTAATATCATCTTAATGGACAAATTTAAAGAGTTCAAGTACTTACCACAATATCCTTTGAAGAAGTACCGCTCGGCTTCGCTGAAGCTTTTTCTCTGTTCAACTACAAACTCTGTGATGAAGCCTTCTAGCACACTCGCAAGCTAGAAGTCCACTACTTGTGAAAGGGGATTATCGATGCTCCTTACGGTTTGAATCAACTCTGGTGTCTAGACAATGTTCCTTTTCTTCTTGAATATATGCTTATCAGTCAACTTTGATAACCAGTCATACAACTCATTTCCATAGGTCGCAAAAAATATCGTATGCAAGTCTGTGAAGATATGTTTTTGTAACCAGTCCTCTGTACTCAACGTAGGACTCTTGTTTTCTGTCACAGCAAATTCTCTTTCTGTAGACCCAACCCACTGGTTGAGTTCTTCTTTAGTAGGATGCCAACAGAACATTAGCTCTTTAGTTTGTTCAAAACTGGCAATGGAACCATTTGTTGGTTACTATGGGCAGACCCGAGTTTACTTGTAATGTACCAAGCGGCCTGAAGTCTCACCTGAAGTGATCTTAGATGGGTTGGCTAAAGACTCAAGTTTCCTTAACCAGGTTCTGTAGCATCCTGGTGTCTCGCGGCTCTTCTTAGCTAGTGAGATCTTTCTACGAGTCGCAGTTCTCTCTTACTTGCGGACTTTGATAGGGGAAGGGATCCTATCGCATCGCAGCGACTAGGATGATGCGCAAACTCTCCCTTCCGTGGTTCACACTATCTGCGATATCTCACACCGCAGCTCCTCTGACGGTGCGATATCTCCTTTTGTCAATGCGATATCTCCTATAGTACGGCCCAATGCGACTCTCAAGGTCCAAAGGCTTTCTCACTGGGAGGAATAACTCGACTAACCTTCAACGGGGTGTTCAACAACCTTACTTGAACTTTCACGGTTCAACACACTCAACATCACTATACTTAACTTGCTGAATAAGTATACTGGAAATCCTTAACAGAGTGACTATTACTGTGTGACACAAGCACTGATAAACTCATATGCAGACACTTGATACATTTAAAATCGCCTTTAACCTTCTATAATGTTGTAACTGAATGAGAACATACAGACAATTACTAACTGATATACGGCATTCATGTAACAGATAACAGATAGCAACTAAGTAAATCCAATCACATGAATCAGTCACATAACACACTGATTTAACGTGGTTCACTTCCAGGGTAGAAGCTACGTCCACGGCAAATGGTTTATATATTATAACTTGGGAGAGTAAACACAGTTCCTCTGCAACCTCATATGCAGCTGAGATCTTCTGGGTAACTCCGCACACACAGCCGGGAGCCCTTCTCTCTTAGATCTCTTCTCTTCTTATATTTCTTCTCTTACAATATACTCTTCCTCTCTCTCTCTCTCTCTCTCTCTCTCTCTCTCTCTCTCAATCTCTTCGGATTGTTACATATATGCTCTAGGAGTCAGCTACTGGTTATAGTAAGATACTACAGATTGAATAACAGAACCAGAGCTTGACTCTTCTATAATACAAAATGACTGTGAGCTAACAGACTAACTGACTCTCCAATTGTCTATCTGAATGTCTTTCTAGCTAACCTTTCACTCTACAAAATAAATGCTTTTATAGGTGGCCTAAAGGTCTTTCCATTACAACATTGTGGGACTCTCCCAATAGTAACCCAAAACCCTAACTGTGACAGTCGGCGTATCTGTACTTGAACTGCCGCTTTCCGTCACACCACAGCTTCCTGCAGCCTTCCACGCTTCCCGGCGCTCACCGTGGGTACTGGTGCCGCTTCCTTGGTCTCTTCCCTTCTGTACTTCATCTTCAATACCTTGGCTCATTGCTCCCTTTTCCATTTATGAGGGTAGCTGAGCCCTCTTGTCTTCGCCGCTGCCTTAAATACAGTGGTTGAGCTCTCTCCTCTCGGCTGCTGCCTTAAGTGCAGTGGTTGAGCTCTCTCTTCTCGGTCGCTCAGGTACTATTTCCTTTGACTTACTTGTCCCAAAACAACAGCTTTTCCTGTAGCTGCGGGACCCTACTCCAACAGTTGGTCTTCGGACTGTATTAGAGTGGGGGATGAGGGTTTGGTTTTCATGAGCTCACCAACTTAGCATTCAGCCTTTCTCGGCTCCTTGTTGGCCTGATAAACCCAACTGTGTTGGCTTGTCTATTGTTCTGTTATCTTTGGCTATGTGTAAGCCTGTTTTTTCCTTATTCCTTGGGGAATCATGCCCAGCTCGGGGGTGGAAGCATTGCTGAGAGATTAAAGAGCACGCGGGCCTATGGTTGGGTGGAATGTTGCAGCGACGTAGCTGGTTGCAGGATGAGCTAATTATAAGATAAGTATTATTGACTAATCTGTTTCTATAATCATATTAGTTGTGGATTGTGAAGACAAGGTATTTTATCTATTTGTAATTTTTCTATACAATCATATTTCATATCAAGGAGGTTGGAAGAGGCAAGGGGAAACCCCCTGCTCCTTGCCCCATCCAGCCTCCTTCCAGTTGGTATTGGAGAATACAATCAGGGTGTAGCAGCATCCTTTATGTTGGTGTAGATAAAACTTAGGGGGTTGTAGACTCCTTCCCGATGGCCCCAGAGAACAAATGGAAGTTGGTGCTTCCATAGCTAGAGAACGTATATTTCCACAAGTCGGAGCTTGAAGCTGCAAGTCACAATTTGCAAATTCAAACTGATATTTTTCCAGGTCAGTGGATGAATATTGTGAGTTGGTGCTAACGCATATTCAAGTTGCTGCAGTTCGATGCCAATAGATTGTTGATTGTACTTGGGATCAGTTCGACACCTTAAATGAGTGAGTTCTCATGTTTGGAGACTATAATCTCCCACTGATGTAATTACACATGTACATATTCATAGATTATTCTTGTGGATGATGGAAAGTTTTTTTAATCCTGTGAGAATCTCATAAGTTAAAATGATACATATCTACGCAATTATTGATTCACCCCAACCCTCTCAGTAATAAGCTAGTTCCAACAATTGGTATCAAAGCGAGTGTCTTCAGTAAATACACCAACATCTGGAAGATAGATCCAACGTAGATCTAGATCAGCAAGAAGGGTTGTCCACCAACAAGGATCCAAAATGTGATGGTTCAAAATATACTTTCTGGAAAATCAGAATGGAAGTTTATCTGCAATCACTTGGCATGAATGTTTAGAAATCAATAGAAGACATATATGAATTCCTGAAAGCTGCAGATGAGTCAGAAGATAATGGTGAGCACTCAATCTCCTGAACAACGACTGTGGATCCAGAAAATAGAAAACAATATGAATGGAATACACAAGCAAATAACGTTATATTGTGCAGTATAGTTCATGTTGAGTTCACCAAATTAATGCAATGCACCGCAATGGAAGTGTGGGAATATTATAAACCCATTTCATAAACTTAGGATAACATATTTAATCATTTTTTATTAAATTCCTACCTACTAGCCTAGATAGTTGGCATCCTCTTGCACCACATGGTAAACAACGTTTTTATCCCAATTATGGTTTGATCCTGTCCACTTTATTAACTGCCAGAATTAGTAACTGTGCCTTCCAGCAGATTTTGTCTTTATTCTGCTTTTATCTAGGATTTTTGTGGATAAGGTAAAGCTAGTCAACTAGGAAACTTCTATATTTTGTTGCCAACCCATCCTCCATTATTTTCTCTCCATATTCCAGAATTAGCATGTTTTCCATCATTCATGACATCTCACTCATGCTTTAGCTAATTTGTGAGGTCCTTGACTGATTTGGGAAGTGCTTTAGCCACCTATGGGGGTTTATCATATTTGGTAAGTCCGATTTATGAGCTAGCATGAGTTGTATTACACCAACTCAATTTTCCTTTGTAAGGATGTATTACTATTGTAATAATCAATCAATCAAGTCATTGATTCAATATCCGATTATTTATTGGATCACTTCTCTTGTATTCAATCTCTTTATTCTTCTCTATATTTTACTTGTGCATACTTGTGAGAATTATCTTAGTAGCAAGATCAACCTCATATGCTTATTCTTTGCATCAAGGCTCTATTTCTACATGGTATCAGAGTTGTAATTTCTAAATGGTATCAAAGCGCAAGGTTGTTCAAGTTCAAGAGAGTTGGATGAATCCTATGGATTGTTTTGCCTCTCTATTTCCCCTGGTATACTCTTTCATCTAGATAGTTTGACCACTCCAAACCACGTATGGACCAAACTTGAGTATCTCTTTGGAGTTCAAGATGAGTTAAGAGCGCATCAGTTGGAGAATGAGTTAATCTCATTGAGTCCAAGCTGTATCGATTATATTGAGTGTTTCTTCACCAAATTCAAGCAACTCATTCTATTGCTCAAGAAATGTGGGATTGACAAAAAAGGAATATCAATTGATCATTTCCATTCTATCAAAATTGGGTCCTGAATACTCAATTTTTGTGTCTACTTTTCATGCTACTAGGATAGCTATTTCTATTGGAAAATTCCTTCTTTGAGTACATTATTTGATTCACTGAAAAATGAGCAAGATAAATTGAACCAGATGGATTCTCTTATATCTTCCAAGGGCAAGTATCATGCTCTCATAGTTCAAGGAAGCAAGGACATCAAGAAGAAAATTGTGAAAGAGAAGAAGCCAAAGCCAGGTATTAAAGATGAAAATTTGAAGCCTACTGATGAAGGTTCAATGAAGAAAGTTAAGAAGGAAGGAAGTACATGGGAAAATGATTTCACCCTGAGAATAAATGTTTCAAGAAGAATATGGACATCATGTCTCAGCTTCTTGAGAAGCACAACATAGAAGTTCCAGATGAGCCAAAGAAGCCTTCTGATTCTTCATAACATTGTCATAGTTTGCAGTTCCAAGGTGATATAAACTATGCCTTGAGTTCCAAAGTTAAATACTTTCCTCACATATTTGATATAGATTTAATTTCTGATATATCAGAATCATAAATCTCAGTTTCTTTATTTGAAAATCCACCTATTAGTCTCCTAGATTCATCTCTCAATGATTGTGATTTTTCACTGGATCATTTGTCTTTAAGCAGCTTTTCCTCACTCCATAATTCTTATCGAGAAACATGTTTGCAGGTTGATATGCATGTCATGACATCATTCATACCACCATCCATACCATATACCATACATCAACAACTTGATCATCGATACTCACATACTGGAGCTTTATAGCTCCCTTTTGTACCATATCCCTTATATAAAACTATCAGATTTCTATGTGCTTTGATTTATCATGGAACACTGGATTCTATGTCATATTTATGCAACTCTGGTTGTCACAAAGAATCATTGTGGTGTCCAAATCTATATCAAATAGTCCTAAAATCAGTTTCTGAAGCCATATCGCTTCAAAACTAGCAGAGCAAGCTGTTATTTACTCTGCTCAACTGTGATGAGAGAAACACTGGATATTTTCTTACTAAACCATGAGATCGTGGTGGATCCTAGACAATAACATCCACCTGAGGTGTTCTTTCTATCTATGGCACTTCCTACTCAATCTGAATTCGTATATCCATGCAATCTGTAGTAATGATCTCTACAATAATAAATTCCAATATCTATCATACCTTTTAGGTACCTCATCACATGCTTTGCAGCTATCAAGTGAACTCATCTAGGTTTAGATAGATATTGAATTAAGGTGTTCACAACAAAGAATATCTCTAGCCTTGCATTCGTTAGATACATCAATGATCCAATGATCTATCTGTAATGAGTCATATCCTCTAACTCTGATGACTCATCAGATAACAACTTCAAGTTGGTGTCCATGGGTGTGGCCATGACTTTACAATCAAATATTTTCAAGATTTCTATTGCATAATTTCCCTATTTTAGAAAGATTCATTTTGGGCTATGCCACACTTCCAGCCCGAGGAAATAATGCATCAATCCAATATCTTTCATCTCGAATTATTCAACTAGATTCTTCTTGCAATCTGTGATTTGTTTCCCATTTCCTGTCAAAAATAGATCATCCACATAAAGTAATAGTATGATAGGTTCATCATCTATAACCTTCATGTAAAGTTTAGGATAATCTTTACTCTTGGTAAATCCCAAGCTTGTTAAGAAGCTATCTATTCTACCATACCAAGCTCTAGGAGCTTGCTTCAATTCATACAAAGCCTTTTTCAACTTACATACATGAGTCAATTTGTCTTCGACTTCAAATCCTTGTGGTTGTTCGATTAAACATCTTCCTCAATCATACAATTTAGGAAAGTTGTCTTTACATCCATTTGGTGTAGATCCCACTTCATCATGGAAACAAGTGCCATGATGGTTTTGATGGAAGTGTACCTTGCTACTGGAGAAAATGTCTCTTGATAATCAATCCCCTCTGTTTGAGAGAATCCTCTAGCCACAAATATTTCTTTGTACTTCTCAATACTTCCATCAGCATCATGTTTTATCTTGTAGATCCATTTCGAAGATACCAAACTCTTGTTTTCTGGTTTGGGTACTATATCCCAAACATCATTCTTCATTATCAACTGGTATTCTTCTGTCATTGTTTCAACCCATTCTTTCTTTTGTGCAGCTTCTTCATAGTTAATGGGTTATTGATATACAAGGTCACGCATCAAAGCTACACAAATGGAATATGGCTTTGATATTTTTCTTGTTCTTGTGGAGCCTTGTAAAGATCCATATCTCTCTACTTCCTGTATCATTTCTCTTACCCAAGTAATTTTTCTCTTTCGAGAGATATCCATAGTAGGGGGTTCCTGAGGTTCTATCATATCATGATATTCAGATGCTACTATTTCAGGAGACGGTTCAACTTCTACCATTCTCGGAGGTACATCGTCTTCATGTAATTCTTCAAGATGACACCTTCTGGATTTCTTAAGAGCTGTCTCTTCATCAAATGTTACATCCTTACTAATCTCGATATGATCGAATCCTGAAATCTATATCCTGAAGGCCTTAGAGACTTCACAAGATCCAACAAATATCCCCTTCTTTCCAAAAGGATCCAACTTGGTTCTCTTATCTTTTGGAATATGTACATATACTGGGAAACCAAATATCTCGAGATGGCTCACTTAAAGTTTCTTTCCTATATACATCTCTTCAGGAGTCTTGAATCTAAGAGCACAGTGAGATAATCTATTTTGCACATACACAATTGTTCTTGTTGTTTCATCCCATAGGTGCATGGGGAGGTCTTGGTCATGAATAATTGTTTTTACTACTTCCATAATAGTTATATTCTTTCTTTCTGCAACACCATTTTGTTGGGGATTATAGGGAGTAGTTAGTTCCCTATTAATTCATGCCTCCTTACTGAATGCTACAAATTCCTTTGAAGTATATTCTCCACCATTATCTGATCTCAGTGTCTTGATTCTTCTTTCTCAGTGGTTCTCCATTAAGGCTTTGAATTCCTTGAATTTACCGAACACTTCACTCTTGTTCTTCAAGAAGTATATCCAAGTCTTTCTTGAATAGTCATCAATAAATGTGACATAATAATCATATCCACTTAACGATATGGAGGGCATAGGACCACATACATTAGAATGAATTAGTTCCAACGTACCTTTAGTCTTTATTTCACTTTTTGAAAAGATATTCTTGATGTTCTTTCCTCTTGCACATCCTTTGCAAGTTCCCTCATTATCGATCTTCATATCTGGTAACCCTGTTACCACCTTGCTCACATACGGAAATGCTTTGTAGTTGATGTGAGCAAGCCTCTTATGCCATAGTTCACTTGAGCCGGTATTCTCATGGACAAGGGTTGTCTTCGGATGTCCTTTGAGTTTGTACAATCCTCCTTCTTCTTCACCAATTATCACAACATCTTTAAGAGTCTTCTCTTTGGACCACATAAGTACTTGGTCCATCTATAAAAGCAACTCTATATCCTTTATTATCTAGAGCTGAGATGGAAAGGAAGTTCTTTTTTAAACCTAGTACATACAGTACTTACTCCATCTTCATGGAAGTCGCAGAGTAAATCTTATAGCTTGATTCACCAATACCTTTTATGGGATATTGATAGTAATCTCCTAATGATACTTTCCGAGGAGAGATATTTTCTTCAAGTCTTGAAAAAGTTTTCTTCTTCCGTGTCATGTGCTTTTAAGAACCACTATCAATAATCCATGTATCTTCTCCAACTGTTATAGACCCAGAGAGTGCAGAGAATAATACATATTCTTCTACATCTTCTTCTCTAGTTAGTCTCTTTAGAGTTCTTTCTTCATCATCATCCTCATCTTTAGCTAGATGAGATGATGTCTCTTGTTGTTGTTATTCTTCTTTAGTGATGGACACTCTCTGACAAGGTATCATATCTTATGATATTTGTAGCATTGATACTTTGAGTAATCCATCTTCTTCTTTTGAAACTTCTTCTTTGAAGGTTTATGATTACCCTTCTTGAAGTTTGATTTGTTTTCTTCCTTTAGTATGGATTTCTAGAGCATGATCATCTTCTGTGAGTAGAGCTTCTCTATTAGGTACTCTAGCTTCTTCCTGAATGGAATTTTCCCACACTATGTCAAAATTCATACTTTCTTTTTTGGCACACATAGTTTGTATGAATGAGTCCCAAGGTCTAGAGAGACCATTGAGAGCAGTCATAACTAGTTCATCCTCATCGAGGGTGTCTCCAATAGCACTTAGTTGTTCTCTAAACTGGTAGACCCTTGTGAAGTAATCTTGAATTGATTCTCCTTTGCTCATCTTGGTGCCATTTAGTTGAGCTCTCAGATTCATATTTATGTTCCTTCCCTCATACATTATGGAAAGTGAATCATACATTTTCTTTGGTGTCTTCTTAGATGACACTTGAGGGATCAAGTGATCTTTGATAGAATCAACAATGATCCTCATTTCCTTTATTAGGTCTTGTTCATGCTTCTCCTTAGATTCATCTTCTTTAGTTTCTGCAACATCATCATTGATGTACTTCTTAAGGCCATTCTATTTCAAAATGAGACCAATCCTATACTTCCAGGCTAGTAAGTTTTCTATGCCTTCCAACTTGTCCTCAAGCTTAGTGCTTGGGGCCATCGTGTCCAATAGGTCACTAAAAATTGAAACTTCTCAAAATGAAAAGTTGAACTTACCAGGAGATGCACTTGAATGAGGTGAGTTGGTTGGTCCAACTAATTTATGGAGATCCCAAATCTTCACCCTTCAAATCTTACTTGCGAGGTTGCAATTTCTGCATAATTTTTTGTTATGGTTTTCTGTAGTTTTCTGGTTCAGGGTCAAACTAGGGTTTGGATATCCTAGAGTTTCAACAACCCAAAAAATTCGATCCTGGGCTCAATAGACGCGCTCTAGGGAGGCGCAAATTTCTATGCAAGCAGATCTTCCAAATTCCAAATTTTGCAGAAACCCTAATTTATTCCAGATAGGGAGGAGAGAGAGTTTCACCTTGTGAAAGTTATCCTATTCAGGATAGCTCTGATACCATGTTAAGATTCATATGCTAGACTAGATTTCATTAGTGTTCAATCCAAATTCACAACATTAACATATGTAAAATCACTGAAAGAAACACAATCACAAGATAGACAAAATATTTATCCTAGGAAACCCTCAAGGGGAAGAAAAACCAACAAAAATTCCTCTAGATAAGATGTATAAGATAAAACCCAAAAACATGTATCATCCTCCTTGCTGATCTCTCTCTCTCTCTCTCCCCTATGTGTTATATAAGTGGGTGAGTCTGTGTTCTAATGAGGAACATAACTCCTCTATTTATACACTTTATGTCAATTGACTTTTACCCTAAACAAATCGGCCCCACTAAACTATCACGGTCGAGTTCAACTAGGAAGAATCAAAACAATATTTTATATTATTCATTAGTGTACTAATGACCTGACTTACAATGGAGGATTTATCTCATGACTCTATGATGACCAATTACAATAGTAACATCCTGACAGAGGAATAATAAAATCTCCCTTGGTTTACATCAGTAAATACATTTAGAATATCCTTTGAAGTTAAAATATTTCAACATTCATCCTCCTCCTCATAAATATACTAATCATCAAAATGGGGATGCAACCCGTTTATCAATCTCCTCATTGGTTTCTCTTGACAACACCATGAGCCCCAACAAAATCAAAATGGAATTGAAAAACAAATTTTCAAAATCAAATAAGAGGAAAAAATGAAGAGAAACAATGTTACCTTCAATCTCCATGAACAAACTACCAAAAACTAGAAAACAAATTGAAACAATCCACTTGCAGAGAAATTTGAGCTTAAATATGCATAAATACAACTATTGCAAACTGTGTTCTCCTCATAATCATCTCTAATGTTGAAAAAAGTCCACAAAGAAATATTTAATGCATAAATCTCAATAATCACAACTACTCTAGAATATTTATTTTAAAAATCACTTCCAACTCAAGAAAAATCCCCCCACTACTCTCTCATTGAAAATAAAATGTCATGAACAAAAAGAGGGATTTTCCTGTCTTAAAAATGCTCAGGGACATCCTTCTACTTTAAGCACATCTTTGTCTTTGTGTGACTCATTTACTTATGTTGCAATCTCATCTAATGATGCTTCAATGTTGGAAATTGTTATTGAGATATGACCAATTTTCTTTCAACAACCTATTATATGAATGATTATTCATAGCTAGAGAATATGCATGAGGATTCTTCCCACTTGAATCCAAGGATGTGCCCCAAGATTGCAACTTGTATCACCTTTCACTTACAAAATTTTCAAATTGTTATGCATAAGATTCAATAGATTATTTTATTGTTCGATTGAATCAGCAAAAACATTTTATTGGTAATTTTTATTAGAATATGTTGTAAGTTATTTTCTTATTGTTTCGATGATGTGATAATAAGAGTTAATAGGTTAATATTGACTACAATAGATCTAAGGTTTACTTTTCAATTTTAGTAGACATAGAAAACTTGTCAAATCCATTGTCCAAATAATATAAGAAGAATCTATTGATGTGAAAGATGGAGGAAGCAATCATGACTTGTTTTTTTTTCATTAACATGCAAATAGAGTTCTTAGAAAACAAGCAGAAATTGTATCCATAGAAGAATAAGATCTACTGATCAAAGAGAACTAATTCAGTGTACACATCAACTTTAGTGAGAAAAACAATAATGAGGTGATCTTAATATTTATAATATTTTAATACATTAACAAAGAACTTATTTCAAAGAAATTCCAGGGTGTTTTGGTCTTTCAAAAGAGAAATATGTGTTGAGAATGGAGCTGTATATATGCACATGCACATAGGCATATCTTATACATCCACACAATTATAAATTGAAGTGATTTGTAGAGGAAATTGCAGGAAATAATTGTGTACAACCATGACACTTTGTTTATGTCATATTAGTTTTTTCTCTAGTGAGGCTTCTACAAGTTGACCATGAAAAAAAATCCATATTAGGGCTGTAATGTTCAAAAAACCCCATCTACCCTTATGGTCAAATTTTGTGACTACATTGTTAATTTTATACATTTGGATACACTTTGGGATGTATATATATGTATGTGCATCAGCTGATTGTTGGTAATTATGGTCTTTACTCTTCTATTTGGGTAAATTTTGCATTTTAACTTCATTTTTTCTCTCTTCCTTATTCGAGCAAATTGGGGTAGTTTCCCATTCGTCTTGATTTTGTGTGTTTTTATATGTTGGACCTTTCTTGCTTGTTTGTTTGTAAATTCTAGTTTTTAACTTGCAATGAAATTTTTATTTTGATATTTTGTTGGCTGATTTTGTTTTGGCCTTTTGTAGATAAAGACAAAAGATTTGTCAAAAGCTTTTGATGGGGTGCTTATATTTTAGGTAATGATTTTTCTTCCACGGTTTTTTCTGGTGTTATCCTTGCCTTTAATATTATTTGTTTCATTGGTTTTATATTATTAATAAGGTAGCTGCAGTGGAACTTTAAGCATGGCTTAATGTCTAAACAATTATTATTTCTAATGCAGTATTAACATGCTATCAAATCGCTTGGTTATAACAAAAAAAATCAATGGTTATATCCACTCTACTTTTGCAAGGTATGCTCATAAAACTTCTTTTTCATAATTTGTTTATAACTAATATACTCTCTATAATTTTTTATTTTTTTTAACAAGAACGATTATGAAATTTATTAAAATTCAGCAATGGGCCGCTGAAGAAAAGCACATGACAGCATTCACCTAGTAACCACTACGTTCAGTCAATGACCATCTGAGGAGCTAAGGAGGAATGCCACTTTTAACAACCGAATTAACAATTAGACCATTTAGGTCCGTAGCTATGGCTTTATTGGCTACAGTGTCCGCCAAAGAATTAAGATCCCTGAGAATGTGATAGAATCAAACCTTTCTAAATGGCTTGGTAATGGACCTAATTATCCTTATCAATATAGCTATCCTAATGTTATCACTTCTTCTACCGCCATTCATTTCCTGGATGATAATCCTGGAGTCCCCGAAAACCATGACCTCATCCACCTTTTTTACCAGTAGTTGCTTTAGGCCTTGCCATAGCCCATAGGCCTCAGCCATATTATTAGTTTCATAACCAATATTCCAGCTATATTCCACCTCAACTTCCCCATCTGGATTGATGATGACTCCACCACCCCCGGCCTTTCTTGGGTTCCCTTTGGAAGCCCCGTCAAAGAAGAGTTTAAAATTTTTCCTTTCTTTTAGCCAATTGCCAAACTGAGAATTATCCATCCTGATCTCCCATTCCTCCAATTTCTTAGCATCAACAATTTTAACAGCCAGGGGCTTGAGACTTCACATCCACTCTTTTTCTTTGTCCGTTAGAGATCCTTTGTTGCTGGGGATCTTCGAGATACTTATAACCTCCATGAGCAAGGCTTGAGTTTTGATGGCTATCTTCCACGTGGGCTGATTTTTTTCCTGAAAAATCTTGTAGTTTATTTCGTTCCATAAACACCAGCAGATTAGTTTTGGGATTTTTAACCAGTAGGTTTTCACACCCCTCTTCTCGAACAGCTCACCTTGGTAAAGGTTTTCCCAATTGTAAAAGCAATCATAAATACTTACCGGTAGCCTCCTTAATCCTCCCTAGCGATCCAGCACATCCTCCCACACTGATTTGGCATATGGACACTGTAAGAACAAATGCATTATAGTTTCTCTAGCAGTTACACATAAAGGGCATCTAAATGGCCCAACAATCCCTCTCCTTTCCAGATTCTCGCCTATGAGAATTCTGCCGTGCAGGAGCGTCCAATTGAAGAGGTCGATCTTGGGTAGCGAGGTGTTGTTCCAATTATAATTCCATATTTTGGGATTGGCAGGGACGTTAAAATCTGCTGAAAACCGTTGGTAGCCTTTAGAAGTGGAGTAATTTCCAGTTTGTTCACCCCATCCATGCTTGTCCCTTCTATTTTGGCAGAGTGGGACTATCCCAGCCAGGTGGTCGAGAAGTTGTGACTTCTGTTCATCAAGCTCAGCAGGAAAATCTGGTAATTTCTAGCCAACCCATCGCTGGCTCTCAGAATTATCCCACGTGGAAATGTCCCAGATTGTTTTCAGCCCCAGAGCGTCCATCCTTTGCTGCAGGCGAGGTAGATGGGGAGGAATCTTACCTAGGACAGTGTCATGCCAAAGATTGATGAGTTTCCCATTGCTTGGGACCCAGTATAGACAGTCCATGAATTGAGGCAGTGCCTTAAGACAGATTTTATGTATGGTGGATCCATTCTGGATCATGTGGGCATCTTCAAGACATCTAACCCTTGATCCCCTGGAATAATTAGCTTTCATCACTAGACTAGACCAGGAGGGCTTGGGGGCTAGCAGGTTCCAGATCAACTTGGCTCCCATAGCCAAATTTTGGGTCCTGAGATCTCTGATGTGAAGGCCTCCCTCAGACTTCAGAAGCTTAATAGTTCTCCAGCTCACCAACGCAAACTTCTTGCTTCTTCCAGCACTGCCCCCCTTCCAGAGAAAGGACCTTATCAGTCCTTCTGTTTGGTTAATGCTTTTAACCGGAGCAAGAAGGAGAGAGCTTTCATAAATCAGGTTGCTATTCAAGACAGCCTTGATCAAAACTACCTTCCCAGCCAAGTTTAACCAGGTTGATCCCCATCCTTGGATTTTGCTTTTAATTTTCTCCACAACTGGGTTCCAGGCCGAGCTCTTGGCCTTGGTTTTGAAGATGGGTACCCCCAGGTAGTTGAAGGACTCCCAGGCAGTAACCCCGCCCATGTTGAGGCCTTGGGAGATATCTGACATTTCCCTCGGGTTGATGTTCCAACCATAAATCTGGATTTTCCTAAGGTTGACTTGGCCTCCAGAAGCTAGGCAGTAACGATTCAGTTTAGTCTTGAATCGCTGGGCTATAATGATACTAGCACCACCTAGTAAGATAGTGTCATCTACGAATTGCGCATGATTAATATCCTTGATGCCTCTAGCCATTTGGATGCCGGGGAGATCCTGGTCGTGTCTGGCGGCCTCTAGCTGAAATCTTAGAACAGAGGCTTGGATGGCATAAAGGAGGGAAGAGAGCGGGCATCCTTGCCTCAAGCCTCTCGAAGCTTAGAAGAAGGGAGCAGCTCTTCTGTTGACAAGCGGGGCAATCCACGGATTGCTGATACAAGCCCTGACCCAAGAGATAAAATCAGAAGCGAATCCAAATTTCTGCATCACCTGGAAAAGGAAGGGATGGCTGACCCTGTCAAAGGCATTGGCAAGATCAATTTTGACCACCATTCCCTTATCACCGTTCTTCAAACTGGAGTGTATAGCCTCTTGGACTAAGATGATGTTTTCCCAGATCTTCCTGCCTTTGACAAAGCCTCCTTGGTTCTCAGGGATCAGTCTTGGGAGGATATGTTCGAGTCTGCTTGCCATTACCTTAGTGATGATTTTATAGCCTATATTGCACAAAGAAATAGGACGAAACCTGTCGAAGGATTTGACCTCCTTCTCTTTGGGTATTAAATCCAGGAATGCAGAATTGGTGCTTCCACCGATTTTACTGCATCTCTGGGACTTCCTGACCATCTTAATTAAGTCTTTCTTAATGATGTTCCAGCAAAGCTTAACGAAGGTGGTGTTAAACCCATTAGGCCCCGGGGCTCTGTCATCCTTCATGCCATCAACGGCTTTCTTGATCTCCTCCATCGTAATTTCCTGGGTGAGAGACTCATTATCGCTGGTTTTAATAGAATTGGGTATCAGACTCAAGATCTTGGCATCTTCCAAGACAGGCTGGGCCGTGAAGAGTCCACTGAAAAGTCTAGTTGCTTCCTTTTTAATTTCTTCATGGCTGGTGATAATACGTTCCTAGATATGAATTTCCTTAACACAGTTGATATTGTTCCTGGCTGTCACCTGCTTATGGAAATACCTCGAATTCTTATCACCATCAGCCAGCTAATTGCATCTAGCTTTAATTTTCCACCAATCAGACTTGATTTTGCAAGCTTTATGAATATTTTTCTTGTAAAATAGTTTCAGTATGAATATCCTCTGCGTCCACGATTTTATCCTCCAAGGTAGACTGGTGGGACTCGAGCTCATGCACTGCTTGGGTTTTTTGATCTGAAGGAGATGGGATAGTCTTGGCCCATAGTTTAAGGCATTTTTTAAGTCTTCTGATCTTTTCCTCCCAAACATAGAAGGGAGATCCTGTGACTGGGGGGGTCCACGAATCAGCAATGATTTGGAGGAAAGCAGAATGATTTGCCCATAGGGGGTTAAATATGAATGGAATTGGGCCCCAGTTCTTGTTAATAGCCATCTCAAGGAGGATGGGCTTGTGGTCAGAAACTCCAAATGGCAATATTTTGGAAGATAAATTCAGCCCCAACAGGAGGAAGGAGTCCTAGACCAGGAACCTGTCGAGTCTTTTGGCAATATGCCCAGGCCCTAACCTTTTGTTATTCCAGGTATACTTTCCAGAAGTAGGTTTAATGTCCATGAGATCCCACTCCAGGATGATTTCATCTACAGTCTCTCCTATGGGATCCCTGACCAAAGATCCACCTCACTTTTCCTCTTGACTTAGGGTGACATTAAGATCACCTGCAATTATGATATTACCTTGCAGATTACTCTTTTCCTCACACAAGAGACTCCAGCAGGAATTTTTTTCAGCAATAGAGTTGGGAGCGTAGATATTGAAGATGCTTACCAGGGAGTTCGAGGATTTTTTCCTCAGCTGGGTGAGGATCCAGTGGTTGCTGTATTTGATGGCAACGGTGTCAAATTCCTTATCATTCCATAGGGTTCCAATGCCACTAGAAGCCCCTCTTGAGATTATTGTAGCTTTTCCCTTGCTATTCCAAAATTTTTGACTAACTTGGAGGAAGACGGCTTCCTCCATCTTGGTCTCTTGGATCAGAAAGATGTCCAACTGATGTAAAGAAGATAGATCTAACATTGCTTCTTCCTTAATTTTACTTCCAAGACCTCTGCAGTTCCATGAGAGGATCCTCATTACTTACTTTTGGAGAGCGTAGGCATCCCTTTCTGGGCATGCCCTTGTTGGCGGGTGTTCCTAGTGGATTTCAGAAGTTTTTCCAAGGTTAGCTAGGAGCCTTGCAGCTTATCCTTGTAGGTTGCCTGCTCTCTTATTTCTTTCCTATATTTCCTTCCCTTTGTTTTAGACATTCTTGGTGTGGTTATTTCGATTTCCCCTTCCTCCTCTTCCTCTTCCTCTGATCCAAAGTCTTCCTCTGATTTCCCCATGGTTTCCCCTGCAGTGACTGGTGCCATTTCTTTGTCTTGGTCCTTCAATTGCTGGGGTGATATTTCCGCTTCAGATTCTTTATTGCCTTCATTGCTGGATTTCTCACCAATTTCAATGAGATATTCCCTGACTTCCACCATGGCTTTAGTCTCGGATGCTTCTAATGATCCTTCGAGATTAGTGATCCTTGTTTCATTGGTCCCTTCACCCTTTTTAGGAACCTTTTCGGATTGGTGTTTGGTTTTAGATATAATCACCTTTTTCCATCCCTTCGCCTTGTCCTGTTGGGTCTCAGGATTTTTAGGATAGTTGCGGATGAAGTGCCCGTACTCATGGCATCCTCTGCATTTGAAGGGTAGCTGTTCATAATCAAGTTTTTGGAAGTGGGACTAGCTTCCCATGGTTAATTTGATAGCTTTAGGAAGGCCAGCTTCGAGGTCGACCTCAACGCAAATATGGGCACAGGAGTATTGGTCTTTTGGACTAGCCGTATCTATGTAGTTCCCCAGCGCAGTCCCTATGGCTTGGAGAAATTTGGGGTTCCAGCAATGCATAGGGATATTAGGCAGCCTGACCCAGAAGGGCACTGCTTTTGGGGTGTCAGCTTCGAGATCGAAGTCTGGAGTCCACCTGTTAAGGTAAAGACCTTGCGGCCCCATGAAGTAGGGCCCATTTCTGAATATCAACTCTTTATCATCCTTGGATTTGAAGTCGAAAAGGAAATAACCTCGTCCGACGGAGTAGGAAGCAACATTGTTGGTGATAAGGGGTCTCCAGTTTCTTTGAACCCAGTTGTCGGTAGTTTTGGGCGAGGGCCATAGCCCCGTAAATTGACCGATCAGAGCTCGATCTTCCAGGGAGAGATCTACCTAGATGGTTTCCTCCGGAGGAAGGGCAACCTCCGGCACATCTTCAAGCCTTTTGACAAATTTTGGGGGTTCAGCTTTTCCGGATCTCTTGTTGCATGAGGAAATTAAACGATCGAATTCATCCAGTCAGAGAGGTAGGGACAGATCTTGGTCCTCACCAGGGATCTGAGTGCCCATCATTAGCCCTCCAGCATTGCTAGAGCAGCCTCTGATAGCAGCAGTCCCACCTGCAGAGAATGGACGGCTAGGCCAGCGAGATAGAGGTCAGGAAATCCCTCCCTTACCAGCGATCCAAGGATCTGGTTCTCAGGAAAGCTTTTTCCATATCAGACTTGTCCTCCAATCTCCCCTCACGTGCTCAGGTCACCTCCAGCATAAAAAAAAAAAACCAATATACTCTCTATAAATTATTGCTCATAGATTATTTGTGTAAATCCATAACTAATTCAAAAATATCAAATTTCATTGATCATATGAGCGATGTTTTGGGGTTTAGTTTTCCATTATGTTTCTTGTGCCCTGTAACTTCTCATTTTTTAATGCATAGGAAGATTTAAAAAAAGAGTTTATAAATATTCTGAAGAACCAACCAAAAGCATCCCAACTATCTTCATATATTAATGTAAGAAATATAGCTGATAATGCATCCACAGATTATGTAAATTGCCTAGTGTGATATTTTGTATTTGATGGAATTTTCTAAGTTTGTTTAATGATAAATTATAAAATTGATTGGATTTAATTGAAATTATGCTTACCAGTTGGGAAGTTTGGAATCCATTCTAAAAAAATGGAGCATTTTCCTTTTGTACTTGAGCATTTTCCTTATGTTTCTCAATCATTTTTTTCTTTTCAAAGTTTTGTCTCAAGTGCATGCTTGAAGCATTTTATCATTTTCAAAGTTTTTCCTTTGGTGCCTCAAGTCAATTTCCCATTATTCATTTCATAAATGAATGGTTTGTGATGTATAATTAATTTGATGTTGGATCATCGAAAGGCTTAGAGAGCAATTTAGACTTCAGGCCTTATTTAATTATGTACACACACTAGAATGGTACCTTGATTGCATTGATGCTAGATTTACCTATCAAGGGATTGTACCTCTTTGGGAATAATACTCCTCGTCCCCACTCTTAACACTTGTCAAAACTTCGGTTATTTTGATTGTAAGAGAGGTCAAGGTATGGTTTTTTCATTACATTCAAAATTTGTGATTGTTCACAATTCTTGGGTGGATCAACCTACGATAGGTTTGTGGCTTCTTTATTTTAAAATCAATTACACTTGATTCTTGACGTGTCAAGGTCTAGTGGTGTCTACCTCCATTATTATTTTCAACATTATTATTTTTATATTTTCATGATTCTTGATGCTCAAGGACTCAACTTTGGTTGTGATTGGGGTATAATGACTTCAACAATTTGTGAAAAACTTTGAAAAGTCTAAAATTCTTCAAGCATACACTAATACAAATACCCGAAAATTTCCTGGCCTTTGTAGCAAATTTTCGGTTCTTTATTCATGTTCTTTATGTTCTTGCCAAAGACCCATAACTTGTTCTTTATGTTCTTACCAATTGATTTGATTCTTCAAAGGTCATAATAAATTAGTTTTTTATTTTTATTTGTTTTTTAGGGAATGTGCCAAGATGCTGCAGGTGCATTATCACGACATAAGGCAGGAGAAGATTTACTCAATGGCCATTGTAATA
>LPNX010351448.1:882129-919407 GCA_001517045.1 Pseudotsuga menziesii | reverse complement strand
GTTATTGACATTTCTTTTATCTCTTTGGCTTGGGATCATTTTTATTAATGGCATGCAAACAAATATCTAAGACTCTACTTTTCATGTTTGTTTTCTTCAATAATTGCAATTACCGACTTTATTGTATTATGATATGGCCATGTAAACTTTTATTTTCTATTATGGGTTTATGTCTCCTTGTTTCATGTATACAAATGCATACCTTGTATAGAAAAATACTCTCCGTTGCAACCCTTCAAGAATATTTGTATATTAGTGAAGAGAACCTAGTTTAATGTTTTGGTTAAAAACCATCATTGCAACGAGACATTTCCTAGAACTTAATATTTGAGAAGTATCCAACTCATGTGACATGATGAGTCTTTCATCATTGAATACTATGAGGGAGTTAAATGGATTGACATTGAGATGAAGATGGATTGAAAATTTTTAAATGACATATGAATTAAAATAATAGTTTTTGAAGTCATATTTTATTACTTTGGGCTTAAAGCAAAAGAGACATTTTTTATTCCTTTTGGCATAATTTTTTTTTGAACTTGTTTTTAAAATATAGACATTGTGCATCATTAAGAAAGTGGGAGTTATAAGGGTGGATGTATTTAAACATGGTATAAAATAGAATCCAGATGTGATTTCATTGCAGGAGGAGGTGCTGACATCCTTTGTGACGAGCTAACAGCTTGCTCACGACCCCCTGCGTTTTGCATTTTCATTTCCATATTGGGGAAAGATTATTCCAAGTGTCAGATGGACATGGTGTCCTAGTGCTAAGGGATTATTTAGGAGGTTCCTATAGATGAAATCTCAGTGAAGATGAGGAAGTTGGCTTACTAGAGAGGAACTTTCATAATTGCTGGAGGGAGATGGGGAGGAGCTCTATCTCTTTCTTAGAGTAGCTGAGAAAGAAAAATTCCATGTTCTAATAATGGGAGAGTCTTTGGCTCAGGTACTGAGTCATGTGATAGTGAGACACTACTTCCGTATCCCAATCATCCATGGATCAACGAATGCTAAGATGGATGTGAGCACCATACCCTGCTGAAAGGGAGGGACACATTGCAACATGACTCCTCGCTCCCCTGGACCTGCTTCCCCTGTGAGGCATATCATGACCCCTCACTCCCATAGAGTTGCTTCCCCTACGAGGCGTAACACAAAGGAATCACGACATGGATGGTGAACGAACTTGTGGCTTCTAAACCTTCACCTTCTTCCTAGGTAGAGAGCTGATGAGTCATGGTAGAGTGAGGAGAACGAAGAACGCACAGAGGATAAACATCTACAAAAATTGGATCCATGTTGAGGAATCATGCGAGGTGACTTGAATGTTGAGATAAACAATGTCGAACATAAATGACATGCGCTGGGAGGAGTGAGCCATTAAAACCCAAAGCTTGTGCGAGGTGACTTGTGATAAAATCCAAGTGGAATCCATCTTGAATGACCTGCATCGGGAGGAGTGTTGAATTAATACCTATGAGGTGATGACAGTCGTCCCATGTGGCATTCAATAGGCTATCCTTCCTTCCACCACGTCTCTCCTCGAAGCACCTGCATCTGGGGTTGAAATTCTAGATTTCAATCAGCAGTCAACACAAGCTTAGCACATCGATGTAACTACATATGTAGTTTCAATTGAAGATGATGCTATCCATGAACCTACATTTCAAGGGTTTTCTTTTGATTTCACTAACGAAAACCTGCAGTGGTGAAGCATCATGCAATAAATCAACTTCCATAGATTTTAAAGCAACACATTCAAAATAATATTTCCAAGCATATCATTAGACCTTGGGAAGAAATCTACAATAACAAACATAGAATATGGCTTGGATATGATAAGATAGTTACCTTTTGTATTCTAGATTATTCCAAACCAATCTTGTTCCAAAGTGTTGGATTCCTTCAAGAATATTTAACTTCACATATTCAAGTTCAACATTAGAACGCTAAGTGTAAACATTTTGATTCAGTTGGTAATATGGATGATTAGTGTTTTGATCTCCATCCTTATCATCATTTTAGCAAGAAGAATAATTCATCTAAAATATGTTCCAAACTAAAAAAGTTCAAAGACTACAAATTCACTATAGGTGGATTAATCCTTGATAGTGGTCATCAACAACCAAGCAATTATATCAATCTTATCACATAATTCACTCTCGAGCAAGGACCCCTATTGCAACAAATAACCTTTTGATATAAAATTCTCTTACACCTTTAGGGGGGAGTACATTGATCAATGGTTAGTGGTCATCTAGAACCACTAGATATATTGTCTCAAGTGACAATGGTTAGTTGTCAACCAAAACCACCAAATGCATTGATGAAAGATATATTGTAGAAAAAGAAGACTGAAGCTCAAGCTTGTATCCCTTCAACCTACTTCTCACCTTACACCTCACAGGGGGGAATCATTAATGATAATTAGGCCTCAAGATTCAATGTCCCGTTAATTGAAATTCAATCAAACATTTGGTTTGATCAAATACTATCTAAAATCAAGTCAGATAAGTTCAACAATGCATCTAGGATCCTCTTCAAATTATCATCAAATCATCATTTGGGAAGATCCAACATGGAATCTAGGCTCTTCTCACTGCTCTTTATTATCCATTTGGGATACATTGGGGTGTTGTCCAATACCTAATTGTGTCTAAATTGAGATATCCCTTTGGTGATTCTATTTGTTCACCAATCAACAGAAGATGCCACCTTCTTTTAGTTAAATTAGTTAGCAATTAATCAAATTGTCAATTAGGAAATTTTCAAACATTGGTAGTTGTCCATTTCCAAATTTTAGCTCTCTTCCAGTTCATTTCAAATGAACCATGAAACATACAATTTTGAAAAAAACTCAAACAAAATTTTCATTAATGCTAACTTCAAGGGTTTTTAAAATATCCTTGATATCATATTTTATATTAGTTGTTGTATATAATTAGACTTGTGAATGAGTTGGGGAGGGGGGTCCATCTTCATCCTTATCCCAATTTGGCATTGAATTATATTTCGTTGGCCAGAATCTGCATCTACAATGCAAGTTACCTTATTATATGTGCCTTGTTTCTTGCAAAACCAACCTGTTGCTGATTAAGATTAGCGCTATTGGACCAATTCTTTAATGGTTGTTTGTAGTCTACTATTGTTTGTTTGATTTATTGATTTCTCTCTGTGCAAAAAATATATTTTTGTGACTGAATTAAGTGAATGACGAAAAATGTGAAGTTGCTTCATTAGACTTCTCTAAACAATATATTAATTTCCAAGCACCTCACTTCACTTAAATTGTGAACAATAAGCATGCATCTATAGCAATAAGTTTATTGTTCCAGGGTCAAGAGATAAACTCTTCCTACACCTTGGTTTTCCTTATTTTCATGAAGAATGTATTGGAACATACCATATAGTGAAATCCATAAAATGAAGGCAACTTCGAAATTGTCAAAATGTAGGAGTGTTGGTGAGATCACAAGTTTATTTTTTAATCCTTTTCTAAATCTTTATTTCCAATTTGGTTCCATTGTGTCGTTTTATGGGCCTCAAAATCTAGATTTTGATAATTCTCAACAAAATCTTGATTTTTAATAATTCTTTAAGTTGTAAAATTTTTATAATAATTATGGATTTTTGTAACATTTCTAATAATTTTTTGAAAAAATAATAATGATTAAGTGAACTTTAACTTAACTTTAAGCTTTAGAACACCAAAATCTTTAATCGTATTGTCTTATTATATATTAGATTGAATTTAATTTAATCGTATTGTCTTATTATATGAGCACCAAAATCTTTATTTTAAAAATTTTTCGTGTTATTATATAAGCACTAAAATCTTTATTTTTATAATTTCTAGAAGAAATTTTAATTTATAACAACTTTTTAATAATTTTTTTTTATAAATTTTAAAAGAAATTTCAATTTATAACAACATTTTAATAATTATTTAATTTTTTAACATTCTCAATAAATCTTAAAAAAAATTAATGATTAACTTAACTTTAAACTTTAATTAAAATTATGTGTTAAAAAAACTTAACTTTAAATTTTGATTTTGAGTTATGGACTTAAAAACATATTAAAACAAAATAAACCAAAAAGCTGCCAGTTAACTCTGTAGATCAATCCACATAGCAATCAGGTACAATGAAGGGTAGGGTTGAGGATATGGGAACTGAGGTCACAAGTGAGCATTGTGACTTGGAATCTTTACGCTACACACAACACTCATTCGATGCGTGAGCTGGAATTGAATAAGCATTGCAAAATTGGATTCCGCGGACATTAAGGCTGCTCCGACATTTGATTTCGAATTGGAATTTGAAATCGGAGCATCCAGAGAAGCAGAGGAACCAATCTGTTTTTGCCTTCACAGTAGCAAATCGATCCAGCAGTTAGAGGAGAACAGATGTGGGATGGAGGTAGGGCTTCGCCTTCTACCCATTGATTGAAGGTCTGCTAGTGCTCCCGTTCGGTCGCAGTTACTTCCACGCCGGCAAGTCATAAGGCAAGGGAAAATATAAGATAGGAGAGGAAATCCCTGCCAAGGTATGTACCTATGTCTCATGAGATTAAACCACCTCTTGATGCTTTTTTTTATATTCCTTTGTTCACCACTCTGCATGTCTTGCTGCATTTTTATTCAATAGTAATTTAGGAATAATTGACCTAACATTTTTGGTGTTCCGTCTGATGTAGTATTTAACCCACCTTCATAATTATTTGAATGAGATGCTAAGGATGGGAGGTGGCCTGAGCGATGTCGATTGGGGGCTTTTGCTTCTGCAGGTGAATCTTCTAGCTTATCAATCTTTGTGGGTTATGGCCTTCACAATTATTTAAAATCCGTGGGCTACGGCCTTCACAACTATCAATTATTTGCAGGCTACCTTATATTTATTTGAAATTTGTTATGCATTCACAATTCACTGCAGATTTTTGCACAAAATGGATGAAGAAGGATTATGCTGAGACAACAAATTTGTTTCTAACCTCAACACCAGAAATCCCTTCCGAGGTATGTATCTATGTTTCATGAGATTAAATCACCTCTTCTTGCTTTTTAATTTTCCTCTGTTCCCCACTCTACATGTCTAGCTACATTTTTATTTGCTATATGTTCCATGTGTTAATTAAATATGATTTAGGAATAATTGACCTATATTTTATTTGTCCTATGATTTAGGAATAATCGACCTGTAATTTTGCTTGCCCCATCCGATGGAGTGTTTAACCCACCTTTTTTCTGCAATTGCACCCACCTTTCTTTAAGTCTTTGTAACTGCAAAATTGTTTACAATGTGAATTTACGCTTGCATGGGAAGGGTTTTAGAAACATTGTAGTGAAGGATACATCTACAACCCTGATGAACATGTTAGTGAAGAAACCCTGCTTTGAAAATCCTGTCATCCTTTTGGTCGTAATAGGTAATTATTGACAGGTGAATTATGTAGTGAGTCTTTACTCGATTCCTGCTACATAGGATAGAGATGGTCCTTTTTGGACTCGGCCTGAATTCATTTAAAGCCATGTTTTGCTGATATATAGGATACAGTTTTATTATTGTGCCCATTAAAGTATAGCTTGGAGATCATGTTTCGATCCAAGAGAAATTTTCTTATACACTGCCCTTGTTAGTTTAGAGTATATTTACCAAGCCAAAGAGGCCAGTTCTTCAGTTTCACAGTCTTTTGTGATAACTTGTATTGATCCTTGATTGGATCAGTTTGTGAATAGTTGTTGCTGACTTTGGTTCATGTTTTTGTTGTTATTTCTTTCCCGAGTGTTCAAGAAGGCGAGCAATAATAATCCCACAGCGGGTGCTAATAGTTCTGGAAGAACGTTCTTGTTGAATGGTGTAGTTTGGTTGCCTGGCAAGGCTCGGGTTTGCTAATAGTTTAGGGAAGAACATTCTTGTTTGCTAGTCCCCTGACAACGCCTATGCATGCTCTGTCATCTGGTTGTTTGGTTCTTTGGCCTCCTCAACTCCTAGTTGGTTGGTTAAACATATCTGTGCACAGAGATCTCCCATGTGTCCTGTATACAATTTGCGTAAGAGAGTGACGTATAATTAATAGCAAAATTCGATTTCCCAATTAATTAAACATAGCGGAGCCATTATAAACGCTTGTGGGTCAGACTTTTGAATCTTCACAAGAAATAGGATGCCATAATTATGATGTCATAATCATGGAATTTTTACATTTTAAAAGGGGTCAAAGTCAAATTCCAATTGAACATTGTTGAAAGAGTCTAGTTTGAAGATTATTCATGTTGAAGGGTGGTGTGAAGTTTCGAATATTTCATAGGAAATGATATAGATGTGCAGATTATGGAGTTTTTACATTAATCATAAAACTGTGTTAAATTTTAAAATTTTGACCTGATAAACTAAAATAAAGTAATTTGTATGTGGTCTATTTTTGGGTCAAGGGAAAAGGGTTGGCCACTTGTCATATCTTCTTGCCGAACAAATCATTCGCTTGGAAAATCCAATTCAGAACACTGATAACACGACCACTTGTATATGTTGAAAGTTTATCAACATGAAGGCTTGTATATGTTGAGATTTTATCAACATAACGACTTGTTTATGGTGACAGTTTATCAATAAGCCGCATGCTATTATTATTATTATTATTTTTTAAATCTCAATTCGATTTTGAAATCCAAGTTGTGGTTGGAGTTAATTCCACCATTGAAATCCAATTACTTGGCATTTTATGAATTCCAGTTGAGTGAGAAATCTCATTGGTGATGCCAACTTCGCACCTGGTTCCAACCTAGACCTATTTTCCATCTAAGTTAGCTTGCTCACCATGCAACCCACAACTAAGAATTACCCCAAAGAAGCAGAAAGAAGTCACCTCCCTAATAATAAATCAACGAATAAGAAGGCCTCATCCAGTCAAAGGGATGGGAGGTAACTAGGGAACATCAATGAAGACAAATGACCGCATAATTCTGGTAGGTCTATTGGCTGGCTTTTGACACAACATACTAACTAAGCAGGCATAAAACCTTAACTATATAACTAACTATTGATTTTATGGTTGTTGTCCCTCCCATTCCTCGTCGCTATTCGTTCTTGTTTCTTCATGTCCCAATAATTGTTTTCTTTTTGAATGTGCCCTTACATATGCTCTCTTCACCCTATTACCCATTACGTTCCCTACCCGATGTCAGTTTCTTTTTTCCATTCCCAATGGCGAATCGTTGACTTTTTTTGTGGATCACGAGGCCTAATATTTTTTAACAACCAGTAAACTGATGAGTTGAGTTCATCACATAATGATTTTCTTTCATAAGAATTTCAAAATATGTTGGAACTGTGAACAACACATACATATGAAATGCATGTTCGCTTAAGTGATGAAAAAACCCTAGTCCAGCGAGCTTGACCTTATTAACATGTTGAATTAAAGATCGACATGTACCTCACACATATAGGAGGGAAACCTCATTCCTTATATTGAAAAGAACACAAGTTCATCTTGTACCCAAAAAGGGTGGGAAGGTTTTCGGCATGAAAAATTACTTGTGTGCAAAGATACTTGGCCCCATCTCTTGCATGAAAAATTACTTGCATGCAAAGATACTTCTATTATGTACATCATATTGGAATTTCTGATTGAGGACCATGCACTCTAGGTAAGTGTATAATCCATTGCCAAGCTCCCCAAGTTTCTCTTCTCCAAACTTTCATAAGGCTTTGGAACGGTACCTTGGGTTTAGGAAATACTCAATTGCATGTGTAGGCTAATGTAATTGGTTGTTTCATCTATTATAAATGATTTTCCAAATGGGTTTATGCTTTGCTTTTATACTTGTATGTTTTCCTTACCTACTCTTTGGCCTATGCATGCCCTCACATATTGAATCCATGGTAATTTATCCCCTTTCACCACCTACAACACCCTAACAAGGCCCACTGGTAAACACTACCAAAAATACCTCTGCGAGGCCATAGTCCTAATCCGTTAGATTCCACGATTGCTGAAGTGTGAAGCTATGAGTAGAGTGAAGTATGAAATCACAGGTTTAGCCGACCCTCGATTCTGAAGCAGGTGTTTCACGGTACCTTGGGTTTAGGAAATACTCAATTGCATGTGTAGGCTAATGTAATTGGTTGTTCCATCTATTATCAATGATTTTCCAAATGGGTTTATGCTTTGCTTTTATACTTGTATGTTTTCCTTACCTACTCTTTGGCCTATGCATGCACTCACATATTGAATCCATGGTAATTTATCCCCTTTCACCACCTACAACACCCTAACAAGGCCCACTGGTAAACACTACCAAAAATACCTCTGCGAGGCCATCGTCTTAATCCGTTAGATTCCACGATTGCTGAAGTGTGAAGCTGTGAGTAGAGTGAAGTGTGAAATCACAGGTTTAGCCGACCCTCGATTCTGAAGCAGGTGTTTCACGGGTTAAAATTTTGTACAGCCGCTGGGTGAGACTTCGAGTATTGGTGATGTGAGGGCTCAGGGATCAGTGAAGGTTGACTTTTGGATTCTGCAGGTTATATGTTTACACACCCTCATCCTCCAATTTGAGAATCCTAAAGGAGCTTCTCCCGCCCGACTGATAGATTGGGAATTTCATATATAACTTTCTTGCATATTAAATTTTAAAATTAAAATAAATAGCATATATAATTTTATAATTTCATATATAATTAAATTAAATTGCATATATAATATATTTTATAAAATTTTATAATTGCATATATAATATATTTTATAAAATTTTATAATTACCTATTTGATATATAATTTTAATTGCATATTGAATTTTTTTCATATAAAATTTTATAATTGCATATATAATATTATAATTACATATATTTCATATATAATTTTAATTGGATATTGAATTTAAAAAAAAATCATATATATATATTTTATTTTCAAATCTTGTACTCTCGAATTTAATGCCAAATTTTATCATCAAAATTTTCATTGCCGAAATTTTGTCGAACTTCATGTTCGTCAAACTTGAACACGGATTTGAACCAGGTGACTGTTTATAAGTGCTTGATGAACCCCCCCACAAATGCATGCCAAAACTTCTATGCAAGCAATTGATTCATTAAAAGTTTCCTGTCAAGTGAAGGTAGTGTCAAGTGAAGGTAGCATTTCACACCCAAAGCCAAGTCATAATGTTGTAAACCCCTCCTAAAGATGGATGCTAAATATCTTGACACATATCACAATAAGTTAAAATGCAACTAGTCTTGGAGTTACAATACCCTTCGTAGGAACAAGCAAGCAATATTGACAATGACAAAAAATATAGAAATTTACTCCATTAAAACCACCAAGTTCCAACCCAAGATTAGAAAATATATTAAACTATCATATACTCCATAAAAATGTAACAAAATTCTCAAAATCCAACTATAAAAAATAAATAAGAAAATAACCTATATAAATTGCAACCCTTATATAAAGTGTAGCTTTAACTCATTTACAATTAAATATTATAAAAACCATGACCTTTCTAATAAGCTCCTAATGAAGCTCTAACTTCCCACCAACTTCATGAAATATAGTCAAGGCCGTAAAAATACCCTTTTGCATTAATGACGAATAAATAAGTTTTTTTTCCCAAACCTCTTAACATATTTCCTCAATAGCAAATAAGTAGCTATGCCTACTTTTTTTTCAGAAGGAAAAAAGCCTTTCCTTGATATTCGTTATAGAATCAAAGGGCATCTAAAGTGCCATCCCAAAATATGGGTTATAGTCATGCAGTACTGCATACATTCTGCTGAATTCCAAGAACGAGTCACAACTCAACAGAGCTACAGAGGGAGAGGTCAATGTACAAATCCAACAAATATAACAGAGACAAATGGTGAAATCTGTCCCTCTAACCATATCTACCATGAACATAAGAGCACAGAGATGTAGTCTAAAGGTTCCCGCTTCGAATCTAACAAAAAAGGTGCAAGAAAAAAAGGAGAACAAGCTCCAACACCTAGCTCAAAAGAGCTTGAAAGTGTCATGAGAGGCCAAAAGGCCTTCAAAAATTTCAGTGTAACTACCAACTCCAGGAGCCAATGAAAGAGCATATTTAGAAAGACTGTCTGCGAGCTGATTGTGTTCATGGTAGATATGGCTGAAAGACAGTTTTAGAAAGCATGTACAGAGCTTTCTAGTTTCCCTACACCAGTGGCTGAGATTAGGTATGGAAAGGACAGCAGTACCCTTTTCCCAATTTATGATGACAGAAGAGTCACCAAAAACATTAAGTGTGGGAATCCCCATCACCTGGGCAGAATGCAGAAGATCCCAAAGCCCTACCAATTCAGCTTTTGTATTGGTGCAATAACCCGCCCCCAAATCAAACTCGAAGGATTGTGACTCATTCAAGAATAAGCAGAAACCAACTCCTCCAATATTGCTTGTAGATGCCCCATCAAAAAAGCCACATGGGTAAACAAGAACAGGGCCAGAGCCCAAGGCTCTTGACTTCTTTGCTTTCATAGTGAGAGGACAATACATCTGAGATGAATATACAATTTGATGGAGTAAGCTTAAGACAGGCATCTTTTTCCCTTCAAATATATTGTTGTTCCTTCCTTTCCATATAGCCCACATTACATGGAAGGGAAGATAGCAGCAGACCGAGTGTTTGGAAAAGCTGACAGTCCATTTTTCCAAAAAAGTGCAGAGATTATCAGACTAGAAGAAGAGTGAGAAATGGTACTGATCACTCAGATGAAAAAGAACATTCTTCCAAACAGCACAAGAACAAAATAAATGTTGAACACTATCTTCACCCGCACAACAGAGTGCACATATGCCGGGCTCGATCCATCCTCTCTTCTAGAGATTATCCCACGTTAGTACCTTGTTCTTCAATGCCAGCCAAATAAAACAACTAATTTTTTTGGGCAAATTACCAGACCAGATCAGGGCAAGAAGTTTGTTGCCAGCCAGGGGAGATGAAGACTGAACAATACTGTCATATACTAGATTTGCAGTAACAGAACCATCAATTTTGTTGTGTGCCCATACCAGAGTATCGGACTGGGTATTGAGTCGATTATTTCCACATTCTAGACCCCTCGTAAAAGTATCCCATGCAGTCTTCCAATCCCCATCAATGAAAAGATCCTTGGCCGTATACCAGTAATGGTGCAAACCCGATAATATATTACGAGCTTGAGAGAGTGTGGTAATATCCAGGTCCTCGAAGAAGTCACAGAGCCCATTTGGCAGAGAGTGTGAGTACACCAATGATGGGGTCAATTCCAACCAAGACATCCTATCCATTACCCACTTTCCAAGCTAAGCTTCTTCCCAACTAAGGAAGTGTTAGCAAGAAACCCTTCCAGATAACAGAAACACCTTGGAATTTGAAATTTTTACCTCTGATCCAAGCCACCACCGAAGTATTCTTCAGGTATTTACTGATTAAAACATGGTGCCACAATCCATCATTCTGTAGAGCCATCCAAAAATTATTTAATCGTAATACAATACTGAACTAGTGTAGATTTTTAATGCCCCAGCCCCCATTCTTTTTCGGCTAGGAGAGGTGCTTCCAATTAGACAAATGATACCTGTGATTGTTGCCTGAAGAGCCCCATAAAAAGGAAAATGTTAAACTTCTAAGCTTATTCAAAACAGAGACTGGAATGGGTGCAAGGCCCAACCAATATACCGGGATACTAGACAACATAGCTTGTACAAGGATCAAGCGGCCACCAAGAGAGAGAAGCTTATGAGACCAATGGAAGATTTTGTTTTCAAATTTCTGTATCAGCCAATTCCAGTCACTAACCTTATACCCTAGAGGCTTAAGGTAATATCGAATATATTTAAAACCAGAGACGATAGGCTTCATTTTATAAGGAAGAACACGAGCAATGCCTATGAGGGTATCATCATTCACATTGTTGAAGAGAAAGTAGGATTTGTCAGCACTAATGCTCATCCCAGATGCCTTATAGAAAGTACTTAAAATAACATCGAATGCAATCCACTCAGGCAAGGTACCAGTGCCCAACAAGATCACATCATCCACAAAGAGGAGGTGTGTAAGGGAAAGTGAAGAAGAGATTTTAATACCTCTGATGAGGCCATGATTCTTTGCATATAAGATCAAGAGATCGAGCCCTTCAATAACAAGTATGAAAAGAAAGGGGGATAAGGGACATCCTTGTCTGATTCCTCTGGAGGCACTAAAGAACTTGGAGGGAATACCATTGATTAATACTGCAAAATTTGTTGATGTGAGGCATCCCATTATCCAGTTGACACCCAGGAGAGGAACCCCAATCTGTATCAAAATGAGCCTAATGTAGGACCAGTTCACTCTATCGAAAGCCTTCACCAAATCCAATTTGAGGACAAGAGCACAAGTATTCTTAGTTTTCACAGTGCAAAGGGTCTCCTGGACAATGCCAATAGGTTCAACAATCTGACGGTTTTTGAGAAAACCATACTGTTCCTTGGAGATGCGGGAATCTAAAAAAGGCTTAAGCCAAACAACAATAACCTTAGAAATCAATTTGTACAACAGATTACACAATGAGATAGGCTTAAAATCAGCGAAGGTTAAAGGATTTTCCTTTTTAGGAATCAAGGCAAGAAAAGTAGAATTCAGAGAGGGAGGAATGCAGCCCGAAACCCTAGCACAATCCACTGCAGACAATAATTCATTTCCCAATAAGTCAAAGAAGTGTAAGTAGAATTCGACAGGCCAGCCATCAAGACCAGGACTCCTGTCCTTCTTGAAAGAGTTTAAGGAACCTTCGATTTCAGATAGAGTAATAGGTTGTATGAGGCTAGGGGCTTCCTCATGAGTGATCGTAGTGGGGTAAAGCATGACAACCTTGAGCTATGCAAGCAAGTAGGTTTGCTTATCATCACGGAAAATATGGGCAAAATGACTCTGTCCTAGCTGCTTTAGAGCAGTCTCATCCTCAATACTGTGTCCCTCATCATCTAAAAGAGACCAAATAGTATTCTAATTCCTTCTTCCTGAGGCCAGTGTATGAAAAAACTTGGTGTTTGAATCACCATATAGAGCCCACTTAGCTCGACTTTTAAGTTTCCAAGTCAGAAGGATGTGATCCATCAGTTTCTTTTTTTGGATCTAAGTAGAGTCAAAGATAACTGTTCCTCATGAGAGAGAATACCTGAGGAGGAACCAGAGAGTAGGGAGCCAATATCCTTATCCAACTTGATGGACTTTGACTCCATAATGGAACTTTTTTCCCTGATCCAGCCTTTAACATCCTTCTTAAGTGATCAAAGTTTGTGGGTAAGGAGGTCCAAATCATTCCCAGAAGACAGAGGAGTCAGCTGAGGCCATCTCTTGGAAACCCAAAGAATGAAATCCGGATCATTAAGCCAAGATCTGTTAAATTTGAAAGGGAAATTGCAGGACCCCATCAGTTTATTCCACTCAAAGCATATCGGATAGTGGTCAAATATATCAACATGGTGAGTCCACACACGGTGAACCATGAGGGAGGGGATCAAAGAAGAAGAGATTAAAAAGTGGTCTAATCTTTTACTGATCCTTCATCTCCTACCCTACCATTTCTCCAAGTGGGTCCAGCATTGGAAGGAGCAATATCCACAAGACCAACAGAGTCAAAAAGGAGTTTGAAATGTGAAGAAAGTTGATCTAAGGCAGCCTTCTTCCCCCAAGTCTCAGAAGCTCTCATGGTTAATTTAAGGTCCTCCCCCCCAAAATCAGATTAGGTGTGTTGAGGAGTTCCCCCCTGTGAACCTTCTCCCAGAAAATATCCCTATTCCGGTAAGGACCATAACAATTGAGAATGACTAAGGGGGCATTCATACCATGAAATTTGGCCTTAACAAGGATACCAGTGATAGTTTCATAAGCATGACATCTAACCAGACAAGGGTTCCAAGCCGTAAGCAACCCTCCCTAGAGGCCAGAGGCACTAATGGCATAGAATTCCCAGCTGGGTAAGAGCTTAGAGAAAGTAAGGAGAGCTGGATAAGTGCTTCACATGGTCTCTTGAAGGAGAATCATGTCCGAACGAATCGGAAAAAAAAGTGTGCGAAGGCTACTTTGTTTGGTCTTGCCTCCTAGACCTATGAAATTTAGTGAAAGGATCTTCATTAAGGGACAGGAGGGAGGGGAGGTGACACTCTAAGTCCCCTAGGAGTAAAACCTCATGTAGCATCTTTGATGTGAACCGAGAGGGGGATATAAGGAGGTGAGGCTGAGGAGAGATCCACTGACAAACCCTTCTTTTCCTTCTTTTTTTTCCTGACTGTCACGTTCTCGAAACGAATCGAGTTAAGGTGGTGGGTAGAAGGGAAGGAGGGGGTAGTGGCCGAAAATATCGACAGAGACTTTTGGAGTGAGGGATTGGAGAGGGAGGGGGAGGTAGTAGTACTGCGAGGAGAGGGTGCATGAGAGGGAGGGGAAGTTGTGGAAGGGAGTGGAGGAAAATACACAAGTGAAGAAAAAGAAGGCACAAAAGGGGAAGGTATATGGTTCAGGATGGAGGAAGGAGGTAGAAAGAGCGTAGGTTCTTGAGAGAAAACAATAGAGGGGGAAGAAGGTTCAACAGAAGAAACCAAAGGAAGGGTTTCAACCAAGGCCAGCTTAGAGGGACAAGCTGTGGCAAGAGTATTATCCAGTTCATTTAAAGCTTCGAGCATAGAATCAGAAACATCATCGAAAAGAGAGAGGGATTGGGAGTAAATACCATTTTTTGGATGCTCCGAAGCAAAGGAAGCATGTGGTCTACCGACATCAGGTGAACCCTCCAAGCTGGAACAAGATCGCTCATTCAGGAGAAGGGGACAAGTTCTCCGAAGATGACCAGTATCGTGGCACCTGCTGCAGCGGAACGGAACATGGAGATAATCAAGCTTTTGAACTAGAAGTCTCTCCTTGCAGAGTATCTCCACCTCATCAGGTAAACCAAGAGAAACATCTAACTCTACCAACACTTGAGCCATCCTTTTATCAAACGAGAGATGGAAATCCTCATCGACCGCAACGAACCTGCCAATCGTATTTGTAATGCCCTCGAGTATGTTCAAATTCCAGAGGGGAAAGGGGAGAGATGGCAGTAGAACCTAGAGGCGACGCTTCGTCACCCATTCCCTGAGAGGGTCAAAATGAGAATGGTAGTGCCCCAGAACTAGAGACCCCGATCCAATACGCCAAATCCTTTCAAGTATGAGCGCAACATGATCCTCTTCCAGGAAGACAAAGACAATCCAACCATTGGATAAAAGACTGATGATCGGTATATAATTCAAAAGAAGTTTCCAGTATTCAGTAGCCCAGTCAACCCAGGCTTTTTTACCCAGTCGACAGTACTCAAGTCTCCCCACAAGAGCTTGTGAGCACAGAGAGGACACACGGTCCATGTAAATATCATGGCCAAGGACGAAGCGAAACCGCCCATCATGGGGTTTTATGATTTTTGCATGTCGCTTATGGGGGAAATAGAAGGAATCCCCAATGTTAGCCATGAGGAGAACCCTCAATAAGTCAACCCAAAGTGTGCCGGCAAGGGCAGACAACCGAAAACCCCTAAACCCTCGGAGAAGGAATAGTAAGAAAAACCCCTAAATCCATTGGTATCTGTGAACCTGGAACAAACCCAAGCAGACATCACTGGAAACTCAAAAACAGCTCCCGACAGGGCTTCCAAAGTCGAAACCCCATAAAAATTTCTAGGGAAAACCCCACCAGACAGAAAAGGGAAGTCTGGGAAAAATAGCACAAAAAAAAACCACCAGTCCGACAAGAATTCAGAAAGTAGAGGTATTGGAAAAGGACAGGGGGCGAGAAAAAACCCACAAAAACTAGAGAGAGAAGACCAAACCCCAGTTCCCCGAGGGAAACCGGAAAATCAGCAGAAGTCAACCCTACGCATGCTGACGAGGGCATAAAGGAAATCAAGAGCACAAGCAACGTAACGGCCCATGCAGGGTTGGTAACCCAAAAAAACCAAAACACAAAGGCAACATAAAAAAATCAATGTCATTCCCACTTTTTAGCTTGGTTGGTACTAGTCCCCCTGGTAAGGGGAGGAACTCCAAGAACGCCGCCCTCTATGGAACTGCAATAACCCTATAGAACCTCAAAACCACCAGAGCACCGAAACAACAGAGAAAGGGTATGGCTGAAACTGGTGAGCAGACAGAAGGTAAGACAAGAAACACTGGGAGAAGTCTCGAACGAGCCAAAGGAAATGGGAACCTTAGGGGTAAGGCCTCCATGGCTTCATCTGCAGCTCACGCAGAGCAAGCATCAGAGCGTGCTCCATCAACCCTTGCGCAGATTGAATGTAGCTCATTCACCAAAATTAACTAGAACCTTAAAGATCACTTCGCCTATGCCTACTTTATCTCATACAAAGAGGACCATGACCATTTCAAAGATAGGCTCAAACATAAAATGTTGCATGATGGGTTACTCTATCAAAAACCCCAAGTCAAAAATCCATGCCACGTTGTATGCTACGATGGGCCGAATAAAACAATGGAGAAACCTGTCAAACAATGAATTCAGGTCAATGAAGAAGTTTTGGTGAAAGGGCCCACGATCCATAATTTTTAGTTTTGTCCACCTAATAAAATTGAGGCAATCCATATTAGAAGGACAGCCCACTCCACCCATCACAATTCCTATAATGCATGTTAGGTTTCAAAAAAGAGATGGCCCCATCTTGCTAGCTGTATAGCTGAGAACGATTCCTTACATGCATCGATCCACAACCCGATGACTCGACAACACATGCAGCCCATGGATACAGATCTAGCCTCACTTCTGCCCAACCAAAATAATATATCATGCAAACCATGGAATGTGGGATGGCTCGACTGTGATATGGGCCAAGTGATTTTTTCAGCCACCAACTTACTCAACAATTCATTGCATTATAATAACTTGGTCTAGGCCTTCGATCGCTCCCGGATCCATTTCTCATTGTTGGATTTTGGTGCATCTATTTGAAGAAACTTCATTTTTTATGGATTACTTCCGCAAATCAAAGACCTAGATCTGTGTGTTGATTCTTGTTCTTGGATTTGTGGTCCACATACTTTTTCAAAATTTCATCCATAGTTGGATTTCGTTTTGTGGGAGTTTAATCAACTTTCCTAGCTTTGTATACAAACTTACAATCATCAACCAACTTCTTTTCTTTCAAAGTTTTTGGCAATAGAATCTTCACGATTCTACATCCTTTTCCTCGACTCCATAATCACCTTCCCAATTCTTCAACCTTTTCATTGTAGTCACTGTCCAATATTGAAACGAAGATTGAATGCTTATCTTCAATATTCAGGTCAATTGAAATATTATACCTTCAAAGTCGTCATTGGAGGATTCTCAAATGATGGGCACTACCTCCAAAAAACCACCTTTAGCTGTCTGGCATGCTCTTGAGAGCTCACAATGATTATATCCAGAAAACTCTGACATTGCTCAAAATGAGGTTTCAATCAACCCCACCTTTACTACCATTGTCTCCACTTGATGTACCAGAAGAAACATCGTTGTGATGAATTTGAGAGGCTGCAGCCGTATCAAGTAGTCTATTTAAGCTCTTTTGAACATCATATCCACACTCATCCAACTGTTGAGGAGTGAGCCCTGGTAAGAGATATTGTAGTTCAACTTCAAATGGGCTGCAACACATCCCATAAAAACCCTTTGACAAATCTGTTAAAGTCTTTCATTCTTTGCGACAGGTAGCAAGGATATTCTCCATAGGTTGCTCAAATGCTGAGTTGGTGCCATGTTAAAGGCTCAAACATTTCTTTCATGAAGATTCACTTTCAAATATAGCTGGATGCTGGCATTCTTATTGGATTGCAGGTCAGCCCTAGTTTCTCGTTACTATAGATGGGCCTCCCTTTCTGAACTTAGACCTATGGACAAGAAGTTTTTTCTTCATATTGAACTACAACGTTCCCTTTTACTGCTCTCAAAATGCATGAACAGAGCCCTGGAATGACCTTGAACCAACCCTGGGCAGTTCAAAGATCATCATCTCAATGCAAATTGTCTTCAACAATTAAGATACAAAATAAAGTCCGAAAGGTTAAGTTGCTATGAAACTTGGGGACGGGGACATGTATGGGACGAGGAAGCAACTTTTTGAAACAGGGTACTTGGGTATGTCGAGGGTACTGTCTCTCTCTCTCTCTCTCTCTCTATATATATATATATATATATATATATATATATGTCATAGTCACATCACACATGCATATTTCATATTTCTTTGTAAATTATGAATTGTGATTCATAATTCTAAATTCAATGATGCATTGAACAATGAACATTCACATTGAAAATTTGAAAAATAAAATTTGATAAATCAGACTCATAGTAGATATAAAGTGGACGACTGGAAGTTACATAAAATTTCATAAATCACTGTACCAGCTGGAAGTTACATAAAATTTGATAAATCATTGTACAAGGCATCTGTAACAAACAATCAAACTCGGATCTGAAGGTACACTTGAAATCTGATTTTAAATACTTATTTTTACTGCCGTAATAGGCAATAAAAAGTTGTAAATATATTCCTCGGTTGATGTGAGTGTATTTCTCAGTATTAAATACATATGTATATTTTTTAGGTGCCAATTTAGTAGTCAAAGTATGTTCCATGAGTGGTGAACACAAAACCATAAAAACATTCCTTGTAAATCAATGCAAAATCAGTCTACCATATTTGGACGCTATTCAGTGGAATTTGAACTATGTAGCAAAGTGTTTGACATAAGTCTTGAACTAGACTCTATACACAGCTAGCAAAAATTTAGTAAATTTGGGGGTCATTACATTTTTTCCAACGAATTTGCAGTTTGCTAAGTCCGATGTACCCATGGAGTACCCACACATGGGGTACGCCATACCATTTACCCAATATGTACCCTTTTTTATAATGGAATCTCGGGTACGTGGAGCTAGGATACATACCTTACCCATACCCAAGTACTCGATACGTGTATCCGGTACGGGCATGTGTACCCTACCCTCGGGTACAGGTATGCTTGCTACATAGCTGAAAGGATATCATGAAAACAATCTCCTTTTATAATCCTCAATGCCACTGTAGAGGTGGCTAGATCTAATTTTGCACAGGCTTCTTATAGTCATCATTATCACATAGTACAATCCCCACTTTCTTACGCAAAATAAATTCCTGCACAATTGCATTACTCCTTGTGTAGCGTATTACTTCAAACCTTTTTCCAAGCTGGCCAAGCTGCTACAGGAAAATGGCTGATATTTGAATGCACAAGAAGAGACCCAAAATGCTCAAATAGATCTCAAATTGAAGTATTTTACTGTTGTAGATGTATATTATAGAAGGCTCAAACTGTTTTTAAAATTACCCCTAAATTATTTTCAAGCACAAATTTATTTTCCAGAGCTGATTTTCTCTATAGCCAAGGGAATTGCACCCAGATTTGTTATCAGGTCAGCCTTGAACTACTTCAATACTTCCCAGAATTGATTTTAAAGCTAATGTTGCACATACTGCTTCTTTTGCTTCCTCTTCATTGTTGATGGCTTGAAAGTGGCATAGAAATTTTACCCCCAGGATATCCATGCAAATAGGGGGATAGCACCATCCATTTGACATGATGGTACATCCCGTTTTGGTCCATAGTTCTTTAAAACACTTCAGGTACTCGTTTATGGATCCAACTGCATTCCATAAAAATTTCTCCAAATATCATCAAAATCAGGTCCTTTGTATCCCTTAAGACAACAAGTATGGCACCTAACATAGGTAATAAGGTGATTGGGAAGCATTGTAAGAGATATTTGCATCATACAACCATCTAGGCATGTATTCAATAGTTGAATCCTTGTATTGCTTCTTCCAATGGGTATCAATGGTGGACTATGTTAGTGGTAAGGGTGGAAAAAACTATTAATATAATTTGGTGTAGGTTTTTCATGAATACAAGCAAGATATCGAAAGAGACCCGTAATAGAAGGTTTAGGGTTCGCAGGGGACCTTTCAAAAGTATGGTAGCTTTGGGATGCAAACTCTTCCCTTCTCCTTATCTAATTTTCGATCTCTTTTTGCTTGGCCTTTTCTACTTGATATTCCTCAATATAGTCTAGCAAAATATCCACTTCAACTAAAGTGAAGGTTGTAACTTGCTCTCGGACACTAGCTAAGTGAGATCCCCCACCTTTATGTTCTTATTATATTTGTGATATTTTTTCCCATCAACCACATCACATTAGTTTCATGTAGTACCTTTTACATTCTAGGGGTCCATGGTAATATCTCAAACAAAAACAACTTTGCAAATTCAAAACCTTGCTTAACTTACTTGTTAACAAAAATTTGCAATTTTAGGAGAAAAACAATGAGGGTTCGAGATGATAACTAGATTAGTGATGTAGATTCTAAACATATAAAATAACCCACAAACAATACCAAATCAACTCCAAGCTAACTCTAGAGAAATTCTCTTCATCGTCATTCCACAATCTCCAAATGCTCATAAATGCTCAATGAGAGAGGTGTGAGGGAAATAGAAGGGGGTCTTTATATAAATTCTTTTTAGGGTTTGGGAAAAAGGGTAGGGTTCTTTTTTCCCTTGATATTTATCCCCCCCATGGAACCGTCGCTAGTCCCATAGACTAGCCAATTTGACATCCAAACTAGTTGGTTTAGTATTAAGTTGGCCTCTTGATCCAATTCAACTACCCATTTGGGTACTAAATGTTCTAGACTAGTTGGTCTAACACTCATACATATAGGAAATCAACCTAGGAATTTAGTAAGGAATTCTTACCATCATCTTCTTTATGGAAAATTATTCTTCCAATGCTTCATTCCTGGTGAATTTGGATTTTTCACCTATTGCTTCCTTTTGACCCACTAGGACATTTAATGCTTCATTACCCTTGATCCTGGCTTTCCATCTCTTTGTTGGTGTGGACTTTCAATTTCTAGGATGAAGCTTAGGATGAAGCTTCCAAAACTTTTCCTCCCAATGCCTACTTCTCTTACGATGGATGCAATAGTTCTTGTCTTTTCTCTGATGGGAAGTGTTAGATTTATTCTTGTTCTTAAAGAGTGGTTCTATGAATCACTCCTCTACTTGTCCAACAATTTTGGTAAAAGATCACTCCCACCAATATAAGGCCGAAAAGAGGTTATTTTTGCCACAATAGAACATGGAGAAGGTTTTCCACATTGGGTTTCTTTCCACCCTTTCTCATTGTATTGGAAATAAAAAGTAAATCAAAAACTTAGTTATTCCTTTGTGGTCTTCCCTTAAACATACTGGCTCTCTTACTTGGATTTCCAAGTCCTTTTATAGGCTTAGATGCTTGTGACATCACTTTGTTGTCTTCACTCCTCTTTAGAGATTATATAGTTTTGCTGGAAGCTAGAGTAGAATACTACCTCCACCTTTTCCATTTAGTGTTGAATGCTCTTCCTTTTAAGTTGAAATACATTCATTTTCTTTGGCCTTCACAAAGTTAATCTTCTGTTTAATAAAGGTACCCCACTTGGTTTTTCTTTGGTGGAGAGGTGAGATGTAGTCTTGCATATTGGAATGCGAGTTGTCTTGGGCAGCCCTTTGTGCATCCACTTTTTGTCTTCATATCACATTGGTATCCAAGACCTTCCTAATGAGGCTAGGGTTTCAACCTTTGAGCTTTCCTTCATGCCAAGACCTTGGTCATTAGAGCCCATCTTTTTCAAAAATTTAAAATTTATCCCTATGGTGTGCAATGCAAAACTAGCAAGAGGATTGCTTGTTACTTGAATAGAATGTAAATGGTGAAGGAAAGAAGTCCTTACCATGATTCCTTTTGTATCTAAAACATACATAAACACACATCTAATAATAATAATAAATAACCAAAGGTCACATGTCTAAAAGGAATGTCTATTCAAGTATGTGACCATTCAATGCATACTTATACACAATGTCACATGGTATTGTAATCAATCAATCATATTATATTATTTTAACTCATATGGATTCCTTTATGTTATCTTATTTATTTTGGATATTTGGTATATCAACCACTTTTTTAATTACAATTTCTTGGGAAGGAACAATTTCTTATGAGGGAACATGAACTTCCTTTCTCTTCACCTCTTTTAGTTCATATTGAATCTTGGCCAAATATTTTTCCTTGGAAACCTATTCCAACAAGAATTTCTCCATGGTATTTTTCCGTGGGGAAATCTTTTCCTCCAGATTGTACATTGTAAAATCCATGGATATTTCACTTTCCATGAATTGATCTTAACACTCTAACTTCAACATGGCTCTGGTAAGAAATTTAGAATAGCAATCCAATTTCTTTTGCAGTGCTTCATTTTTCTCTGCCAATTGTTGATGCCTATTTTTTAGCTCTTTGTTTTCTCTCTAAATATACCTGTTAATGTCCTATAACTCTTGGAATATTTCTTGAAGTGGAGGTTTCCCCATGGATGGAATATTACAACTCCCACAAAGCCAAGAGAATAACCATTCTGATACTTAATTGATCCAAAAACATTTCTGATTCAACCCATAAACTAGATTGAATTCACTTTTAGTCCATCAACTCGAGTTTCTATAAAACATATGTATTTCTTGGATTTCAATATGCTGCACCATTTATATGTATGAGTAAAGAAACTTATACAACTAACTTAACACTATTATTAAGCTGTCAAACAACAGACAAGAAGCAAACCACAAAAAAAGTCGGTATCGCAATGCACCGTACATCTCAATAGGTCACTATAATTTAACCAAAATCTCCCTACTTGCAATGAGTCTCTGCTCCATTTTGCAGGGTTTGATTTTACTTGAGATAAATTATTGCTTGAGGCTTACCTTTTGCATTTAAAGGAATACTTCTCTCTAAATTGTATATTTCCCTTAGTGATTTGTTCTTCAAGAACAATATGCTTCCAACATTAAGAGAACTATTCTTTTGTGCATATGTGGTTCTAAGTACTTTCTAGTAGATGAGAAAGAGACTACAGTTTGATAATTAGTATAAATAAGAGCAACCATGTGAGAAACATTTCAAACAACAAAGAGAAACATTGAACCATCATCAAACACCATTCTTTCCATTGGAAACAGAGAATTACCATGGAGAACCAATTACAGGAAAAAATCCAATAACAAGAAGATGTTACAATATTATGGCTCTCTTTGCACATACAATAAGAAATATCTCACTCTAGAAAGGTCTTCTCTACACCAAAATCCTCCTTTGTTTCCAAGGACTAGCACTGTTCCATTGTTGAACAAATGTAAGGAATGAGTTGTTTCATGGAACAATTCAGTGTTGAATTTTTAGCATTAGCATGAATACTTTTAAAATTTGCAGACTAACATAAACAAATGAAAAGTTCAGTAAACAACCTCAACACCTCAACACAAGATTTTTCACGGGGAATATTTTAAAGGACAAAACCCCAAAAGCATTAGTAATTTATCTTGTAAATGAGATGACTGAGTTCTTCCAAAAATTGCACAAACCCTAACTAGGCTTGTACCACAATTACAGAAGATCATTTTTTCCAAAAATGCCAAAATGGATTTTTACTGAGTTATGGATTTCTTCTCTAACTTTCTTTCTCCTGCCCAAATTAGCAGTATGCCCAGATCACTGAGTTTTCTACCCGGATCTGATTGTATGGTTGCCCGTACATTGTACCTGCTTCCTTGTACCTGCCTGTACCTACCTGAATTTTGCTGCCCTATCTGCTGCCTGCTGTTCGGCTGCAGCTGTGCTACTGTATTGCTACTCGGAGGGAAGACACACCTAATTGAGGCCCTTTACAGATGGCCCATAGGATTCTCGGAGGTCTGTACAGACCCAGCAGCCCTACGGGCTACTACAAGACCCTCACGGGTATGCCCACAGGCTTCCCAAAGATCTGTGTGGCCACGGCAGCCCTCACGGGTCTGCCCAGAGGCTACCCTAGGGTTGGCCGTAGTCCAAAACCCTCACAGGTATGCCTGTAGCAGGCTGCCCAAGGGTGCAGGAGGAGGGCCAAACCCTGCCTGAAAGAAGCGAGGGGCAGACCAAAGAGAATGGGGCTACCCACGAGGCTTTAGCTACTGCCCAGTGGATTGTGGAAATTTCCCGTGAAGGTAAATAGCTGCTCGAAGATGAAGAAGAAGTTTAGGGTAAAAACCTAGCTCACAAAGACTGAAAAGAACTTGCAGCTGCAAAAACCCTAGCTTAAGTTTTGTAGAAAACAAGTGTGAATGCCCTAGCTAGACTCATCCATGCTAAGGCATCACATCAACTTCCTTTTCTTTAATCACCTATGAAATATTCAGTTGGAGCAGCTGTACCTGTGAGAGCAAGTGTGTGTAATAATGAAATGGATTGATCTTCTTTTATATCCTTTGTGTCACCTGTAAGTGGACCAAAATTAGAAAGATCAAAATAATATTATTTTATTCTTTTCTAATTTTGACTTTTTCCTTTAGTGGTACTATAGGTCTTTTTGCACTTTCACTTTTACACCTTAGTGGTACTAAGGGTCTTTATGTATTTTTTTAAATTTTGCTTTAGCCTTCTTCGAGTGCCCCTGTGGTCAACACATGTGGCCAAGGGGTCTTTCCTCACCACTCAAAGTACATCATCATAAACAAAGAGAATTACTAATGCTTTTATCTCACACTCTGTGTGACACCAAGATCGGGTACTAAGGTCTTAACCAAGGGTAGCTAAGTCTTGGAGAAGATTGCAAAGCCCACTGATCAAGGGTCAGAGTGTCACACATGCCTAGACCTGGTCTAGGGCTTATAGTGTCTTTCGGGTAATATACCAAGTGCCTTAGCCATAGGCCACATAATTGACACTAGGTCAAATACATGGTAACAGACCAAGCGGCTCCATTCTCTCGGAGAATGGTCCTCATCCCTGGGATGAGTCCCTAGTCCCATACTAGGTGAATTCTTGATAACTGACCATGTGCCTCCATTCAAAAGAATGGCTACTCAAATCTAGGCTACTGGGTTCTCCGAAAGATTTATGCAACTCTGATTATCATAATGGATGATCGTTGAGTCAAGATTTCCCCCAAACAGATCAGATATAAGTTTCCTAAGCCAAACTGCTTCCTTGAAGGCATCACTTGCAACAATATACTTTGCCTCAGGTGTAATTTGAGCTATGGAACCTTGTTTCCTATTGGACCAAGATATCATTGTTGATCCCATACTGAATCAGTAACCAAAGGTACTTTTTCGGTCTACTGCACTGCCGGCCCAATCTGAACTTGCATTTCCAAATAATAATACTCCACTGCTGGAAGTATACCTGAGCCCATAAGTGATAGTACCTCACACATATATGAGTACGTGTTTGGAAGCTACCAAGTGTATCTGCTTCGGATCGAACATGAACTGACTCAGCGCATTCATTGTGTAACCGATGTCCGATCTCATATGCACAAGATACATCAAGGATCCAATAAGCTGTCTGTACAGGGTAGAGTCCACACTCTATGTACTGGTAGTTGTGTCCCGCAACTTTGTCAAGTTGGTAGTCATGGGTACGCTCATGGACTTGTAGTCCTGCATCCCATATCTCTGCAAGATGTCCACTTCATACTTTCCTTGTGTCAGGAATATCTCGCTTGGCTTTTTCCAACCCTCTAAGCCAAGGATGTAATGCATCAAACCGATATCTTTCATCTTGAATTCAAAGGTAAGCTCCCTCTTACACTGTTCTATCAAATGTTCATCACCTGTAAGAAACAAGTCATCTACATATAGAACAAGTCTCAAGACATGATTATGAACAACCTTAAAGTACAAGTTAGAATTAGTTGTACTTTTGGAAAACCCCAAGCTGTGGAGAAATCCATCCATCCTCGCAGACCAGACTCTCGGAGCCTATTTCAATCCATACAAGGATTTCTTCAATTTACATACATGGTCTTCTTCCCATGTGTCACAAAGCTTTTAGGTTGTTCAATTTAGAATTCCTCCTCAATCTTGCCATTAAGGAAGGTCATCTATACATCCATCTGATGTAACTTCCATCCGAATACTGCAGCAAGTGATATGATGGTTCTAATGGTAGTGTACCTGGAAACAGGAGCAAATGTCTCATCATAGCCAATGCCTTCTTTCTGAGTGAAGCCATGAGCTATGAATATGGCTTTATACTTCTCCACACTACCATCAACAGCATGCTTGATTTTATAAATCCATCTGGGTGTCACCATTGACTTTCCTGTTGGTCTGGGAACAACTTCCCACACATCATTCTTCATGATTGAACTGTACTCTTCAATAATGGCATCAACCCATACTTGTCGACTTGCTTCTTCTTCATATGAGGAAGCTTCTACACTTATAAGTTGGCTCATAAGACCAGAGTACTTATGTGGTCTTATGCTTCTCGCCTTCTTGTACCGTTTCTCGCTACCAAGCAGGTCTCCTTTTGGAAGGAGGAACTTTAAGTAGTTCTTTTGGTGGAATTTCAACGTCCTTAGGTGCATCTAGAATTTGATCCTCAAATTCCTCTTTTTCCAGTGTTTCTACAGAGGTTCTATTTCACCAGGTTGGGTAAATTTATTTATTGGTTGTAATTGTTCCATATCTTAATATAAATTTGATATCTGGCTGCTGCGTCGGTTTTCCCATCTTGGGTTTTATCCGGGGGTTTCCATACCCCAAATACTGTGTCTATTTTTATGTGATGTTGTGGATGTTTCATAGTATTTACTTTCCCCTACAATATTAGTAAAACAAATTCATGTGTGGTTTTCAGTAACAAGTTAAACATACTGTTTAGCCCTAGTTTGGATTTTAAAGGAAAATTTACACAAGTTTGATTCTATGTCCCCAAAACGTCCTTCCACAACAACTGAAACACTGTTAGCAACTCGCAAAACAAAATTTTAAAATTCTATAACAAAACTTACAAATGATTGCAAGAATGAGAAAGACGATAACTAATTCATAATATGACAAAATTTGCTGATCAAATTATTAGCAAAAACTCCCACAAAACGTGATGCCAAACAAAGGTTGTTCCTACCACCAATTCGCTTACCTAAGACACCCTCCCATAAACAAGTAGAAAATAATGCTAGTTGGGATAGATAACTCAAAATGTGGGTAATGATTCTACTTGGAAGATTTCACAATCACATACATAAAATTTTTGCACAAGACAATCAAGTAGAGAAATCTCTCTATTTTATTTCTCAAAGAGCCAAAAGTCCATTACATAGACCCAAGCTTCTCTTAAATAGATAAATGGCCAACAAAATCCCTATAACAAAGTGATGGAGGGCTGAGATTCAATATCATCAATCTAAATCAATGGCCAAAAACAATCCAGACAAGTACATCATAATCCAATGGGCGGGTCCCCATCTTTGGATGCGCCCCCCCCTAATACATGCAAAGTACAAGTGATAAATCGTAGGGGTGAAATGGGGGGTCACCTAGGGGCTATAGTTTTCCTAATGATCCCCCTTTTCAAGGTTGAATGTTATATCAAATGGTGGGCCACATGCTGCCCCAACAAATGTGCCCCTATGGAGGAAGTGCAATCGCTCTAGGGTCGAACAAAGTGTGGGCCACAAATCCTCATAAAGGCCTCAAACCAAGGCTCAAAAATATATCATAAACTCATATAATGCTCTCAAATCACAAATTACTCCATTTGATAAAGTTACTAAAGTCATTGGTCATTTAGCCAATTTACTCCATTTTGATAAAGTTACTAAGTCATTGGTCATTTAGCCAATTTAATTTTTACTGGTGTAATTTGTTGAAGCTGTAATTGGGAAAAAATGGTCACTTCCCTTGCTCGGATGCCCGGTTTAACTGTCCCAGTGGATCTATAGACCCCAAATCCACTAATGGTGGTCACAAGAACCACCCAAAGCCATCAAATATGCTCAATATAACTCAATCCATGCCAAACTAATAAAATATGGCCTTGGTAACCAATAATAAATAAAAACTTATCGACTGAGCCACATCATGATGCACTGAAGCATGGAATCATGTAAGGGGTCCAAGTAGACTCTAAAAACCAAAAATCACATGTCCGAATCCAGACTTCCCAGGACCCCATTTTTTGCTTTGTCAAACTAGTTTGACCAAATCAAACTTGTCAAATAATAGCATAAATGGAGTCGTGAAGACCTGTATGCACAAGGGGATGCCATGATGATCCCTTATTTATGTTAGTAAACCAACTACAACTAAGTAACAAGCTATAATGATACATCAATCAAGTACCAAAAGAGACTAGGCTTAAATTTGAGCAGACTTGTTGCCTTTTCATGAAGCCTCCAATGTATGCACACTTGCAGTCTTGGTCATCTTGCTAGAAATGGGTGAGGTGATCAATCAAGGCTGAAGGTAAGAGGAGGATGTGCACTTTGATGTTGACATCCTTTGGAAAAAACATGGGAAAATTAGGGGCCACAGTGACAAACATGCTGGAAAACAATAGGGAATGGTATTGTCTCACAAATGAGATAAAGTGCTTAGGGAACCACCGCTAGACTCTAACAAGGTGCTCTGCGGTTCACATCCGAGCTTGCCTCAAGCTCTATGATGATCTTTTCTAGAACCCTTTTGATGAGTTCACATGTGATTGTAATGCGGTGAGGTTATAAGGGACACCTAGAATTAGCTATCCCTACTCCATATCATGTCCTAGGCTCCATGAAGTATAATCATTACATTTATTTCATTCACATGTGACCAACTAGTCATTTAGATTTGGAATTTGTTCCTCATTTGCTTGGCCTTATTCACTTTAATTTCACGTTAGCCTTTTTGGCTTGATTTAATTTTCTTTAACCTTTTGGCTTGAATTTCACTTTCTTCAAATACATCATGATACATATATATACAAAGTAATGATGGCAATATCACATTGCTTCGAGTACTAATGGGATGACACCATGACACCCAATGGAAAGCACAACTCTACCCACCACTACAACATCAAGGGCAACTGACAAGGAAGTATATCCATGGTTGAAGCTACACTCCCACACACTTCAGAGCCGAGACACTCATAACATGGGGTCCAACATGCATAGGGGTCAAAGGGGGAGGTCCTCTAGATCACACAGTCCAAGTCAAAAGTAAGGATCCAACATGAATGTGTCAGATGGTTGGAGATAGTGTAAGGTGATTCCAGAGCTAACTCAATAAGGTAAGGATAACTAAGTCTATACCAGAGATGGGGAAGGAACCAGTGTGTATATAGAGGAGCCTTGCAATCAAGGGATTATGACCACTCAGAGTGTGAGCCTATGTTAATAACAAAAGGAAAAGGATCATATAGCTTGTCACCCAAAGTCAATTCGGACTACTAATATAAATAAAAGAGACAAAACCATGACATCAATGTGCAAATACCATATATCTGCTCTGCCATGTACCTGTTATGCTGCCTGAATCCGGATGATGATCTCTAACACTATTGGGTAAGGGAAAATCCAATACTGATCTCTGCTGATATCCTAGGGAATCGTGATCCATCAATCGCATCTCCATGGGGTCAATGTGGGAACAACTGTGACAAGAGAGTTTAGAGTATGCATGTTGTTGTAAATGTAACTTCGGAAGATATTCTGTTGCATATTATTATTGTATTTATTGTACCTTCATTGGTGATATTTTTCCTTTGTTCGGGATGTCATTATTATGTTTAGTCATTGAGGTAAAACCTCCATCGTAAGTCGGGGCAATAGTTCCCAGAATAAATAATGTAAATTGTAAAATGTATTTTTGAGTCTCCCAAGGGAGAAGTTGGCCCTGCTAGGTCAGGAGGTTGGCCTAGTTAGGTGTTAGGTTAGTCAATTGAAAGGTATAAATAGGGAGGCACCCTCCCTCATTTATACACATTCCCACTCACTCAAGTTCACATGAGGAGAGAGAGAAGACAAGTTCGCTAGAGGAGAAAGAGAGAGAGAGCTACATAAGACTTCCTATTTTTGGGTTTTCCATTTTGTAATATTGTATTAGTGATGAATCGATCTCTGAGGAACTTTGTAGGGTTTTATCTTTTATGGTTTCCCTGAGGAAAAACTTTGTGTCTTTTGTGTTTTATTGTGCTTGTTATTCTTTCAGTTAAAGATCCTAATCAAATTGAATTAAAGTGAAAACTCTAATGTGGTATCAGAGCTACTATGAAAGAAGGTGTTATCACCCTGTAATTTTCCTATGGTTGTGGTAGGAAGTCACAGGGGTAACCATTTCAAACCAATATTTAGACTATATTCTAGCCAATACAGTTAGAGAGGGCTCTCTTTTGTCATAGAAACATTCACATACACATATGGCTTTAAACAAGCATTCAGAAGGCTATATTTCTGAGGGGGACAGGATATTTGTAGATTTAAAGATGGTGAAATAGATAGACAAGAAATACGATTGGGAAATGGATTTATAGCTTGAAAATATTCAAGGGGCTTACAACAATAATGAGTGGTGATTTTCCTATGAAATCTGAGGCAACGTGGCTATTATGTTCAGTCAGATTATCTTGAAGTGATGATAGATGGAAATGAGGAAAGAGCCCAGTGAAAACCAGAGGCATCTATCAAAGGATGAATCTCTAGGCACACGTTTAGCAGAAGCATAACAAGGGACAATAACTGAAACAGAGCACCTATCTATGGATGAATTCTATCACAGTCCTTACCAACACATAAAAAATACGATTTTTGATGGAACGAACGTTATCAAAAATGAATTCCTTGCATACAACCTAGAAATGTATTAGCAAAAAACACACACATGAAAATGAAATACAGGAAACACAGACTGAATAGGAAACAACTTGATGAATCTTAGAAAACTCAGAACATACTCTTCATTAAAGCTTCCAAGAAAATAACGGAGCTACAAAACCCGAGCACTAAGGCTTTTGAATGAAAGTTATCAACCCTTTCTTCCTATTTTGAGGGCATATTTAAAAAATCCTAGGCTCCTGAGACCAACCTCGAAACAAAGCCAAATTTATTTACCTTAATCGAGAATCACTCCTGCACACATAAAATCCTATCAACTTCTGCTTTGGTGGATTCACCATGATTACAAAACCAAAATAGGAAAGCACGCTGGGATGTGCATGGTGGATAGTTTTGGGAAAACCAGACACTTGGAAACCACGCCTGCTGGATGAAAACGATGGCTCAAAGCATCTTCGGCGGTCTGTAACAGCTTCACCTCTCTGCGTACGTTTTCACCTGCGAAATTGCTTCTGAACCATAGATATTCCCTTGAGATTCATTCTGGGCCGTTGATCTGTCTGCGGGAAACAGAAAACGGGCCAATAGCTCTCTGGAGGTTTAATTTGGTCTTTTCGATCCCACCTATTCCTCTTCTCTGTTTAGCTTTCCGCACCATCGATCTCTGCGGGATTCATTTTCAGCTGTCGATGTGAGACCAAGCTATGGAGGGAAGAATTCGAAATTCTGACCTTTAATAATAAAGACTTTACATTTCCGCTTTTCTGCTTCCGCCCTTCCGCTTTTGCCTTTAGTAGAAAACAAAATGCGGATCTTCCAATTTTCTTCATCGAACCTCTCTTCTTCCTCCTCCACATTTTCTCTTCCGCCTTTTGCAAAGAACGAAATGTGGAAAATGGACTTTTAATTTCTTCGATGCTCGTTTTTTTACCTTTCCGCTTCTGCCGTTTTCTCTCCATGCTGTCGATCTTTAGTGGAAGTGCTCTGAGCCGTCAGTCTGGCAGATCACGAAACATAGAACTTCAACTTTTTATAACCAGAAAATTTGTGCTTTCGCTTTCCACCCTTTGACTTGGGGAATCCTCATGGACTGTTGATTTTATTCGGAGATTTTATGGACCGTCGGATCTCAGATCGCGGAAGGAGAAAATTGGGATTTGAACTTTTATGACTGAAACTTTATCTCTTTCTTTCCCAAAATTTGCACCTTTCCACACCATTGATCTGCACGGGAGTTCTAAGCTGTTGGATCCCAGATCGCAGAAGGCAGAAGTCGAAAGTTGGGCTTCCTCTTTTCATAATCAAATTTTACCTCTTCCGCACTACCGCTCCTGCTTTTCCTTTTGGCAGAAATGATTTTTTGGCCCTTTGATCTCTTTTGTGGGTTGGATATCCACTGTCCGTTCTTGCCAAGACCTATCCCTGATCAGATTTTTCATATCAGACTCATTTCCAATGTTACGGCTAAGGATTTTTGACTGTTTTGACATTTAGGATTAGGAATAAGCCTCCCAAGCAACTTCAAACCCTTCTCCTGTATACCTTTACGAGCGACCCTTCTGTACGTCGTGCGACCCTTCTGTACCTTGTTGTCCACCGATTGCACACTAGTAGCAGAAATCTAATGAAAGCTGTCTCCTCACTTGAGAAAGTGGGAGAGGTGTGGCCTTGGGGGCAAGCACAGAGCCAGGTACTGTCACCTACTCCTAGCTCCTCCATTTAGGCTAACTCCTAAGGAAACCAAGGGGGTTGTCCCTAACAAATAGTTTTCTATGGCTCAATGTGTTTAAGTGTTTTTGATGTTATGATGCGGATGGGTGTTTTTTAGGAGTTTTTGAATGATTACAACTTTATAATAAAATGAGCAATCCACGTTGCAATTACAAAACACAAGATTTGAGACGAACAATACAAAGATGAATTGGAAATTAAAGGCATCCATAGATAGATAATGATTTAAGAAAACATTAGGGACAAATGGTCCAGATCAAGGCGATGCATGGAATTTTAAGACCAGTGCCAATATGGAGTCAAAACGTGCTTGTGAATGCTGGAATACAAGTCTCAATAGTAGTGTTTGTGAGATCGTTTTGCAATTGTTCTTGGATTATTTTATTGTAAATTTTAAAGATGATCTTTCTTAAGGTGTCTAGGATACCTAACCGGAAATACTTTTAGTGGCTCCATTCGAAGACATGACGGACCTATCTAGAATCACAAGCTAGGTGTTCAGAGAATTTAACCAACGAGTGTCTAGATTGGGTTGCTCGATGCCCACACTTCGAATTTTCCCACTACTTGAGTATTTATTGAGATAACGCCGGTGCGTTGGTTACGGGGTGAAATTTTTATTATGTTGTCACTTGCAAGATTAACAAATCTGATCACTGTTCTGAGTACGAGTCCAACTTTTCAGGATAGACAGAGCATACTAGGTGAGGGATAGAAACGAGGTGAATTTTAAGTGGGGAAATGTGAGTTGGAAAGATTTTATTATTATGAGCACACATTTCAACTCTCTGACATAGAGTGCTCTTGACTTTGTCTTATGACAGAAGTTCAAGATAATTTAATTAATCTATATGCTTGATGCAAGGATAATGCAGTGGGAATGCTCTCCGACAGAGAGTGCTCTCAACTTGGGTTATTGCAAGTTCAAGAGACTTTGGTTCTTTTTATAAGACAATCAACTTGTAAATTGAAACCACATGATAGCTCAACAAATTGTAAACCAACGAAACAATGTCATAGCAAAAAATGATAAACTACTTGCAAATGAAATAAATGAGAAACTAGTGTTCTACAACAACAAGAAACTAATCTAGCAAAGAGAAGTAAAAAATGACTTAAAGACACATTGTCCCCGAAATTTCTAGCTAGCTGGTCATACGCAGGAAGACAATGGGGAAAGAGAGGAAGCACGCAATGTCAATGCGGCACTTGGGAAAAAATACCAAGGTACTTCTCAGGTCAAGACTGAAACAAATAAAAAGCTCCAAGTACAAAATTAAACTACTCTAAGCATGCAAAGTAAATCTGAGCTAAGAGCACAAGACACTCTTCCCCAAATGGGGAAGAAGAAACCAAAAGATGGGAGGGCTTATCCCACTTTGCCCCTTTTATTAAGAGAGTACAATATTTAGGATTTTCAACCTTAGAGAAATAAAAATAACTTGGAAAGACAAATGGAACAAGCCTCAATGGCTGTTTTACAAAAGGAGAGTAATTTGAAATTTTTTTTCTTCTTTAGTTCAAATCCCAAGTATTTGGATCTTCTTGGTTTTGGTACTCAGTTTCTACTCTTCTCTTTGGTATTTGTTCTTCTTTGGCTCAATCTTCAAGTCCTATTCGGATTTGTTTGTCTTCATACCTGCACACAACACAAATCAACTCAAAGCACCCATCGACTGTTAATTAAACCAAATCAAATATAAAATACTTCTAAGAAAGAGATCTACAAAAATAAAACTAAGTGCAAGATCTAATTTATGATATGAAAACAACAATATAGTTGGCTGCAAAAAAGTGAGAAATCAGGCAACAAACAGCAGTATAGAGGGCTGAGAGGGCAGCGAAGGAGAGCTGCAAAAAAGGAGGAAAAGAGGACCAAAAGGGGGTAGTGAAAGAGAGGAACGAATGCAAGAGACCAAGACAAGCTAGAAAAGCAAGATGGAAAGCTTGGTCGGAGAAAAAGATGAGGTAGGGCAAGAGCAAGGAGGAGAAGGCTAGCAAGCAATAAATCGAGAAGATCAAGGAGCAAACAAGAGAACTGGAAGAGGGAAGTTCGTAGATCCAGGTAACCAAATGTGTTTTTTGAAACTTTGTTGATGGAGGGAAGGAGAAGCTCTGACTGCTATGTCTCTTTCTTGGATTGGGAAGTGCTTGGAAAGTCCTGCAAAATGAAAGAGTTAGATGGAAAAAACCACTGGTTCATGAAGAAGAGCTTGATCTCAAGCTTGTTCCTCACCTCTAATGATCCCTGCAAAACCCTTACAAACAATATCAAATATAAACAAAATACTCATAAACTAGATTGTTAGCCCTTCTAGAGTATATAATGAAGAATGATTTAATGATTGAAAAGCAAGGTGAGAGAATATCACCAAAGACAATGTGAATCCACAACTCCAATAACTCGTGCACGGACCTCCAATGTCACAACTTTATTCCAACTTCAAACAAATATTACAATAATTTTGGCAGAGTGTTCATGCCCAAAAATCTTCATCTTAATAGAGCTCAAAGAGCCTCTATTTATGCAAAAAACAAGCCCCAGGGGCCTTTAATGAACCAGAGATCAAGCTCAGTTAAGTAATCTTGAATTGAGCTGAAGTGAATGTTGAACTAAGGCTGAACTGCCAACACACCCTTTTAGTTTGGCGAGTCATTCCTTTCCTCACCAAAGTCCATATGCGTGAGTCGCTGATGCGATTGTACGGAAGCTTGGCGTGAAGGCTTGCATAGTCATCCAATCGAAACACTTGTAGGCCATGGTTTATTTTAAATTCAATGCATGGGATGGGTCCACCCACAACCCAATCGCATGCATGCAAGGGGTAGCATGAGTCCATGTTGACGTCACCCTCCATCTTCAATTAGAACGTGATCTCTTCCATTCGCTAGCATAAAATTTTAGCTTCAAATAAATTGCACGGGATGTACTAAGACATGGTTGATTTTTTAACTCATACATATGGGGGGTCCACCCCATCCAACTCACCTTCACGCTCCATGCTTTGTCGTCACCTCCAATTTGAATTAATTCACATGGCGTGCCATATTATATTATGGTTTATAACTTCAATTTAATTTTCAATTTAATTTGAAAGGGGTCCACCCCACTCCCACATACACCATCTCTCCACATAAGCATGAACCATCTCCTCACCCTCACGTAATTTTCTTTTCATGAAATAATTCACAACTTTAAACTTGAACCAAAGTTTATGCCATGTCATCTTGAAGAGGATCGTAAGTCACATTGGCCACATGCCAAGTCACTTTCACCCATTAAAAAATCAATTTTGACTTTGGTTTTGACTTTTTAAATAATTTGACCAAGTGCCAAAATGTCCAGTTTTAGCATTAAAATGCCATCTTGATGCATTTTTAGCCAAATACTGTCTTACAGGGCGCTCTAGCTGCTTGACTGATGGTGAAAGTGGCCCCTGGGGTAAATCTACTGCTCCTGTCTTGAAAATGAGCCCAACCATGCCGAAAATGGACTTTGGATCAGCCATTTATTACATTTTGAAATTTTCCATTTAAACCATTAAAAAATGGCTTAAAAAATGGAAAAAAATATTTTTCTCGGAATCCAACGAAACTTTAAGGGGACCTAGTACATGTTCATACAACTCAATCAAAATGCTTAGCATGAAAAAAAACACTGACAAGAAGGCTCTAATAACCTCCCAAGGATAAAACAACAAGACAACTACCCCAGCTTTGGAGGAGCGAGTGAAAAGCTCAGAAATTATTGGTCATTTGTTCAATAGCCAATAACAACCAAAGGAAAAAACACTCTAGGCTAGTCGGCTTGATGCCCAAGTCTGGGAAGACGAGCCTTTTATAAAAAATTAAATTCTAGGACATTTTTTACAATCTCCCCAAGGGGGTATGAACATGTATTTACAAAAATTTCCGAACAGAGTCCCAGGAAAAGGTTGGCGGATTTATGAATTTTGATCATGAACAAGTTTACTTGTTCAATGTTCTGGCGGCTCACTGAAAAATACACTAAGTGCAAAATAAGTGTATAACATCTGGCTCCAACTGCGGGACGTGTGCTCGATCTAGTCTCTTATGCAAGGAGAGCATACAAGAACACCAGAATTTCTGGTTTCCACATCCTGTAAAAACATCTCAACTTGACAAGAAAAACTTTAGTAGCACAAGTTTTATGAAAAAGAGCCAATGATCCAAAAGTTGCTTTATTCAAAGGAATGACAAAACTTAGCTGAAAAATTTATCTATTTCTAAGTACATAAAGAAAATGCTCAAGTAAACCCTCACTTTAAGGAGCCTATTTTCCTACTCTAAGCATGATACACAAAAGGTTAGGTGTAATCATAAATCTAGTGTAGCCAACAAAGCATTTTATTAATATAAAAAAATTTTGCCTTGTCTTTGGTTACCAGCCAAAGTAAGGACACAATTTCCAAAAAATGCAAACCTGCGTGATGATCCAGAATGGGAGGGATGGGAGGGGAATCATAGGCTTGAATAATGTCGTCAAAATTCTTCCCAAACTGGTAGGTGCTCGCGTAGGCTGCTTCTATCCATGTATGGATAGTGCTGATATACAAATCGAGATGATGCGGTAGGTCGACTACTCCATCATGTTGATCATCAAGGCTTATCAAATAATAACTCGTTGTATAAGCCCTAAGCTGCTCCAAAACATAAGGAACAATATCTATATGTGAAGACGATGGTTGAGAAAAAAATTCAACTAGTTGTATCCCATCTGATTCTTCACCGCACTACTTTTTCAAGTCCTTATTATAGATACTCAGATACAATTCTGACTGATCAC
>LPNX010351448.1:828073-881919 GCA_001517045.1 Pseudotsuga menziesii | reverse complement strand
AAACCTTCCAAACTATCATCATTATGCTCATTTGTAGGATTAGTACCAAAGTTTTTAGTGAGGTTATCCAATTGTTGACTATAATCTTCGACTTGACACTAGGTTTCTATGGTGACAGGATGAAGTTGTCCAACTGCGTTAATGTACTTAGGCTCTCTTGAATATTATTTTGCCTCTCTTCAACTTCCTCCGGAAATATCATGCATGTCATCTACATAGTTTATGTACTCAGGCTCACTCGATGATGCTTTAGGACCACAACCCTCTGGAAAACCATGCTCCTAAATATAGCATGCATAAAAGCAAGAAGATTCATCATGGAAATCCCTACATGCCCTTTAGAATGGTTTGTAAGGCTCAACCACATTAGTAGCCTCTAGTTGATGAGGAGGCCTCTACTCATGGTTGGGATTCTTTCTCTGCCATGTTTGCTTTGCAGGGAAAGTTCTAGGAGGTGGGAGAGGTTGAGTTCTTTCAACAGTTATGACCCTATTCTGAACCTCTTTAATCTGCGCTAAGTGCTTCCTTTCCATATCTTGCATTTTCTCTGTCAGGTCCATGAGCTTCTTCTCATATGCTTCGTTTGATGAATCCTTTCCTTTAGGTTCAACAGTTTTTAGAGGAGTTGATGATCTGGAGTAACCCTGGATGTTTGAATCTCCTGAAGAGTGCATATTCTTATCAATTTTAATGGCCAAATTCTGAGCTTGAAGCAGTGTGGTTGGCTCCTTGTCTCTAATCTGGTACTGGATCTTGCCACTTAATGCTTCTATGTAATAATCCAAAGTGGAAGCTGCAGGAGGAGCATGCATGGCAGAGATGGAATTTGACAACTCTGTGAACCTATTGTTGAACTCATCCATGGTTTCTATATCAGACTTCTTCATACTAGTCAAGGATTCCACTAGATGTCTAGGTTCCTTTTTGTTGCCAAATTTTTCGAGGAACGCAACCTTGAAGGCTGCTATGGTAGCAAAAGAGTTGTTCAGCAAGTTGTCATACCAGTTTCCAGCCTTACCATCCAAAGATAGAGCAAAAAGGGTCATGTATACATCTTCATGTTTGTCAGTACCCCTGACATAGGCACCACATTGTTTTGAAAAATATCTAAGATGTTGCTCAGCAGAGGTAGAGGCATCAGTGCCTGTAAAAGTGACAAGCTTATCAATGGCCTTTTCAGGAATCTCATGGGGTTGACCTGCTATCTGAGTGAAGTTGAGTTGAGTAAAAAACTCAACCATCGTATCAAGGAAACACTTATTGTTTTGCAAATTTTGTAAGTTTTCTGGAAATAAAAGGTGGATGTCTTAAACAGACTCAAATCCAAGTTCTGCAAGGATCCTACGAGAAGCTAGTTTGTTCAGTCTCCTCCTATAGAATTTTTCAGGGTTAGGGATGAAATTGAAGAAACCTTCATATTTTCTTCTAGTCGAATACCTTGAGGTGTTAACTGACAGTGGAGTCACCAGGTGGATACAAGTCTAATTTCAGAGAGTGATTGGACTAAAAATCTACCAAAAAAGGGAAAAAAGGTAAAAACTAAAAAGAAACAAAGGTCGTTCAGAAACAAAAAGATTTGTCCCCAGCAATAGCGCCAAAAGAGGTTGTTCGCCGATTGCACACCAGCAACAGAAATCTAATGAAATATGTCTCCTCACTTGAGAAAGTGGGAGAGGTGTGGCCTTGGGGGAAAGCACAGAGCCAGGTAATGTCAACTACTCCTAGCTCTTCCGTTTAGGCTAACTCCTAAGGAAGCGAAGGGGGGTCGTCCCTAACAAAGAGTTTTCTATGGCTCAATGTGTTTAAGTGTTTTTGATGTTATGATGCGGATGGGTGTTTTTTAGGAGTGTTTGAATGATTACAACTTTATAATAAAATGAGCAATCCACATTACAATGGCTCAATGTGTTTAAGTGTTTTTGATGTTATGATGTGGATGGGTGTTTTTTAGGAGTTTTTGAATGATTACAACTTTATAATAAAATGAGCAATCCACGTTGCAATTACAAAACACAAGATTTGAGACGAACAATACAAAGATGACTTGGAAATTAAAGGCATCCACAGATAAATAATGAGTTAAGCAAACATTAGGGACAAATGGTCCAGATCAAGGCGATACATGGAAGTTTAATACCAGTGCCAATATGGAGTCAAAACGTGCTTGTGAATGCTGGAATACAAGTCTCAATAGTAATGTTTGTGAGATCGTTTTGCAATTGTTCTTGGCTTATTTTATTGTAAATTTTAAAGATGATCTTGCTTAAGGTGTCTAGGAAACCTAACCAGAAATACTTTCAATAGCTCTGTTCGAAGACATGATGGACCTGTTTGGAATCACAAGCTAGGTGTTCAGAGAATTTAACCAGCGAGTATCCATTTATTACATTTTGAAAATTTCCATTTAAACCATTAAAAAATGGCTTAAAAAATGGAAAAAAATATTTTTCTCGAAATCGAACCAAACTTTAGGGGGGCCTAGTACATGTTCATACGACTCAATCGGAATACCTATCATGACAAAAAACATTGACACGAAGGCTCTAATAACCTCCCAAGGCTGAAACAACAAGACAACTACCCCAGCTTTGGAGGAGTGAGTGAAAAACTTAGAAATTATTGGTTGTTTGTTCAACAGCCAATAATAACCAAGGGAAAAAACACTCTGGGCTAGTCATCTTGATGCCCAAGTCCGGGAAGCCGAGCCTTTTATAAAAAATTAAATGCTAGGACATTTTTTACAATATTCCCAAGGGGGTATGAACATGTATTTACAAAAAGTTCTGAACAGAGTCCCAGGAAAATGTTAGCGGATTTTTGAATTCTGATCACGAACAAGTGTACTTGTTTAATTCTCTGGCATCTCACCGAAAAATACACTAAGTGCAAAATTAGTGGATAACACACCTCGCATGAGCCCTCCTCTATGAGCCATCTCCTCTGTATGTCTGCAATCCTGCTACGTGAGCTTTCCTGCGTGCATCTGCTTCTCCTCTCCTCCTGCAGCCTCCTTTTCTCTCACACGGCTTCTATAGCGTGCAATCCCCCCTCTCCCCATGAACCCTCCTCTACGCGAGCCTGCCTTCCTCGCATGACCTCTTCCTCATCTCCCTCCTCGCACACGACCCTTCACGGATGCGACTTCCCTTCACTCTGCTTTTGCATCTGCTACCCTTGCGTGCAGCTCCCCCTCCGCCCACCCTCTAATGGCTTCCAACCTGTGCAGCCGCTCATCTTCTCACCTGCGCACGGTTCACGTGACTGCTACTTGGGATCTTGACCTCCTCTACACACCTCCCTGTGACCTCCACTTCCCACAGCCCTTGCGTCTCCCCCCTCCCCCCCTCAATCTTCTCTCCTTGCTCACTAGGCTTCACCCCCATCCCCTCGACTAATTGCACTCGACAGTTCATGGAGGACTAGAAGGAATTTCCAAAACACCCATTTGGGACTACAATGATAGAGGCCAATTTCAATACCTCAGGAAATGCCAAGGTAACCCAGAATTTTATAGCCCCATGGACATTGCACTAGAGTCAGACTTCATATTCTGGATATCTCAAATTAAACAAATGCTCAAGAAACTGGAATCTCTTGAAGCCGAGAATGGTAGACTCCACTCAGAGGTCGGATCTCTCACTACAAAAGTCTTAAAGGTTGAAGGGGACAACTTATCCCTCAAGAAAATGATAGAACAGGGATCCTCACATCCTCAAAATGAAGTACTTCACGCAGAAATCTAGGACCTTAAGACCAAGCAAAAAGAAATCAAATCCTAATAGGCCTCCTTTAAACAGGAGACGGAGACACATGTCAACTCATGGGCACAAGTAGTTCAGGGGGAAAACAAAAATCCCTTCACAACAGTCAAGGAGGTCGTACAGGACAAAATTGTCGAAGAACATACCAGACGCACAAGGGAACTGAAAGTCAGAGGCCTCCCTCAGCCACTTCCTTCCGCCGACCCTATGGAGGTAGGAACCCGGCTTCTGAGAGATACCCTCGGCCTCCCAAACTTAACCTTGGATAGAGATTGGGTGGGCCTTGTCTCCACCCTCTTTCTTAGATTCCATAATGCTGCAGACAGGCTTTGTGCCCTTAGAGCTAAACGCAAACTGTTCTCACTCCTCGACAAGATATTCCTTGAGGAGGACCTTACCTGAGCGCAGGTTGCAGAACTAAAACAATCCAAGGAACAGGTCGCAGCAGCAAGGAAAGCAGGAAAATGGGCAGTAATCAGGAACCTTCAGGCATTTATTTGAGATTCCTTCCCCCCTGTATGGACACCTCGAACAGGAAGCTCTAAATGATGGGGCCAGACTGAGAGACACCAGGGTGCAAGTATCATTGTCCATTGTTGGAATGGAAATGGGTCCTTCTGATCATCTCCAGGTCTCTTGTATGACACACTCGCATCGACGGATATCCTCCTTGTGACTGAGATCCATGCGAGCCCTATACAACCTCTCTCGAACATCACAGGTTACCATTGGTTCTCAGTCTACAGACAAGAGACAAGGAGCTCTGGTGGAGTCAGGGGTTCAGGAGGAGTTGCTTGCTTAGTCAAAGACTCTCTCAGGAAGAGGTTCTCCTTGATGGCCTTCGACGAGTGTGCTAAATTCATGTGGATTTGGATTAGAACCAAGATCCCCCCTAGGACACATCTACATTGCAGTCTGTTACTTTCCACCAGCATCCTCATCATTTTCCATTCACAACGGAGCAGACGGAGACCCTTTCATGGATCTATACACCAGCATCACCTAGTACTCTGCTGATGGAGAGGTTATACTTATGGGGGACTTTAACGACTGTACTAAAAACCTCCAGGTTCCCCTCCATGATAGATCAGAAGATGTGTTTTGCACTACAGGACCAGACCCCGCAGCAGTTGGTCTCCACCAGATTTCAGAAGATGCCTTGGGCCCGACTACAGCTTACGGCAAACACCTCTTGCATTTGGGGGAATCACATGAGCTGCTTATTCTGAATGGCCTCCCTTGTTTCCTGAACTCTCACATATTCACGTGTCAGCCTCATGGAGGTGGAGCTAGTGTGGTGGACTACACTTTAGCCAGTCAAAGCCTACTCCCCTTCATCCGGGACCTTTCCATCCTCCCCATCCCCTTAGCTGACCACGCACTTCTTTCTCTTTCCCTCCAAATCGATCCCCCTCCTCCAACACCACCCCCCCAGAAAACACCCCTCAGACCACCTTTCATTTTGATGAGGGCGACCTCGACATATTCCTTTCAGACCTCTGCCAGATCCTTCCGCCTAAAATCCAGTTCCCCTCACTAAACTTAGCCATCGACAAGTACCAATGTCTCTCATCAGCAATATCAAAATTAGCGCTCAACTCCTTCCCCCACTCCACTCATACTTCCTCGGATACCACTAAAATGGCCTCCTGGCCCATGGACAAACGGTACGACGAAGACTGCAAATCACTTCACCGAGAAATCCATCATGCCTTCCTCCACTCCTGTCCTGCTTACCCCAACATACAAAAATATTATCGTCATCTCCTTCGCCAGAAGAGATGACACTTTATCTCCCAGAGAAGACGGGAACTCTCAACCCTTCTCATCCATTCCCTGAAGTAGTTCTAGCGTACCATTCTTTCCTGATGCTCCCCTTTGTCACCTGATCTTGACCTTGCTTCTATGTTCTCCCACACCTCCAAGCTCTATGACATTCCAGGATAGGCTTATATTCAAGTGGCCTCCCCCCCATCCTCTTAAATCCTTTTCACTAGCAATGATGTCACAGAAGAAATTTGGACGATGAGTAGCAGCAAATCAGCAGATGAGGAAGGCTACCAAGCAGAGTTCTTCAAACAGGGTCTCTCGTTTTGGTCAAATACTTGGTTGATCTCTTTAATCATGTAGTGTGGGAAGGATTTCTGTCACCCTGGTCTCATCATATCATTCATCCAATTCACAAGTCTGGAGCCACTTCTGATCCTAACAACTACAGAACGATCATGGTAATCCACACGTTCTCCAAACTCTATGCTACAGTTCGTCATATGAAGCTCTCCAGGGACTTTGAACAGAAAAATATTAGAGCTCGGGGTGAGGCAGGATTCAGAGATGCACACTAGACTATCAATCACATCTTTACTCTCTGAGCAGTTATTAAGGAGGCTCTCCACCTCTCCTTGAAAGTCTATTGCTGCTTCATAGACTTTTGGAAAGCATTCGACTCAGTTTCGAGAGAGGATTTACTGCAGGGACTCAGAAAAATTGGCATCTCACCGATCCTTTTGACAACCATTATGCATCTATACGAGTCCGTTTGGGGCCACCTTCGCACAGCACAAGGGCTATCTGAGTTCATCTGTAGCACCATTGGGGTGAATCAAGGGTGCCCGCTTTCCCCCACTTTGTTTGGAATCTACATTGACAAGTTGGAGGCCTTCCTCCAAGAGCACACATAGGAAAAATATGGATGCCTCCTCCACCAAGTCTTGATCTCTATCCTGATTTTTGCTGATGACATTGTACTCCTTTCTTCCTCCCTAGAAGGCCTACAAAGACAACTTGATGGTTTAGCCCTGTTCTGTGAACTCCTGAAGTTGATGGTGAATCTGGGCAAAACAAAGGTTATGATCTTCAATGGAACAAAGAAAACCTCAGACTTTCATTTCCTATTCAAGGGAGAGGAAGTGGAGATCACCAGTATCTATACGTATTTAGGGGTGTAGTTTTTTGGACCCCGTTTAAGTCTTCAGCCAACCCTCCAGCCTCGAATCAACAAAGGGTATGAGTCTCTAGCCCTCCTTGAGAGACAGCGTTTTCGTCACCACTTCTAGGATATCTCATCCAAAATGGACCTACTAAATACTTTGATCCGCCCCATTGTTCTATATGGATCAGAAGTTTGGGGACCCTCCTTATTTGAGTCAGATTTGGCATCGGTTGAAAGAGTTCAGATTCTCCTTCTCCAGCGTATTATCAAGTGCAAGCAGATAGTGCCACAACACATCATCCTCGCCAAGTTTGGAGCCCAGCCCTTCCGCCTCAAGACAGTTTTCAGATGGGTCTCCTTCATACATCGGATCCGAGGACTAGTCAACTCTTCAAAAGGCCGAGATAGATACCCGTATTTAGCTTATTGCTCAGCTCAAATTATTGCCAGTGCTATCCACTCGGGCAGGGCCAAGTGTTGGTTCACAGGGGTCTCGAGCCTCCTTGCTTTAGTGGGGATCCAGTTAGATCATCTTCCCCCATTCCAGTACTCACTAGATGCCTCGGGTCACCTTCTTCCTATCTGACAAGAGTTGAATAAGATCATCAGAGAAGGTATTTACAAGCAGTTCGTTCAGGTCCCCTGGATCAACCCTCCATGAGGGTTGTGCCCGAAGATGGCCTTTTATGCTAGACATTTCCTAGAGATCAGAGATAGGCTCATTGTCTATCCCAAGTATACATTTCGTCATTGGATGCATGCTCTTCGGATCCCTCTTGGACAGTTCAGTGTAGGATCACATAGACTCCGGGTAGAGTTAGATCACCAAATCGATAGAGTAGATAGGATCTTCCAGCTGTGCCACCTACGGGAAGTGGAAATCAAGTCACATTTTATCTTCAGGTGTCCCTTCTACTATTAGATCAGAGGACGTTTCTATTGCTTGTTTAGAGGGCCCCAAACTCTAGCCATTTTCTTCAGATACACCGATCAGAGATGTCTAGCACTCTATATTCAAGAGGAGCTCAGGTTTCAAGACCAGATCCTCTAGCCTCCCACTAGACCAGACATCACTCAGCGGATCACCAAATTCTTTGACATAATACCTCCATCCAGGGGCACAAAGAGATCCACTGGTTCTGATATCGATCCTACCCCTAGATCAGTAAAGGTTGGGGGCTCTTGACCCATGAGATCTCAGTGGCGGCCCTACACTAAACCTCCTCCCTGGAGATGCCCAAGACCTTCCAGATCCCACGAACAACATTCCAGAGGGTGACCCACACCTACTGGCCCCGATTCAGGGCAACAAACATTCTTACAGTTCACTCAGTTTTCTTCGTTCAGCCTCAGATGTTAGGAGTACCAGACCTTCCTCAGCATTCTCGGCTCCTGGATCTGGTCCACTTGAGCTCCTTCACCCATGTATAGGACTACATGACTAGAACCAAAGCATGACTTCTCCCATGCTTCAACCTAGCTCGACTGGATTTTCTTTACCTCTGTTTATTTCATTTTTTATATTGTACTCTCTTTAAGTGAGATTATTTGATACTCCCATATGCATACCCTATCATTGTAACCAGCAGTCCCATTGAATTAATTTGTGGTCATTAGTGGACATTAGTAAAATTATCTTATCTTATCTTATCTTATCTAGGTCATAAGACATGGAAATTTTTTGGCCCTACCCTCATTTTTCACTGGTTCGGACCTTTGAAGGGGAAATTAGTGCAGATGCCTTGTGTAGAAGTCTTCAAAATTTAGCACAAGTGCTAACAATGGCTCCAACTCAGGGATGCTATCCTCTTTGTGAGGTAGCAAATAACCACGTAGACCAAGTGCCTTCAACTTCAAATTCACCTGAAAAAGAAAACTAAATGACAGCCCCTGTTGGAGACCTTACTGGCTTCACCTCGAGCTTTAAATCTAATAGGGGGGCTATCCACACATGCAATGTTAAAATAAAATGGTATATACAATGAAAATTGATCTGAACTTACTTTTATAGAAAATAGTGTTTGAGGAGCCTCCCATTTACAGGAGCTCCAAATACTAGACCACCCTCCATCTCATCCAAAACATAGGCATTCTTTCCTCTGAAGGCTACAATCTCAATTCTCTCATAGGCATGGATGAAATTTGTGTGCCAATCTTTCTTATTATCCTGCAATAGCTTCTTGATGATTCTCATGAGGCTCTTGTTTGAAGATTCAGCCAACCCATTTCCCTGTGGTTAGTAGGCTATGGAGTTTCCCAATTGTATGTGATATTTGGAACAAAACTCAACCATTTTCTTTGATTTGAAAGCAGGAGGATTATTAGTGATTATCTTCTTGGGGACCCTAAATCTTGACAGGATATGCTCCTCCAGAAACTGCATAATTACTATCTCGGTAGCTTGTCTTCTGGGGATGGCCTCAATCCATTTTGTGAAGTAGTCAGTGGCAATGAGGATCCACCTGTGTTGTCCTGAGGAAGATGGATTTATTTCTCCAATGAAATTTGTCCCAATTGCTGGAAAGGGGCTTCAACCTGTATCAATTTCAAAGGAAATGGTAATAACTTCCTTCTTCCCTCAAAGATCTGACATTTGTGGCAGGAAACAACTTTGTTATGAGTGTCAGAGAAGATGGTGGGCCATTAGAACCCTTCCCTCATGATTTTGTTTACAGTGTCCTTCCAATAGTGATGGCCTCTACATTCTTCTGTATGGAATTCCTCAATGAGCCTCTTTTCCTTCTGCTCATCCACACAGTTCAACAGCACCCCTCCTGGCTCCTTCCAATACAATTTTCCCTCCAAGACGCAAAACCTAGATGCTTTTTTCTTGAGAAACCTGGCCCTTGTCCTGTCCATACCTTGTGGGCCCTATAGATGTTGTAACACAAAAATGATATTAGTGTACCATGGGGATGATAGAAAAGCCTCACCTACTGGGGGACCTGGCTCTTTCTGAGGATTTTTCTCTTTTGCTGACAACTCAACAATCATGTGAAGGCTGAGAATATCGCAACTGGATTGGGCCATAAGCTTGGCTAGTCCTTGGCCTTTAATCAGCTTTGTGGGCTTGATCTCCAGGTCATACTCAAGCATGACTGCTATCCACTTTCCCCTTCATCCCTCAGGATCAGGATTAGGTTGGATCATAATATCCTTTACAACACTGGTGGGGACATGAGCAATGATATGGGAATGTAGGATGTACAATCTAAAATCCTTTAAGGCCTGCACCAGGGAATAAGCTTGCTTATCCAGGCTATTATACTTCAGGGGAGAATCTCTCAGAGTCTTGCTGTAAAAGCAATGGGCTGTTCATGTCTCTCATGATTCTTCTGCAACAATACCCCTGCCACTATGTGCTCTGAGGAAAATGAAAATATGAGGAATTCTTTAGAAAAATCAGGGCTTGCAAGTACAGGTGCTTTAGATATGGCCTTCTTTATGTCTTCAAAGGATTGTTTGGCTTCAGGAGTCCACTTGATTTCTTTATCCTTTCCCAGCATATCAGTTATATATTTCACTATTTCAGCAAAGGCAGCAATAAATCTTCTCATAAAATTTACCTTTCCCAGAAAGGATTGAACCTCCACCTTATTTCGAGGGAGCTCAATTTTGCTGATCACCTCAACCTTCTTTGGATCTATCCTGATGCATTTCTGAGAGATTATATGGCCCAGCAGCTTCCCTTATTTCATAGCAAATAATTCTTTCTTTGGATTTAGGGAGATGTCGAACTTTCTGCATTTTTTGAACATCCTCAGCAGGTGTGCAACATGTTCTTTATCGGATTTGGAAAAAACAATGATATTGTCTAGATAGATGACCATAATTTTGTCTTTTTCATCATCGAAGGCTATTTCCATGTCTTGCTGGAAGGTTTCCATTGCATTCATCAGCCCAAATCGCATTTTAGCATACATGAAAGTGCCCCAGTGTGTGGTGAAGGTTTTCTTCTCTTGATCCTCCGAGTGCATCACGATTTGGTTATAATCTGAGAAGCCATCCAGAGTGGAGATCCTCTGTGAATCCACTACTCTCTTCAAGATATGGTCCATTTTGGGGAGTGGGTAATGGTCCTTCAAAGAGACTCTATTCAAGTTCCTAAATTCAATGCATATTCTTATTTCCCCATTCTTCTTCCTAACATGGACCAGATTTGCCACCCAACGTGAAAATCTGAGGGCCACAATGATCTTGGCCTCAAATAACTTCTTGATTTCTTTTTCTATCAGGGGCAGCAGTTTGGGATTCATTATTCTTAGCTTCTGTTTGAAAGGAATCTCGTCCTTCTTGATTGGTATGGTATGTTGGATTATGCTTGTATCATATGCCTTAAGGTCGCTATGGCTCCAAGCAAACACATCTGAGTATTCTATCATCAACGAGATGTATTTTTTCTTGGCTTCTGATGAGAGGGTTCTTGATATCTTGATGGCCTTGGGATGATATTCTGTCCCAATATTTACATCCTCAACATCTTCACAGATTGGGACCAGTTGAGGTTCTTTGGCCACATCATTAGGATCAAAACGTTTTTTTAAAGGAACTAGGCCCCTAGGGATAGAGTTACCTTTCAGCTGCAGGATCTCTTTTCCAGAGAGGGTTTTCACATATTCCTGCTATCCATCAGCCTCCTGCAACTCTGGCTCCCAATATTTTGAAGTTTCTCCACCATCATCATCTTCAACAAGAGTAACATCCTCCTCTAGGGGCATTTCGTTGGGATCAACAGTCTGGCCTTGCAAGGGTTCTAGAATCTACTCATCATACCAAGCTAGTGTTACTCATCATACATATCAAATAATCACAGGGTATAGGATAGATCAAAATGCAAGTTAGTTATTCAATATCAAATGTAACCATCCATATAATAACGTCAAGGCACATAATTTAGTACAATCTGCAATATGTAGGATACATCATCTGCTGCTACTGTGAGGCACTGTCAGCCAAGATCCCAATCATCTGTCAAATAGTGGGAAAATCTAATGTAACCAAGGTTCTAAAATGTATGACAAGGGACCCCAAAATCATGCTAAAATATCATTCTGTCCTACAATAGAAGAGATAAAAGTATAATATTCTTTGTTTTGCTGACAAGGGATAAGTTTTCATCACCTCCTCCCTGTTGCTTGGCTCTGTACTCCTCGTGAGTCTCCTCCTGAATGTAGTCTTCGCTAGTCTAGTATGTTTTCCTGTACATAGATCCCTTTCAGGAATGGTCCCCAAGACATAGGGAAACCATTCAGATCCATATTCACAAGTTCTGTTTCAAGAATCTTCTCCCCGACCACTGCAAGTTGATGATGTATCTATGTAATCCTCATAAGGTAGCTGGTAACATTATTTTATTTAGTCATTTAGACATCTCTGAGCTTATTCCTCAAAATTATTTTTTCTGTTTAGGTTATCACTTTTGAAGATACTGACTAGGGAATCTAACATATCCTTTCCCTTGGTCTTCTTTTCCACATGCGGGTTCTAGTGATCCTTTACTACATTTGGGATTTGTATTTGGGATTTGATCTCCCTTTTCTCATGTGCTGCCTTCAGTCCTTCATATGTCGGTATGGTCACAGTCTTATCAACAATATCCCAATCTCATGCTCTTTTAAGAGCAATGTAACCCTTTCCTTCCATGACAAGAAGTTAGATGCCCCATCTAGCATGTCATTGAACCATAGACTGTTAGCTTCCATGCTTGGATCTAATGAATAAAGTTGTTGTATGCTTTAACACTCATTGGACCTGCTACTGAGATCTATGGATTTTATAGATATGCACTCAAAACATTTGGATCTACTTTCCCTATAGAGCATAAGCTCTAATACCATGTTAATTTCTTAAAACCAGTGCCTAGGTAACAATTTCAGATATGATATTATTATACTATTTGGAATAAATTAATTGATAATTTTTAGCGGAAGCAAAAACTAATAAAACAACTCCAACAAACACACAGTGATTTCCTGGTCTTCAAACCATTTCATCTTTGAAATAATTTCAGAACTTACAAGAGCTCTGAGACTCGGGAAAATGGTTTGAGGAAAAATACTAGTAACACAACAAATTTGCAAATTTTCCAGGTCTTGAAATTCTTCTTGGAAACACCCTCAAACTAAGTCATACGGTCCATATGGCCTTTGCTATATGATCAACACTATAACTCTTCCTGCAATCTTTGCTGGCTCACACATGCGGATGCTATAGTGAAATCCGTACACTGTATGACCTGTACAGATTCTACTATACAACTATATTGTATGACTTGCTTCTCTTCTGCTTGTTGCTTTGTCTTTTCTCCTTGCCAAAGTCTGAAAATCAAATGGCCTTCTTTGATTCTCTCTTACTCACAAAACTTGTGAATTATAAATGTGTGTTGTCTTATTCCATGTTTCCTTTTTATAATTTTGAGTTGGGAGAAATCCCTAATCTCAACGATCAAGATTAAATCTAATTTTGACTTGAGATCAATGACTCACATTTAAAGTCATTAATGCGTAACCTTCGGCACTTTTTTCAATTAAATTAAACTCTCTTTATAAAAAAACATTCACTTAATAAAGTAATAAAGTAAACTTCCATGTCTAAGAAACATTTAATGACGATTTCCATGGGTTAGACACATCCCACAAAATTACTTGTTTGAGCTACAGTCATCAGCAATTTGGAACTACCTTTTTCAGCTATGGGAGATTAAGTATTTAAGTTAAGTTCCGTTCAATGTGAGGTAGATTTTTGTCCTTAGCCCTCACATTGTCTTAGATATAATTTTTCTTTTCTTTATGAATAAAAGTTGTGTCTGAGGACACTTTTCGTATTTTTGTGTCACAACCTGAGCATCATCATGAAAAACATGACAATGCTCAAAGATACCTGAATTTGAGGGTCACAATATAACTTCCTTTCTTGTATATCTTCATATTCTTCCTATAGTGTCGATACATTCAAACTCCAATCTATAAGAGAAACATAAAGAACTGAACTAGGTGTTTATTCAAGAGAACTTTTGGATCAAAGGGGGGAATGTTAAAAAAGTGATCCGAAAGTTAAAAAATTTAGTTTAGGAATATGTTACACTTGTAAATCGACACCTATCACTTCATGTAAATATGTGATTGCGTGTCAATGATTAGTTATTTGGAACTACCATTTTCAGCTACAGGAGATTAACTATTTAAGTTCAGTTTTGTTCAATGTGAGGTAGATTTTTTCCCTTGGCCCTCACATTGTCTTTGATGTAATTTTTCTTTTCTTTATTAATGAAAGTTGTGTTTGAGGACACTTCCATATTTTTATGTCATAATCTGAGCATCATCATGAAAAACATTCCAATGCTAAAATATATCTGAAATTGAGGGTCAAATATAACTTCCATTCTATGATTATGCTCTATCACCTTGTCAACTGGATAAAGAGTGGATGTTGCAAATGCCAAAGCATATGCTTGAACATTGTACTCGATGCATAGTTTCTAGTTATTTTGTTTAAGGCCAATGCATATTTATGGGTATAATGGATGAGGTGAAGGCTAAAGGAGTAAGGAGGTATGTATTATTCTATGTCAGTTGAACTTAACTCATTTGTTGTTACATCATTATATCATGTGTTTGTTTAAATGTAGAGGTAATGTAGTGTAGGTAAAAGAAGGTGGATGGCTACTAATGAAATTGTTGAAATGTCTTGGTGTGAGAGATATGGGCTAGTGAGTAAACACATAGGAATATGGTGAGTTCTCTTTTGGTGCAAAACCCATGTATTCTCTGCTATGAAATCAACCTTGTTTCAAATTCAATCATTGTCCTCCCTCCTTAGCTAGTTAGCATTTGCAATTTTGGTCTTTGCACAATATATACCTAATTTGGATGTTATTTTTTTCCTTTGTTTAGTATAATATTTCTCATGGGTTTTTAATGTATTTTTCAAGGTTTCTCAAGGTATTTTTTGGTCTCTATCTAATATTTTGTGGTTTAGTGGTTGGAGAAATTAAGGCTTGTCCTAACAACCCATTTTGTCGATATAGATAAGTGTAGTGAGTGAAGGTGAAGTTTGAGGCGGTATGTATGGTTCCATGTGTGTTTGTTAAAATATAGGCATCTTACATTATTTGTCATTTATTCGATTATTGAGTGCAATGCTATGTAGGTAAAGGAATGTGGTGGGTCACTGATAAAGCTATTGAAACATCTATGTGAGAGAGATTGTAGTATACCATGCAAAAGAAAACGCAAAGGTGAGTTTTCTTTAGGTTTATAATTTTTTTTTCAAGTGAGTACTTTGATTTATTATTCCATGCTGTAATACCTCCTCGTAACATTTTGTTTTAAGTAACTTTATTTAAATTGTAATTGTGTGATGGAAACTAATAATTTTGGTAGAATTTATTCTTAATATAAATATGATCTGAATACGGAAGTTAGGTAGCCATGCAGTTAATTGACAGAAAGCTGAGTTTACGACAGTAAATAAATCCTCAACCATTGTTACGAAGAGAAGTGGTTAGTCTTGGAGGGAGTTAGTTATTAGCTATGAAAAGTCCTAGGCAAGTGAAGGAAGGGAATGCAAAAGAAAGAAACAAGAAAAATGAAGAGTGCTATCAGAGATCACCAAGTGTGGTGTAGGCTCTAAGAAGAATACAAAATAGCGCAGAGCTACCAATGAACATCTAAGGGATGTCAAGCTCTGAAATAAACTGCCAGTGAGCTCTTGAAGAGCTAGGTTATGAAACAATTAAACTATATCCATTTATATTGGAGGAAACTTGGATACAAAGGAAGTGAATCTTAAACTTAGGATTCTGGGAAATGGGGTGGAACTCTTGTAGACTGTAAAGTTTCTATATTCCTAAGGCTGGGTGGTGCATCGATGTTGATTTCCAAGTTTCAGACAGAGTTAAGATATGTTCACTAGAAAACCAAATCTTTGTTTTCTTATAATCTTGAAATTATGTATATCTTAGTTCTATGTTATGAACAAGGGTTTAATATTGATGATTTTTTAGGAAATCTTACCATGGTGAAATATTTATAAGGATGATTGAATTTTCATGAATAGTACTAGTTAGTACTACGAATGTTTATCATTTTAGAAGGGTTTGTTAATAGATAAATGTATGGATGGAAAATTAACCAGTACAGATATTGCATGAAACACTAACTTAAATCAAACCATAGACACCATCTGGTGGCATTCTTTTTAAATTAAAGCAAAATCTCGTGATTTATACAAAGAACTAGGGTTAATCTAATCGTTGAATAAACAAATAAATTTCTTTACATTCAACTATCACTCAGATCGAATAGGATTTATAGCAGAACCATTATTATATAATCTTAAAGAAGTATTGCTAATATAACAAGCATAGTTACAACAAATCCCCATAAACAGTGAAATACACATGTCGTAAACGATCCCACAAGCATTTACGATTTATAGCAGAAATGTGATTATATAGTCTTAAAGAAGTATTGCTAATACAACAAGCACAGTTACAACACATCCCCATAAATAGTGAAATACACAGGTCGTAAATGATTTACCACAAGCATTTACATACTCAAGGAAGCATCACCAGTATAGCTCAATAGCCTTAAGAGAAATCCATATGAGAATGGAGCTACATAGGTTGTAAGGGATTATTAACAGAAAACATTTTTATGTATTTAATTAATGAAGAGCCTCCATTATAGGAAGACAAGTAGTAGAATCCACATATGCTTCGAATTGTCATAATTGTCCCAAATAACTCCTGACACAACAACTTTAATATCTTTCTTTTAAACCCTAATTAAAGAAAAACGACAGCAACACCATTATCCTCACCAAAATTATAGTAAGAAAGAGAAATGTTAACTTAAAAATCCAACTCTCCATTCTCAAAGGTGAACCCGAAAACATCAGTCTTTACCATGATAAACATCAGCCATTTCTTCTAGCTTCATGCCACCATCTACTCAAATCAAATGGGTAAGACAAAGAGGATAAACAAGGACTTACTCCGGTATCCTCTATGTATACTACCCAGTAAAATCCTCAAGTCGAACACTGCAACAACGGATTGGTGCACACAGACATAGCAGTTAAGCGATGAATGAAAAATAAATTACACAGCTAAAAAGAAATTAAAATACACAAGGGTATAAAGGAATTGATACCTAGAACATCGATTTGAGGGGGAAGAATTTCTAGATACAATTTTGAGAAGACTAATTGTAACCCTAGATCCATGAGCTCTTCTTCTTTTAACATTTACATGAAGTAATTATAGAATGCGTAAGGTTGTTATACTCCCTTACCATTCAAGGAAACAAAGCCTAAGTTTATCTAAATGATGGAACTAATAGTTTCCATCCATTAGTACTTAACGTCGGTTTGTTACCTTGCCCTCCCATGGTGATGTGGGAACAATATAACCACTATTGCAAAGTTGAAACATGACAACCTCGCGATCCTTGTTGGCCTTGGAGCAATTTAATCCTCACTGCCCAGTCTAAAAAAGAACTCGAAAATGTGATTTGGTAAAGTAAAAACCCTCATCGTGGTCCGAAAAGTGAAGAGCCAGCTGTAATCCACCTTAGCCTCGGGATAATCAAAATGGTTTGGGATCATAACTTTAGGAAAGCTACTTCTCTTTTGTGCTTAAAACTATTGGTTGAAGGTAATATGTAATGTCCTCTTCTGATTAGGCCTTGAGGCCCAAAACCGCTAACCTATGTGATTCCTGTGGGTTCGAGAGGTTACTGACAGCTAGGGAATTGGCTAAGGACTGATGCCATCCATAGAAGATCTAGGGAATCATAATTAGGTCAAGAAGGGCCACCAGGGCCAAAGGCCACCTTCGTGCATGCCATCCAAGAATTATTTAAATGATGCATGCACTCTTTAAGTCTCCATCTGCATGCACGCAATTCAACTACAAATTAGAAGATAAAGTGACCTAATTAGGTCAAAGATTAGGGTTTTCACAGTTGAAAGTTATAAAAGAGGGATAAAGAGAAAGGATACTTCACTTTTTGATGATTATTATTTTGGGAGCTCTTGGATAGCAGCAGAGCGTTCCGCATAGCAGTTGGGGCTGGAGACGGAGTCTTCAGCTAACGGGATTTCGGCAGTGAAACATCTGTCCTAGTCTCATTCAGGGTAAGCCATACAGGTTCACCATTTGTTCTTACATTCATTCATAAGTTATCTAGTATATGGTATAGATCGTTGCAAGGACATGTGTGTAGCTGTAAGGGGGGGGTTTCAGTGAGAAAGCCCTAATCAGTTGCTGGGCCTTCAGATCTCAGCTTTACTTCGAAACTCAGGCACCATTCTCATCATCAGGATCATACTCTAGTACCCGGTGATTATCATATCTGTCTGTGCTCACCCAGAGTAGTTATCAACAATTTCGGGATCTAGGGGGCGTGAGCAGCTGTCTCTCTGGAACAAGTCGCTATCCTGCCTATAGATCTCAGAAATCCCACATGTACCAGGCATTCTCTCCGACACAGGAAGGCTATCAGTCCTGCAAATCGGCAGCATCATCGGACACCTCCTTCACTAAAAGTGTCACCCTTTTCTGACTAGGGTTCTTACTGCTAGGGGTTCACCGGAAGCAGAAGAGATTTGCACATCTCCGATCTAGTTCTTGATGCTTGCATACTCTCTTAGGAGCAGTCTAGCCGGCTTATCAGTGGTAAGTGTTCATTCTATCCCACAAACCCTAACCCTAATTTTTTCTATAAAATAGGGATTTTTGCATGGCAGTTTGCATGCCCAGTTGTATCAGCATATTTGCTTAGAAATAGAAAATATCGGGATTTGGGATATTACAGTGGTATCAGAGCTATCTTCTTGGCTAGCTGTGGGCTTAAGAAATGAAACGTAGATGAATACAGGAGGAGACCCTTTTGTAACCTATAGGAGGAGGAAGAGTAGATACATAGGGGAGTTTGATGATATCCAACTAGAAGATACCAATTCAGATATGGAACAAATAGGTATACACTCGGATAGGGGAAAAGGAATGGGAGAAGAGGAGGATCGGATGGAGTTTCATAGCTTGGTCTCTGCATTGCAAGAATTAGCCAAAGGACAAAAAGATGTACTCAATGCAATCAACAGATTATCAGTGAAACTGGAAACAGGATCAACAGTACACCTCCCTCACCGGTAGATCGGGGATCTACAAGCAATAGTGGAAAGATAGCGTACACTAACATTCAGAATACTCCACATATATACAACGGACCTTCTATTAGGCCTACCATGCCTCACTTATTGGCAGATACAGTAGGGGGCCTGGTCATGCAGGTAGAACCTAGCGAGCCTTTTGGGGCTTATTTATAGGAGTATAGAGACTTAGGGGATGAATTTCATGCTGCCATGTCTTTTTCAGATTTCTGCAACATGAAGAGTAGGAAAAGGCCCAGGAATTTCAACAAGGGTTTCAATCACAACTATGAGCTGCAGACGACCTTGGGCAGGTTGACCATCCCAAACTTTGATGGGACTCGCGAAGGATCAGCGAGGATATGGGTTCAAAGTTGGATACCTATTTCCAACTCAACCCCATGACGGAGATAGACGCCATTAAATTGGCTACACTTCACCTGGACGGAGAGGCTCATGAGTGGTGGTACCATGGATTGGTGACATTGGGTCACAACACCATACATTCCTACAGTGAGTTCACTCAGAAGCTCATAGAGAGGTTTGACAGGAAATATCCAGAGGTACGTTTCAGGGAGTTGGCTCAACTCAAACAGACCTGTAGTGCAGAATCTTTCATTTCAGAATTTCAGAGGATAGCCGTTATGGTAACAGATGTGTCAGAGAGCAGATTGACTATGTTATTCACTGAGTCCCTCACTGAGCCACTACGGGGATGGGTGAAAGCCTACAAACCCCTCACTCTGTAGGATTCCATTATCAGAGCAAGAGATCTTCAGGATTCAGTCCCCAAAAACAAATTCCCATTGAAAACCAATTTTCCTGTTAGGGACAAGGACAGAAAACCTTTCCAGCAGGATGTGCCCAAGAAAACCTGGTTAGACGATGACACTAGGAAATATTTGAGAAGGAATAAACTATGCTTCACCTATCAGGAACCATGGGTACCAGGACACAGGTGTGTAGGGAAGGCGAGGGCTCACTACATTGAGGTATATTTAGACAGTGATGAGGACAACTATGAGTAGGAAGCCACAGAAGAACTACGGGTAGCTGAGGAGGAATCACACCAGGGTGATACACCATAGGGGGTCGTTGCTACATTATCTGGAGTGGAAAGATTCCATACTCTCAGGGCTAGGGGAGTAGTACAGGGTCACAGAGTAGGAGTATTGATTGATGGGGGAGCCACCCACAATTTCATTGACTCCGCTTGGGTAGCCAAGAGAGGTATTCAGACCGAGAAGTTTGAAGGATTCACTGTAGTAGTAGCCAGGAAATTTAGCATGGAGTGCAACTACTGGATCCCAAAATTTAATGTCGCCTTAGGTAACTATCAATTGACAGACTCTTTCTATGTAGTGGATGTGGCAGATACTCATGTGGTATTGGGTGTTCAGTGGCTTTATTCTATAGGTAAATACACTACAGACTACAGGGCAATGGAAATGGAGTTCCAGGGGCCAGACGACAAATAGGTAGTTTTGAGGGGCATGAACACTTATCCCCCAAAACTGGTCTCGTCACAGAGAATGGAGGCAGTAATCCGACAGGATGATATAGAATGGGCTGCAGAATGTTTGGTCACCTTCAAGAAACACCCAGAGACTAGCACACAACACCCAAGTGACATTCAAACCTTGCTACAGAAACATGAAAAGGTTTTTCAAGACCTTCCATCAGGTAGACCACCAGACCGACGTTTTGAACACATCATCGAGCTACAGGAGGGGACACAAGCAGTCATCACCACTCCTTACAGGCATCCCAAAAGGTACAAGGATGAGATTGAGAAAACAATCAAAGAATTACTGGAGCTTGGATATATTCAGCCCAGTTCTAGCCCCTTTGCATCCTCAGTAGTACTAGTTAAAAATAAGGATGGTACACCGCGAATGTGCATCGATTATCGAGCACTCAACAAAAAGACCATTAAGAACAGGTATCCCATTCCCAGAATTGACGAACTCATGGATGAGCTTCGGGGAGCTCAATACTTCTCCAAGATCGATCTTCGCTCGGGATACCATCAGATCAGGGTAAGGGACCAGGACATCTCCAAAATAGCTTTTCGCTGTCACTATGGTCACTATGAGTTTTTGGTCATGCCCTTTGGACTTACCAATGCTCTGGCCACTTTTTAGTCATGCATGAACCACACCCTCAGAGCACAGCTACATAAGTTTTTGCTCGTATTCTTTGATGACATCCTAATTTACAGCAAAACATGGGAAGAGCATCTGAAACACCTGGATGAAGCATTGAGTATTTTAGAAGAACATTCAATTTATGCAAAAATTTCCAAGTGTGAGTTTGGCATGAAGGAAATGCTTTATTTAGGACACATAATCAATGCAAAATGAGTACAGGTTGATATGGAGAAAATCCGAGCTATCAGAGATTGGCCCGCACCAAAAACAATTACAGAATTGAGAAGTTTCTTAGGTCTGTGCACTTATTATCGACAGTACGTTAAGGGATTCTCCCAATTTGCACCACCCCTCAAATATCTCACCAAGAAAGGAGCATTCACTTGGACAGACTTAGCACAGAAAACTTTCGAGAAAATGAAGGTTATTATGAGTTCTTGTCCAGTTCTAGCATTACCAGACTTCTCTTTGATCTTTATTGCCACAATAATTGAATGGTGATTCCACTTCCTTCGTCTCTTTTGATGTTTGGGCCACTTAAACCCCTGCCGTGCATTTTTCTAAATACATTATGAGTTACCATCAACCCTCTCCTTCTTTAACTAGTGGATTGTAAGCTAAATTTCTAAAAGTTGTATGGTTTGACCTTTAAATAAATTTCACCCCACCAAAACTCTACAAGTATTGCTTTTATGTCTCTTCACACTATTATAATTATGGTATGGTTTTCAACAAGGTATTGAAGTGGTGATTTCGAGTTTAAATTCGAGAGATAAAGAGAGAGTGTTCTAGTTGGGCGATAGACGATGCAGTTGTCTTTTAGGTGTCCTAAACTCCTCCCTTAGAGACCTATCCTATATTTTCACCTCTTTGACCTTCCTTTCCTTGCTTTGCAGGGTGATAAACTCAATTCCTGCTTCAATATAAAAGTCATGTTTGGGAATTTTAATCTTAAGAGGGCAATTGGGCATGTATATAACCTTAACTTTATCCTTGTTTGAGTTTGCATCGAAATGGGTATACTTGTTGAGGTTTTAATGATTCAAAAGGAAATTTCATTGTCATGTTAACTCTAGGCATAGCTTTGAAGCCTAATGTCCTTTTTTTATATTTATAATTGGAGAACTTGATTATAAGCTTTTCCATCGTCATTTCATGGCTCACTTTGCAAGTTGATTCATTTTTATCACATGGGTTTTGTTTGACATATCAGGGGAATAATTCTTCTCTTGATTTAGCGCCCCACTTTTGTCTCCCCTTTTTTATGATGAGTGATTGTTATTGGGTTATCGCTTTAGGTGAGGTCCTCACTTGAGGTTTATGGTTAAATGGAAACAATCACTCATCCTTCCATTTCCTTTCGAGATAATTGTATTGGACAATACATCCAACATAACCATGGTTGTAGGGATTCCTTCACATTGTTATAATGATGGGGTTCTTTTCAATCATGTATCAAAGTTGTGATCTCAAGTTCAGAGTCAGGATTTATAGAGACATTGACTCAATTAGGTGGAATGGCATTCAATATTCTTTTAGATGTCCTAAAATACACAAACAAAGAGCTATCTTGAATTTTCACTTCCTTTAACTTCTTAGCCTTAATTTGCTTGGTGGTAAGCTCAGTTCCTACTTCTATATAGGTGGGTTCCCTTCACATTATTCTTTTTTGAGTTTGTGTAAAATTGTTATGACTAGTGTCTACTTTTTAGAAGTGGCAATCAAAGCCTATTATCTTATTTTCTTCTTCTGTATGCTTATTTTTTGGCATGCTTGATTAAAGGTTCACCCTTGATCTAGTCACCTTATTGTTGGACATTTTTAACCTTGTGACATGTATAATCAATTGTAGGTATCACACCCATTTTTTTGCTTTTTGTTGATAGTTTCCTTATTCTATTTTTTGTTTAAACGCTGAATTTATTAGTTTAGCTACTATTGATATTTAGTAATTAGATTTGTTTTTGCTTTCTTAGGCTAGTTGTATTACCTTCAATGCATAGGGATGTGATAATTCTATTTGCACTAATGATGTTTTCATATATTTGTCAGCTCAATTATTTCTTGGTTTACTTATTGTTCATTGTAGAGAAATAACCTTACATGTCATTGCAGTTAGCTAATCTTATCGTCATCTCATAGCTAGTGGCCAACTAGATCTATCACTTGATGATATTGTTTGATTAATTATTTCATAGATGCAATGCGTTATTATACATATTTTTCATTGACTTGAATCATTTTTGTAGGCACTCTACCAAAACAACCTTGGTGCTATGGTGTATGTCGAGATGATCAACCCTTGATAGTATTCAACATGCATTGCTCGTCCAACCTTTCTCAAGTAGATTCTAAACCATCCCTTTTCATTACTTTTGTTTTAATTCATCGAGTTTCTTCCTAGATTACATAATATAATTCAGAAATAGATCTACTGAATTTTCTAATGGCTATTTCAATTACCTACATGTAAAGGAAACCTTCAATTCTAAATATTGTTTGCTAAAAGTAATGAGCCCCGGGTTAACATTAAACTTATATTTGACAAGTAATTTAATGTATTCCTTCTCTTTTACCACTCAGGTTTTTAGTTGCTCCATTAACCGGATGGTGAGTCCACCACCTCCCTTATATCTTTTGGTTGTAGGTTTAGTTTAATTGTTGCATTACATTTTATTGAATCCATTAGGAACTATAATCAACCCTTCCTTCCCTTAATCGAAGGATTTTAAACCTATATTTTAAAAGTTACAAGGTTTAATCTTGAAACAAATTTCTTGCCCCCAAATATGCATGAATGTGGTATGCATTCTCTTGAGAATGTTATAATGATAGTATGTGTTTTAACTATATATTGAAGTTGTGATTTTGAGTTTAGATCAGGGAGCTATAGAGATATTTCTTTGGTTTTCTGATGTACCATGGAATAGTCTTTTAAATGCCCTAAACTCGTCCCTTAATGAACTAGTTTATATTTTTAGTTATTTGACCATCCTTTACAGGCATTCCTCTATTGCCACAACGTGTTATCCCATATTCTTATAAGTGATTGCATTCCTTTTTACATCTTATTTATATTTTTTTTCGATCAATTATATGGTATACCTAGTGGCATCATTGCATTGTGTTGTAGATTAGGGTCATGCATGTTTTGTAGGAAGGTGGAATTTCTTGTGCAGGTTTGTTCAAGAAAGGTGAAACTCTCAAGGAGGCATGTGTTAACTCTTCTTGTCAACCATGAAGGCTCGAAAGGAGCGTCAACACTTTTCAAGGTGAACTTCTTTGTTGTCCACCTCTTTCAATCTACAAGATTTATATTAGTTGACTCAGTAAAGGAAATAGGTAACTTTGCGATACATAGATTTCCCTTCTTTCGTGAATTTGTTGTTAATTCTACTTCTGGCTGAAAATTGATAGCACTACGCTAGGAAATCAAGAGCCCTAGGTTATTTAATAAACAATAAACCCTATTTGAAATAATTCCCTTCCTTCTTCATTTATCCCTTCTTTTCTCTTTCCTAGGGTTTTTTTTATTTTAACCTAAAATCAAGTGGCGAGTCATTTCTGAGTCTTTCTCATTATTGTGGTATGTCTCCTCACACTTATTGTTGTTCTACATTGATAGGACATGAAGGGGGATTTCCCATCAACTCTTTCCAATTTATCTTCTCTTCTTGGTAGCCTCCTTGGGTGACCTCATCAATGATTGGATTCCTTTAGAAAGTTGTTTTGGGTAGGAACCAACTCAAGATAACTCTTCCTAGATAAGACTAGTCTGTGTGCCCCTTCTTCCTCTACTATCATGCAAGATGTTGGTCATTAATCCCAAAGAATGCAACTATGGGTTCATTGGCTCAAATTCTCTTGCCTATTGCCTCTTGAAATTCTAGATTTTCCTAGAATAACTTCATCTCACCTCTTTTAGTGGTTTAATTTGCCGTATAATTGGCATACTTAGCTTTCCCTTCTTTCGTGAATTTGCTGGTAATTCCATTTGTGGTTGAAAATTGATTGCATTAGACTAGTAAATCAAGAGTGCTAGGTTACTTAATCAATAATAACCACTAATTAAAATAGTGCCTTCCCATATTCATTTATTACTTCTTTTCTCTCTCCTTGGGTTTTTTTATTTGAACCAAAAATTGAGTGGTGACTCATTTGTGAGTCTTTTTCCTTATTGTAGCTTGGTTCCTAACTCGTATTGTTGCGCTACATTGTTAGGAAATGAAGGTGGAATTCCCATCAACCCTTCCCACTTTATTTTCTCTTATTGGTAGCCTCCTTGGGTGACCGTGTCAATAAATGGATTCCTCTGGAATGTTGTCTCGGGTAGGGCCCGACTCGAGATTACTCTTCCTAGATAAGACTAGTCTTTGTGCCTCTTCTTCCTTTTATGTCATCCAATATGTTGGTAACAAAAGTAGTTCTAGAAGCCATTGTTGAAAGCTAGGACTTGAAATTCTGAGGTCTCCCCTCACCGATCTAGGAGAAAAAGTGACTTGGAAAATTTTCCCAAGGGAAGGCGCATCTATTGATGAAGGAAAAATCTAGTTTTGAGAAGTTTCATTTTTTACCTAACTTCTGTCCATAGTTTTGGATCGATCTCATCTCCTCTAAACTTGCCTTGATAAGGCACATTAACCTTTGGATTCAGTTTCACAAGATTCCAAACTTCATTTTTGACCTAGCTTCTACTAGGGTTTCTAGTTCAAATCTGTAGGCAAGATGATTGGAATGAAGGTAGAAGATCATCTTGATGGAGCCACAAACTTCATCTCTTGGAAGTATAGAGTTATCATCTTGGAAGAAAATGATCTCTTAAATCTTGTCAATGAGAAGGTTCTAGAACCAGACGCTGAATAATACAAATCTCATTGGAGGAAGAGTGATGCCAGAGCAAGAAGAATCTTGGTAGACTCGGTTACGGATAATTTGGTTCCTGAAATCTCGAAAAGGAAGATGACTAGGAAGATGTTCAAAACCCTAAAGTAATGATGATTTTTAATGGCCAAGCCTAACTTGTATGGGCGACCACGTTCAAATACCGTTAACTATACACCCTTAGTGGTCGGTGGTGGACCACGACACTGTTAGTGGGCGCCCACCAACACCTTGGTGGTCCACCTTTGAACATGGAGGGTGTATAATGGAATGCATTTTAAGGTCGTCGGGGATAGAAGTCAAGCTTGGCCATTGGCACTATTGTGGCCCACAACCGACCTACAAGGGTGTATGACGAATGGCATTTAAAGGACACTGGGGGTAGAATTTAGGCTCGGTCAACATCCATTTGGATGTACATCATTCTCTATTGAAAGGTCTGAGCTTAGGGGAGACAATAGTGTTGTATTGTCTATGGTTGGGAGGTGATAGATCATCATCGTGGTTAAACGATATCCACACCCAGTTTGTTTATGTGCTCTGCCTTTCTTCTAGTGATCTTGGTTTTACAACTGCCAATTTTTAACATGGTATCAAAGTAGTTCTAGAAGCCATTATCGAAAGCTAGGGCTTGACATTTTGAGGCCTCCCCTCACCAATGCAGGAGAAAAAGTGACTTGGAAACTTTGCCCAAGGGAAGGCGCATCTATTGATGAAGAAAACATCAAGTTCTAAGAAGTTTCATTTTTGACCCAATTTAGGTCCATAGTTTTGGCTCGATCTTATATCCTCTCAACTTGCCTAGATAAGGCACATTAACCTTTGGATTCAGTTTCACAGGATTCCAAACTTCATTTTTGACCTAGCTTCTATTAGGTTTTCTAGTTCAAATCTGTAGGAAAGATGATTGGAATGAAGGTTGAAGATCATCTTGATGGAGCCACAAACTTCATGTCTTGGAAGTCTAGAGTTCTCAGCTTAGAAGAAAATGATCTCTTAAAGCTTGTCAATGAGAAGGTTCCAAAACTATACTCTGAAGAAGACAATTATCATTGGAGGAAGAGTGATGCCAGAGCAAGAAGAATCTTGGTAGACTCAGTCAGGGATCATTTGGTTCCTCAAATCTCGCAAAAGAAGATGACTAGGAAGATGTTCAGAACCCTAAAGGAATGATGATTATTAATGGCCAAGCCTGACTTGTATGGGTGACAACATTCAAATGCGGTTCATTATACACCCTTAGTGGTCATTGGTGGACCACCACCGACCACTGAGGGTGTATAATGGAAGGCATTCTAAGGCCATCGGGGATAGAAGTCATGCTTGGCCACTGACACTATTATGGCCCACAATCGACCTACAAGGGTGTATGACGAATGGCATTTAAAGGCCACTGAGAGTAGAATTTAGGCTCATTCAACATCCATTTGGATTTACATTGTTTTCTATTGACATGTCTATGCTCGGGGTAGATAAGAGTGTTTTATTTTCTATGGTTTGGAGGTGATTGATCACCACCGTGGTTAAACAAGCTCCACACCCAGGTTGTTTATGTGCTTCATCTCTCTTCTAGTCATCTTGGTTTTAAAACTGCCAATTTTTAACATGGTATGAAAGCAGTTCTAGAAGCCATTTTCGAAAGCCTGGGCTTGAAATTTTGAGGCCTCCCTTGAACGATCTAGGAGAAAAAGTGACTTGGAAACTTAGCCCAAGGGAAGGCGCATCTATTGATGAGGAACAATCCAGTTCTGAGAAGTTTCACTTTTGACCCAATTTTCGTCCATAGTTTTGGCTCGATCTTATCTCCTCTCAACTTGCCTTGATAAGGCATATTAATATTTGGATTCAGTTTCACAAGATTCGAAATTTCATTTTTGACCTAGCTCCTACTAGGGTTTCTAGTTCAAATTTACAGGAAAGATGATTGGAATGAAGGTTGAAGATCATATTGTTGGAGCCACAAACTTCATCTCTCGGAAGTCTAGAGATCTCATCTTGGAAGAAAATGATCTCTTAAAGCTTGTCAATGAGAAGGTTCCAGAACTAGACACTGAAGAAGACAACTCTCATTAGAGGAAGAGTGAAACCACAGCAAGAAGAATCTTGGTAGACTTAGTCAGGGATCATTTGGTTCCCCAAATCTGACAAAAGAAGACGACTATGAAGATACTCAAAAACTTAAAGGAATGATGATTGTTAATGGCCAAGCCTGACTTGTATGGGTGACGACGTTCAAATGTCGTTCATTATACACCCTTAGTTTTCGGTGGTGGAACACCACGGTGTTCGTGGGCACCCACCAACACCTTGGTGGTCCTACACCGATGACTGAGGGTTTATAATGGAAGGAATTTTAATGCCGTCAAGGATAGAAGTCAGGATTGGCCACTGACACTATTGTGGCCCAGAATCGACCTACAAGGGTGTATGACGAATGGCATTTAAAGGCCATTGGGAGTAGAATTTAGGCTTGGTAAACATCCGTTTCGATGTACATCGTTCACTATTGAAAGGTTTGAGCTCAGAGGAGACAATAGTGTTGTATTGTCTATGGTTGGCAGGTGATAGAACATCACCATGGTTAAATGAGCTCCACACCCAGTTTGTTTATGTGCTTTGTCTTTCATCTAGTGATCTTGGTTGTACAATTGCCAATTTCTAACATGGTATAAAATCAGTTCTATAAGCCATTATCGAAAGCTATGAATTGACATTCTGAGGCATCCCCTCACTAACCCAAGAGAAAAAGTGACTTGGAAGCTTCGCCCAAGGGAATAAGCATCTATTGATGAAGGGAAAATCTAGTTCTGAGAAGTTTCATTTTTTACCCAATTTCGGTCACAAGTTTTGGCTCATTTTTATCTCCTCTCAACTCTCCTTGATAAGGCACATTAACCTTTGGATTTAGTTTCAAAAGATTCCAAACTTCATTTTTGACGTAGCTCCTACTAGGGTTTCTAGTTCAAATCTGCAGGCAAGATGATTGGAATGAACATTGAAGATCATTTTGATGGAGCCACAAACTTCATCTCTTGGAAATCTAGAGATCTCATATTGGAAGGAAATGATCTCTTAAATCTTGTGAATGGGAAGGTTCAAGAACTAGACGTTGAAGAAGACAAGTCTCATTGGAGGAAGAGTGATGCTAGAACAAGAATAATCTTGGTAGACTCAGTCAAGGATCATTTGTTTCCTAAAATATCGCAAAAGCAGACGACTAGGAATATGTTCAAAACCCTAAAGGAATGATGATTGTTAATGGCCAAGCTTGTCTTGTATGCCCCGACGACGTTCAAATGCCGTTCATTATACACCGTCAGTGGTCGGTGGTGGACCACCATAGTGTTAGTGGGCACCCACTAACACTTTGGTGGTCCATCACTGACCACTGGGTGTGTATAATGGAAGGCATTTTAAGGCCACCAGGGATAGAAGTCAAGCTTGGCCACTGATACTATTGTGGCCCACAATCGACATACAAGGGTGTATGACGAATGGCATTTAAAGGCCACTGGGAGTAGAATTTATGCTCGCTCAACATCCATTTGGATGTACATTGTTCTCTATTGAAAGGTGTGAGCTTGGGGGAGACAATAGTGTTGTATGCTCTATGGTTTGGAGGTGATAGATCATCACCATGGTTAAACGAGCTCCACACCCAGTTTGTTTATGTGCTCTTCCTTTCTTCTAGTGATCTTGGTTTTACAACTGCCAATTTTTAAAATGGTACCAAAGCAGTTCTAGAAGCCATTGTCGAAAGCTAGGGCTTGACATTCAGAGGCCTCCCCTCACCAATCTAGGAGAAAAAGTGATTTTGAAGCTTCGCCCAAGGGAAGGCGCATCTATTGCTGTAGGTAAAATCCAGTTTTGAGAATTTTTGTTTTTGACCCAATTTCGAACCATAGTTTTGACTCGATCTTATCTCCTCTCAACTCGGCTTGATAAGGCACATTAACCTTTGGATTCAGTTTCACAAGATTGCAAAATTCATTTTTGACCTAGCTCCTACTAGGGTTGCTAGTTCAAATCTGCAGGGAAGATGATTGGAATGAAGATTGAAGACCATCTTGATTGAGCCATAAACTTCATCTCTTGGAAGTCTAGAGTTCTCATCTTGGAAGAAAATGTTCTCTTAAAATTTGTCAATAAGAAGGTTCGAAAACAAGACGCTAAAGAAGATAAGTCTCATTGGAGGAAGAGTGATGCTAGAGCAAGAAGAATCTTCGTAGACTCAGTCAGGGATCATTTGGTTCCTCAAATCTCGCAAAAGAAGAAGATTAGGAAGATGCTCAAAACCATAAAGCAATGATGATTGTTAATGGGCAAGTCTGACTTGTATGGGCGACGACGTTGAAATGCTCTCTGACAGTGTTAGTGGGCACCCACTAACACCTTGGTGGTCTTGCTGCTCCACCCCAAAAGGTTACTTGGACTCCTTCCTTTTAGTCATCCGCATTGTCCACTTGTCTTCAATCTCCATAGCCCTAGGTGCGTAAGGTCGAGGTTGGATGGTTGTTGAAGAATGGGAAGATGGTCCATTTTGGTGGCTAATGTTCAGGGAAGCTTGTTGTGGTTCATGAAGAGGAGGCCAATCTTGATGAGGAATCAGATGAAGGGAGGGAAAGGAAATAAAATGGGACTAATCTCTTATAGGGGGTTTACTGCTCCTATAGTGGATCCAATGGGGAATCAACAGGGGGAATAATCCCATAATTGTCCTCTATAAGAAGGGTGTCCTGACCTGGTAAACTCCCCTAGATGAACCTAGTATTTTTAATGGTAAATTCTCTTTTGTTCACCTTCCTACAAAGTGGAAAACTATCCTCTATAACGGTGGCCTTCCCGGGATGGTCAACACCGCACATTAACCTAGTTGTTACCGAATAATATAGTGAAGGGCATGAATTTAAAGATAATAGCTTCTGATGGGACAAGGAAAATTACACCGAACTTTCCCCTATGGTAAATTCGTCCTTGGTCCAATCAATTTACTTAAGAGCCTTTATGACTTGCATCATTATCTATCTATTTGATTACTTATTCTATAGGAAGGCAACAAATAATATATTCATGATGGGAACACGGTAGGAAGGAAACAGATAATATATTCATGATGGGCACAGGGATGGGCACTCGAACTCTCTTCTGTAGGCAAGAATTCAACCCGTTACTTTAACTTAACAAATATGGGAGTGGCTTAGCACTTCTACCCTTCTTTATCTAGAGGATTACCTTAGACCTAGAATCATCATGAGCTTCCATCAATTTGTGTTATTACATATATAATATGGCACCAGGTTGCGCAACCCAATCAAGTCAGGAAGGAGAAGGAAAAGTGACTCATTCACGAACTTACACCGAGTTATTAATGGATTTCCAATTCGCCGAAGACTCTTAGTTTCCTGCCTTACTTTCCTTGATTAGGGATGGATTATAGGTTGCGCAACCCAACCAATTCAGGAAGGATAAGGAAAAGTGACTCATTCCCGAACTTACACCGAGTTATTAATGGATTTCCAATTCGTCGAAGACTCTTAGTTGCCTGCCTTACTTTCCCCGATTAGGGATGGATTACATGGCAGGACGGAGGGAGATTAGTGTATTTATTATTGGATGGATTAGACCCTTCACCTTTTCTTTATTATGATGGATACCTAGGACCTAGGACCAGACAGTCCACACTATAGAAGCCACAAATACCAAACGTAGACATGGGAACATGCTATAACAAACTACCTTGACTTTATTTACTTATTGCCACAACTAGACCTGGAATCACTTACTGGGTCAGCCATTTATATCCTTAGAAGAAGCCACGAGGATTGGATGAATAATTTCCTTACCCGTATTTCTATTACTACCGAAACCCTAGACTAGGATTATGGAGGAACTTACCACTAACCCCCAGGAATTATACCAGGAAGATCAGTAGAGGAAAGACACATAATACCTTACCTTCTTCATACTACCCACTTGCCAAAATAGAATGACCTTTATATTTTACAGCCCTAGACCATGCATACTAACAAGGGACTGATAGAACACTTTGACTTGGATACCTGAAACCTGCCAAAATTACTTTTGACCGGCTGGCTCTATACCATTAGGTATTCTAAGAATAGGCACTGCTAGAAGAAGAGTCACACTTGCGTTGGATCAGAATTGCAATTGGGATGGGTTAATGAGCCCTTAGAAGACCTCAGTTGATGGATACCTTACTCTTTTTATTGATATTTCCCAGCTAGAAACATGGGGGGGGGAGTCCATTTCACTTTTAGTTTAATCAGGAAAGCTAGAGCAATAGGGGACAGTATCAGGAGGAAGCCCTTACCTTGGTTTAGACTATAAACCTGTCCAAAAGAGGGAGGATATTATATGGAGTATCCCTAGAACATGCTGGAAAGCTTGACGAGGGATTGCTAGAAAACCTGAGGAGTCACACACCTTGCTTGGTTCCTTGAATGGGAATGGCCATTGGGATGGATCATTCCCCCTTACCTTAGACCTAGAATCATCACGAGCTTCCATATGCCTTAGAGTTGAAGGGCCTCTTTACCCTCTAAAGACTGGGGATCCTAGGAGCATCAAGGACACACTCTATATGCTAGGAAGGAGTACGAAAGTAGGCAGGGGAATGCTATGACATACACACTCCCTTTATTTCTCTTTACCTGATAGAGATTGTAGATGAGATCTTTAGCCCCAACAATGCACGTAATCAGTGAGTCGATCATCATTAGACCTTTGAAATCCCTCAGAGGATTGCATGCATGGATGGATCACCTTCTTTCTTTTACTGCCAAAAAAATTGTTAGGACCATGGAGCAACTAGAAGCCAGGAATAATACAGCAGTTGCTGTTGCCAGGGAACATCATGCTATTTATCCTTTGGTCACTTGCACCCACTAGTTCTTATGTAGCCCTAGACCAGGAAGTTTCAGGAATGGTTAGCCAAGCCTGGGCTGTGCGAGATCCTTTAATCGTTGGATGGAAATAGAAATGGAAATGGGAATTGCGTTGGGAATGTGGAATGAACCTACCCATTTGAAACTATCACTAGAAACTACCTATGCCTGAAAGTTTATTAGGTCGTTACCTTAGAAGCCACGGGGTTTATCGGATGGATGCAATGATGGATGGGATAGAAATTACCTTACATGCTCTCATTCAGACACTTTTTATACAAATGCTACTTCGAGAACCCGATGGAACTGTGCCTACCAACCCTAAGAAACGATGGTTTCTTAGAGTTAAAAGAGCTTCTCAGAACGTTTCTCGAATTCACCGCTCTGCCCCTCAACTTAGTTGGCTTGCTAGTAGGGTCATGCATAGACATACTTTTAATTAAACCTTACCCACCTAAGCTTCTTATGCTGCTACTGCCCTATGGCCTTAGAGAATGGAATAAAAACCCTTAAAGGAAAGGCTCTCAGTCATCGACTTGCCTTATGAAACTTTATAGTTATACACCGCGGTGGAACATTCTAAACCTATGACAACGATGGGTTCTTGTATAGGAAACACCCCCTCTAAGAGACTTTTTCACATTCACCTTAATCGAACTTGTGGCCTCCAACCTGGCATGGTAGAATAAATCATGTAATTACTTAACAGGATGGTCGGGCTTTACCAAACTGAACCTTTTATTCATTTTATTTTTTCATCACCGTTATGCAGACTTTACCTCTTGAATAAATACCAAATAAAATTTCTATTTCCATTGCAGATCGATCCTTTCAAAACGTCTTCTGACTTGGGATAGTCATCCCTTTTCAATTCCAAGACACTATAGAGAGCTTTCTTCTAGGATTAACCTAATACATGAGCTACTAAAGCTATTGCCCAAAACATAACCAAGCAAGGTAAAGGTCCATTTTTCATTTGAATGCATTTCTTCATCTTTGTAAGATTTAGGATGTGACTTGGGTCTTGAATTCGAAAGTTTCTGCTCCACCCCAAAAGGTTACTTGGACTCCTTCCTTTTACTCGTCTGCATTGTCCACTCGTCTTCAATATCCATAGCCCTAGGTGCGTAAGGTCGAGGTTGGATGGTTTTTGAAGAATGGGAAGACGGTCCATTTTGGTGGCTAATCTTCGGGGAAGCTTGTTGGGGTTCCTGAAGAGGAGGCCAATCTTGATGAGGAATCGGATCAAGGGAGGGAAGGGGAATAAAAGTGGGACTAATCTCTTATAGGGGGTTTACTACTCCTATAGTGGATCCAATGGGGAATCAACAGGGGGAATAATCCCACAATTGTCCTCTATAAGAAGGGTGGCCTTACCTGGTAAACTCCCCTAGATGAACCTAGTATTTATAATGGTAAATTCTCTTTTATTCACCTTCCTACAAAGTGGAAAATTATCCTCTATAAGGGTGGCCTTCCCGGGATGTCCAACACCGCACATTAACCTATTTGTTCCCGAATAATATAGTGAAGGGAACGAATTTAAAGATAATAGCTTCTGACGGGACAAGGCGAATTCCACGGAACTTTTCCCTATGGTAAATTCATCCTTGGTCCAATCAATTTACTTAAGAGCCTTTATGACTGGAATCATTATCTATCTATTTGATTACTTATTCTATAGGAAGGCAACAGATAATATATTCATGACGGGCATGGGGTAGGAAGGAAACAAATAATATATTCATGACAGGCACAGGGACGGGCACTCGAACTCTCTCTTGTAGGAAATTATTCAACCCATTACTTTAACTTAACAAATATGGGAGTGGTTTAGCGCTTCTACCCTTCTTTATCTAGAGGATTAACTTAAAGGCCTTCAGATCTTCTCCTTTCCAAAGAAAAGGCCTTTGGTCCTTTGATAACACCCAATGATGCGGGCAGGCAGCTTACTATATAAGATAGCCCAGCTGCCAATAATGGAATGGATAGAAGGGAAGGCTCTCTAAGGTCGCATAACTAATAGAATGAAAGTAGAGGCATCTCTAAGAGTCTAATAAATCTAAGGCCCACAGCCTATCAAGGCCCAAATGTAGTTTTTCTAAGGATGCTTATTGGTATTCTTAACCAGCCCGAGATATAAAGGGGTTAAAGTTGCGATAATTGGCAAGGTGTAAACTTCTAATTTACTGGTCTTAGTCAGGGGGGACGTATTTTTTTACACTTTACATCCAAAGCAACCACCTAGTCTGAGAGTGCAACCATTAGAGGAAATTTCAACTCAAAATGGGCCTTTTAACTTTTATTCAAATTCCATGTCATCATGTGTTAGCCAATGAAATTGATTTAAATTTGAAATACCGTATAGGTATTAAACACTTTTTTAATATAAATTTGGGGATAGGTATCATAAAAAAAACTATTTTTTTTGTTTGTATTTTTGTCATATCTCCCCATGTTTTTAATCAAATTTCGATCGAGAGAGCTCGTTGGATGCAGAATTAAATTCTGCATCCAACGAGTACCCACTCAGCATACTTTTGATGGACCCTGCTACCCCAAAAACAAGAAATACCTGAAAAAATGGAATGATGACATCATCATTCCATTTTTTAGGTATTTCTTGTTTTTGGGGTAGCAGGGTCCGTCAAAAGTATGCTGAGTGGGTACTCGTTGGATGTGGAATTTAATTCTGCATCCAACGAGCTCTCCCGATCGAAATTTGAGTAAAAACACGGGGAGATATGTCAAAAATACAAACAAAAAAGTAGTTTTTTTCTTTTCTTCCTCCAAAATTAATAAATATTATTTCATTATTTTAGTAGTTCATTTTAGGAGGCCCATTTTGAGTTGAAATTTCCTCTAATGTCTCGGTACCTAGGGATTCAAACCCCAGTTATTCACCCTTGTACCCTTCGTTAACTCATGGTGGAATACCTTTGAAAAGGTATGTATGCCTATACTGGCGGCTCTGATACGACTATAATTACTGCTCTTATAATTGCTCCTCTCATTATATATGAGTATTTGGGATTATATCGGTGGGATCCAAACCATGGATAAAAGGGAAGACCTACTATTATTAATTGCCGAACCCACTACTAACAAGTAAAGAAAGACATATAGGTAGATACGGTGAAATAAGATATAGCAGCCAATCCCCCATATCTTATTTATAAGGAAGAATCCATAGACGAGTAGGGGCCTAGAATAGTAAGGCTCCAGTAGAATGAATGGTTACCTAATTGGTGAATGGTTAATTTCCCCAATCTCCTGTATGAATGGATACCACTGATAGGCACAGCAGTGGATTGGGTCTAGTAGGTCAAAACCAACGTAGGGAATGTTCCCCCAACTTGCTTTCATATGCGAGGCTTAGTCGGTGTTGTTTGCATCATAGGAGGCTCTAGGGTACTAGGTGATCATTCGCTCAAAGGTGAGATGGAATAGAAGACTAAGTCTAAAATTGGAGGAGTGGAAATATAAGAGTGTGGGGAGGAAATACACAAAATAGGTATCCCTAGGGTCATCCCAGGAAGGAAGAAAGTAGCAGTTACCTAGGTCCAACAAATGTCGGGTATTGGAAAGTTAAAGGGAATTTTCTAGATAGGAGTCTCTGGATGGATGTTCTTAGTAAGAGGGGGATTGAATGAGGTGTCTGTGTTTTATGATGGCAAGGAAGAAAAGGGAATGAGGGGTTCCTCATTCAAACAATGCATGGAATCATGGAGGGTGTATAATGGAAGGCATTTTAAGGCCATTTGGGATAGAAGTCAGGATTTGACACTATTGTGGCCCACAATCAACCAACAAGGGTGTATGAAGAATGGTATTTAAAGGTTATTGGGAGTAGAATTTAGGCTCAGTCAACATCCATTTCGATGTACATCGTTCTCTATTGAAAGGTATGAGGTCGGGGGAGACAATAATGTTGTATTGTCTTTGGTTGGGAGGTGACAGATCATCACCATTGTTAAATGAGCTCCACACCCAATTTGTTTATGTGCTCTGTCTTTCTTCTAGTGATCTTGGTTTTACAACTGCCAATTCCTAACATGGAATAAAAGCAATTCTAGAAGCCATTGTTGAAAGCTAGGGCTTGACATTCTGAGGCCTCCCCTCACCAATCCACGAGAAAAAGTGACTTAGAAACTTCGCCCAAGGGAAGGTGCATCTATTGATGAAGGAAAAATCCAGTTCTTAGAAGCTTCATTTTTGACGCGATTTAGGTCCATAGTTTTGGCTCAATCTTATCTCCTCTCATCTCTCCTTGATAAGGCACATTAAACTTTAGATTCAGTTTCACAAGATTTCAACTTCATTTTTGACCTAGCCCCTACTAGGTTTTCAAGTTAAAATCTGTAGGCAAGATGATTGCAATGAAGGTTGAAGATCATCTTGATAGAGCCACAAAATTCATCTTTTGGAAGTTTAGAGTTCTCATATTGGATGAAAATGATCTCTTAAAGCTTGTCAATGAAAAGGTTCCAGAACCAGACGCTGAAGAAGATGAGTCTCATTGGAGGAAGAGTGATGCCAGAGCAAGAAGAATCTTGGTAGACTCAGTCAGGGATCATTTGGTTCCCTGATTATTAATGGCCAAGCCTGACTTGTATAGGCAACCACGTTCAAATGTTGTTCATTATACACCCTTACTGGTTGGTGGTGGACCACCACAGTGTTAGTGGGTGCCCACTAACACCTTGGTGGTCCACCACCGATCACTGAGGGTGTATAATGGAACGCATTTTAAGACCATCGGGGATAGAATTCAGGCTTGTCCATTGACACTATTGTGTCCCACAATTGACCTACAAGGGTATAACACAAATGGCATTTAAAGGCCACTCGGAGTAGAATTTAGGCTCGGTCAACATCCATTTGGATGTACATCGTTCTCTATTGAAAGGTCTAAGCTCAAAGGAGACAATAGTGTTGTATTGTCTATGGTTGGGAGGTGACAGATCATCGCCATGGTTAAATGAGCTACACACCTAGTTTGTTTATGTGCTCTGTCTTTCTTCTAGTGATCTTGGTTTTACAACTACCAATTTCTAACATGGTATCAAAGCAGTTCTAGAAGTCACTGTCGAAAGCTAGGGCTTGACATTTTGAGGCCTCCCCTCACCAATCCAAGAGAAAAAGTGACTTGCACACCTCGCCTAAGGGAAGGTGCATCTATCGATAAAGGAAAAAACCAGTTCTGAGAAGTTTCATTTTTGAACCAATTTCGGTCCATAGTTTTGGCTCGATCTTATCTCCTCTTAACTCGCCTTGATAAGGCACATTAACCTTTAGATTCCATTTTGATGTACATCATTCTCTATCGAAAGGCCTGAGCTATGTGAGACAATAGTGTTGTATTGTCTATGGTTGGGAGGTGATAGATCATCATCGTGGTTAAACGAGCTCCACACCTAATTTGTTTATGTGCTCCGTCATTCTTCTAGGTATCATGGTTTTAGAACTGCAAATTTCTAACATGGTATCAAATCAGTTATAGATGAGATTGTCGAAAGCTAGGGCTTGAAATTCTGAGGCCTCCCCTCATGAATCCAGGAGAAAAATTGACATGGAAATTTTTCCCAAGGGAAGGCACATCTATTGATGAAGGAAAAATCTAGTTCCGAGAAGTTTCATTTTTGACCCAATTTTTGTCCAAAGTTTTGGCTTGATCTTATCTCCTCTCAATTCACCTTGATAAGGCACATTAAACTTTGGATTTCATTTCACAAGATTCCAAATTTCATTTTTGAACTAGCTCCTACTAGGGTTTCTAGTTCAAATCTGGAGGCAAGATGATTGGAATGAAGGTTGAATATCATCTTGATGGAGCCACAAACTTTATCTCGTGGAAGTGTAGAGTTCTCATCTTGGGAGAAAATGATCTCGTAAAGCTTGTCAATGAGAAGGTTCCAGAGCAAGATGTTGAAGAAGACAAGTCTCATTGGAGGAAGAGTGATGCTAGAGCAAGAAGAATCTTGGTAACTTAGTTAGGGATCATTTGGTTCCTCAAATCTTGCAAACGAAGACGAATATGAAGATGTTCAAAACTCTAAAGGAATGATGATTGTTAATGACCAAGCCTGACTTGTATGGGTGACTATGTTCAAATGCCATTAATTATAAACCCTCAGTGTTCGGTGGTGGACCACCAAGGTGTTGGTGGGTGCCCACCAACACCTTGGTGGTCCACCACCGAACACTGAGGGTGTATAATTGAAGGCATTTTAAGCCCGTCGGATATAGGAGTCAGGCTTGGCCACTGACACTATTCTGGCCCACAATAGACCTAGTGTTGTATTGTCTATGGTTGGGAGGTGATAGATCATCATCGTGGTTAAACGAGCTCCACACCCAGTTTGTTTATGTGCTCTGTTTTTCTTCTAGTGGTCTTGGTTTTACAACTGCCAATTTTTAACATCGTACCAAAGCAGTTCTAGAAGCCATTGTGGAAAGCTAGGGATTCACATTCTAAGGCCTCCCCTCACAAATATAGGAGAAAAAGTGAGTTGGAAACTTCTCCCAAGGGAAGGCGCATCTATTGATGAAGGAAAAATCGAGTTCTGAGAAGTTTCATTTTTGACCCAATTTTGGTCCATAGTTATGGCTCGATCTTATCTCCTCTCAACTCGCCTTGATAAGGCACATTAACCTTTAGATTCCATTTTGATGTACATCATTCTCTATCAAAAGGCCTGAGCTATGGGAGACAATAGTGTTGTGTTGCCTATGGTTGGGAGGTGATAGATCATCATCGTGGTTAAACGAGCTACACACCCAATTTGTTTATGTGCTCCGTCATTCTTCTAGGTATCATGGTTTTAGAACTGCCAATTTCTAACATGGTATCAAAGTAGTTATAGACAACATTGTCGAAATCTAGGGCTTGAAATTCTGAGGCCTCCCCTCACCAATCCAGGAGAAAAAGTGACATGGAAATTTTGCCCAAGGGAAGGCACATCTATTGATGAAGGAAAAATCCAGTTCTGAGAAGTTTCATTTTTGACCCAATTTTTGTCCAAAGTTTTGGCTCGATCTTATCTCCTCTCAACTTGCCTTGATAAGGCACATTAACCTTTGGATTCAGTTTCACAAGATTCCAAATTTCATTTTTGACCTAGCTCCTACTAGGGTTTCTAGTTCAAATCTGGAGGCAAGATGATTGGAATGAAGGTTGAAGATCATCTTGATGGAGCCACAAACTTTATCTCTTGGAAATCTAGAGTTCTCATCTTGGGAGAAAATGATCTCTTAAATCTTGTCAATGAGAAGGTTCTAGAGAAAGACCTTGAAGAAGACAAGTCTCATTGGAGGAAGAGTGATGCTAGAGCAAGAAGAATCTTGGTAAACTCATTTAGGGATCATTTGGTTTCTCAAATCCTGCAAGCCAAGATGACTATGAAGATGTTCAAAAATCTAAAGGAATGATGATTGTTAATGACCAAGCCTGACTTGTATGGGCGACGACGTTCAAATGTCATTAATTATACACCCTTAGTGGTCGGTGGTGGACCACCACAGTGTTGATGGGCGCCCACCAACACCTTGGTGGTCCACTACTGAACACTGAGGGTGTATAATTGAAGGAATTTTAAGCCCGTCGGATATAGGAGTCAGGCTTGGCCACTGACACTATTGTGGCCCAAAATAGACCTACAAGGGTGTATGGAGAATGGCATCTAAAGGCCATTGGGAGTAGAATTTAGGCTCAGTCGACATCCATTTGGATGTATATCGTTCTCTATTGATAGGTTTGAGGTCGGGGGAGATAATAGTGTTGTATTGTATATGGTTGGGAGGTGATAGATAATCACCATGGTTAAACAAGTTCCACGCCTAGTTTGTTTATGTACTCTACCTTTCTTCTAGTGGTCCTAGTGTTACAACTGCCAATTTCTAACATGGTATCAAAGCAGTTCTAGAAGCCATTGTCGAAAGCTAGGGATTGACATTTTGAGGCCTCTCCTCACCAATCCAGGAGAACAACAGACTTAGAAACTTTTGCAACCGCTCATTAATCCAGGAGAAAAAGTGACTTGGAAATTTCACCCAAGGCAAGGCGCATCTATTGATGAAGGAAAAATCCAGTTCTGAGAAGTTTTATTTTTTACCCAATTTTGGTCCATAGTTTTGGCTCAACCTTATCTCCTCTCAAGTCGCCTTGATAAGGCATATTCACCTTTGGATTCAGTTTAACAAGATTCCAAACTTCATTTTTCACCTAGCTCCTACTAGGGTTACTAGTTCAATTTTGTAGGCAAGATGATTGGAATGAAGGTTGAAGATAATCTTGATGGAGCCACAAACTTCATCTTTTGGAAGTCTATAGTTCTCATATTGGAAGAAAATGATCTCTTAAAGCTTGTCAATGAGAAGGTTCCAGAACCGAATGTTGAAGAAGACAAGTCTCATTGGAGGAAGAGTGATGCCAGAGCAAGAAGAATCTTGGTAGACTCAGTTAAGGATCATTTGGTTCCTCAAATGTCGCAAAAGAAGACAACTAGGAAGATGTTCAAAACCCTAAAGGAATTATGATTGTTAATGGTCAATCCTAACTTGTTTGGGCGACGATGTTCAAATGTCATTCATTATACACTCTAGTGGTCGGTGGTGGAAAACCACAGTGTTAGTGGGCACCCACTAACACCTTGGTGGTCCGCCACCGACCAATGAGGGTGTATGATGGAATGCATTTGAAGGCCGTTTGGGATAGAAGTCAGCCTTGGCCACTGACACTATTATGGACCACAATCGACCTACAAGGGTGTATGATGAATGGCATTTAAAGGCGAGTGGGAGTAGAATTTAGGTTAAGTAAAAATCCATTTGGATATACAACGTTCTCTATTGAAAGGTCGGAGCTCGGGGGAGACAATAGTGTTGTATTGTATATGGTTGGGAGGTGATAGATCATCGTTGTGGTTAAACGAGCTCCAGTGGGAGTATTATTTTGGCTCAGTAAAAATCCATTTGGATGTACATCATTCTCTATTGAAAGGTCTGAGCTCGGGGGAGAAAATAGTGTTGTATTGTCTATGGTTGAGAGGTGATAGATCATCACCGTGGTTAAACGAGCTCCACACCGAGTTTGTTTATGCACTTTTTCTTTCTTCTAGTGATCTTGGTTTTACAACTGCCAATATCTAACATGGTATCAAAGATGTTCTAAATGCCATTGTTGAGAGCCAGGGCTTGACATTTTGAGGTATCCCTTCACCAATGCAGGAGAAAAAGTGACTTGGAAACTTCGCCCAAGGGAAGGCACATCTATTATTGAAGGAGAAATCCAGTTCTGAGAAATTTCATTTTTGGCCCAATTTCAGTTTATAGTTTTGGCTCAATCTTATCTCCTCTCAACTTGCCTTGATAAGGCACGTTAACCTTTGGATTCAATTTCACAAGATTTAAAAATTCAGTTTTGATCTAGCTCCTACTAGGGTTTCTAGTTCAAATATGCACGTAAGATTATTGGAATGAAGGTTGAAGATCATCTTGATGGAGCCACAAACTTCATCTCTTGGAATTCTAGAGTTCTGATCTTGGAAGAAAATGATCTCTTAAATCTTGTCAATGAGAAGGTTCCAGAACCAGATGCTGAAGAAGACAAATCTCATTGGAGGAAGAGTGATTGCAGAGCAAGAAGAATCTTGGTTGACTCGGTCAGCGATCATTTGGTTCCTCAAATCTCGCAAAAGAAGAAGACTAGAAAAATTTTAACACCCTAAAGGAATGGTGGTTGTTAATGGTCAAGCCTGACTTGTATGGGTGATGACGTTCAAATGCCGTTCATTATACACCATTAGTGGTCGGTGGCGGACCACCACAATGTTAGTGGGCGTCCAGTAACACCTTGGTGGTCAACCACCGACCACTGAGGTTGTATGACGGAATGCATTTAAAGGCCATCTGGGATAGAAGACAGGATTGGCCACTGACACTCATGTTGAGGTGCACAATCGACCTACAAGTGTGTATGACGAATGGCATTTAAAGGCCAGCGAGAGTAGAATTTAGGCTTGGTCAACATCCGTTTGGATGTACATCATTCTCTATTGAAAGGTTTGGGCTCGGAGAAGACAATAGTGTTGTATTGTCTATGGTTGGGAGGTGATAGAACATCACCGTGGTTAAGCGATCTCCACAGCCTGTATGTTTATGTGCTCTGCCTTTCTTCTAGTGATCTTGGTTTTATAGCTATCAATTTCTAACATGGTATCAAAGCAGTTCTAGAAGCCATTGTCCAAATATTTGGCTTGACATTCTGAGGCATCCCCTCACTGATCCAGGAGAAAAAGTGACCTAGAAATTTCGTCCAAGGGAAGGCGCATGATGAATGGCATTTAAAGGCTAGTGGGAGTAGAATTTAGGTTTAGTAAAAATCCATTTGGATATACATCGTCTCTATTGAAAGGACTGAGCTCGGGGGAGACAATAGTGTTGTATTGTCTATGGTTGGGAGGTGATAGATCATCGTCATGGTTAAACGAGCTCCAGTGGGAGTATTATTTTGGATCAGTAAAAATCAATTTGGATGTACATCATTCTCTATTGAAAGGTCTGAGCTCAGGGGAGACAATAGTGTTGTATTGTCTATGGTTGGGGGGTGATAGATCATCACCGTGGTTAAACGAGCTCCACACCGAGTTTGTTTATGTGCTTTTTCTTTCTTCTAGTGATCTTGGTTTTACAACTACCAATTTCTAACATGGTATCAAAGCTGTTCTAAATGCCATTGTTGAAAGCTAGGGCTTGATATTTTGGGGTCTCCCTTCACCGATGCAGGAGAAAAAGTGACTTGGAAACTTTTCCCAAGGGAAGGCACATCTATTATTGAAGGAGAAATCCAGTTCTGAGAAATTTCATTTTTGGCTCAATTTCGGTTTATAGTTTTGGCTCGATCTTATCTCCTCTCAACTCTCCTTAATAAAGCACGTTAACCTTTGGATTTAATTTCACAAGATTTCAAAATTCATTTTTGATCTAGCTCCTACTAGGGTTTCTAGTTCAAATATGCACTCAAGATGATTGGAATGAAGGTTGAAGATCATCTTGATGGAGCCACAAACTTCATCTCTTGGAAGTCTAGAGTTCTGATCTTGGAAGAAAATGATCTCTTAAATCTTGTCAATGAGAACGTTCCAGAACCAGACGCTGAAGAAGACAAGTCTCATTGGAGGAAGAGTGATTGCAGAGCAAGAAGAATCTTGGTTGACTCGGTCATGGATCATTTGGTTCCTCAAATCTCGCAAAAGAAGACGACTAGAAAGATTTTAAAACCCTAAAGGAATGGTGGTTGTTAATGGTCAAGCCTGACTTGTATGGGCGACGATGTTCAAATGCCGTTCATTATACACCAGTAGTGGTCGGTGGCGGACCACCAGAGTGTTAGTGGGCATCCAGTAACACCTTGGTGGTCAACCACTGACCATTGAGGTTGTATGATGGAATGCATTTTAAGGCCGTTTGGGATAGAAGTCAGGCTTGGCCACTGACACTCATGTTGTGGCGCACAATCGACCTACAAGGGTGTATGACGAATGGCATTTAAAGGCCAGTGATAGTAGAATTTAGGCTCGGTCAACATCCATTTGGATGTACATCGTTCTCTATTGAAAGGTTTGAGCTCAGAGAAGACAATAGTGTTGTATTGTCTATGGTTGGGAGGTGATAGAACATCACCGTGGTTAAACGAGCTGCACACCCTGTATGTTTATGTGCTCTGACTTTCTTCTAGTGATCTTGGTTTTACAGCTACCAATTTCTAACATGGTATCAAAGCAGTTCTAGAAGCCATTGTCCAAAGCTTTGGCTTGACATTCTGAGGCATCCCCTCACCGATCCAAGAGAAAAAGTGACTTGGAAACATCGACCAAGGAAAGGCGCATCTATTAATGAAGGAGAAATCTAGTTTTGAGAAGCTTCATTTTTTACCCAATTTCGGTCAATAGTTTTGGCTTGATGTTATCTCCTCTCAAATCGCTTTGATAAGGCACATTAACCTTTGGATTCAGTTTCACAAGATTCCAAACTTAAATTTTGACCTAGCTCATTCTAGGGTTTCTAAGTGAAATCTGTATGACGGTTGAAGATAATCTTGATGGAGTGACAAACTTCATCTCTTGGAAGTCTAGAATTCTCATCTTGTAAGAAAATGATCTCTTAAAACTTGTCAATGAGAAGGTTCCAGAAATAGATGCTGAAGAAGACAAGTGTCATTAGAGGAAGAGTGATGCAAGAGCAAGAAGAATCTTGGTAGACTAAGTCAGGGATCATTTGGTTCCTCCATTCTCACAAAAGAAGACGACAAGGAAGATGTTCAAAACCGTAAAGGAATGGTGATTGTTAATGGCCAAGGCTGACTTGTATAGTCGATGACGTTCAAATACCGTTCATTATACACCCTTAGTGGTCGGTGGTGGACCACCACAGTGTTAGTGGGCACCCACTAACACCTTGGTGGTCCACCACCGACCACTGAGGGTGTATAATGGAAGGCATTTTAAGGCTGTCGGGGATAGAAGTCAAGCTTGGCCACTGAAACTATTGTTGCCCACAATCGACATACAAGGTTGTCTTACGAATGGCATTTAAAGGCCATCGCCCACTAACACCTTGGTGGTCCACCACCGACCACTGAGGGTGTATAATGGAAGGCATTTTAAGGCTGTCGAGGATAGAAGTCAAGCTTGGCCGCTGACACGATTGTTTCCCACAATCGACATACAAGGGTGTCTAACAAATGGCATTTAAAGGCCACTGGGAGTAAAATTTAGGCTCGGTCAATATCCATTTGGATGTACATCGTTCTCTATTGAAAGGTGTGAGCTCGGGGGAGACAATAGTGTTGTATTGTCTATGGTTCAGAGGTGATAGATCATCATCGTGGTTAAATGAGCTCCACACCCAGTTTGTTTATGTGTTCTGTCTTTCTTCTAGTGGTCTTTGTTTTACAAATGCCAATTCTTAACATCATACCAAAGCAGTTCTAGAAGTCATTGTGGAAAGCTAGGGCTTCACATTCTAAGGCCTCCCCTCACCAATATAGGAGAAAAAGTGAGTTGGAAACTTCTCCCAAGGGAAGGTGCATATATTGATGAAGGAAAAATCGAGTTCTAAGAAGTTTCATTTTTGACCCAATTTCAGTCCATAGTTTTGGCTTGATCTTATCTCCTCTCAACTCGCCTTGATAAGGCACATTAACCTTTAGATTCCATTTTGATGTACATCATTCTCTATCCAAAGGCCTGCTCTATGGGAGACAATAGTGTTGTATTGTCTATGGTTGGGAGGTGATAGATCATCATCATGGTTAAACGAGCTCCACACCCAATTTGTTTATGTGCTCCATCATTCTTCTAGGTATCATGGTTTTAGAACTGTCAATTTCTAACATGGTATCAAAGTACTTATAGACGACATTGTCGAAAGCTAGGGATTGAAATTCCGAGGCCTCCCCTCACCAATCCAGGAGAAAAAGTGACATGGAAATTTTGCCCAAGGGAAGGCACATCTATTGATGAAGGAAAAATCCAGTTCTGATAAGTTTCATTTTTGACCCAATTTATGTCCAAATTTTTGGCTCAATATTATCTTCTCTCAACTCGCCTTGATGAGCCACATTAACCTTTGGATTTAGTTTCACAAGATTCCAAATTTCATTTTTGACCTAGCTCCTACTAGGGTTTCTATTTCATATCTGGAGGCAAGATGATTGTAATGAAGGTTGAAGATCATCTTGATGGAGCCACAAACTTTATCTCTTAGAAGTCTAGAGTTCTCATCTTGGGAGAAAATGATCTCTTAAAGCTTTTCAATGAGAAGGTTCCAGAGCAAGACGTTGAAGAAGACAAGTCTCATTGGAGGAAGAGTAATGCTAGAGCAAGAAGAATCTTGGTAAACTCAGTTAGGGATCATTTGGTTCCTGAAATCTTGCAAACCAAGATGACTATGAATATGTTCAAAACTCTAAAGGAATGATGATTGTTAATGACCAAGCCTAACTTGTATGGGAGAAGACGTTCAAATGTCATTAATTATACACCCTCGGTGTTCGGTGGTGGACCACCACAGTGTTGGTGGGCTCCCACCAACACCTTGGTGGTCCACCACCGAACACTGAGGGTGTATAATTGAAGGAATTTTAAGCTCGTCAGAGATAGGAGTCAGGCTTGTCCACTGACACTATTGTGTCCCACGACATACCTACAAGGGTGTATGGAGAATGGCATCTAAAGGCCATTGGGAGTAGAATTTAGGCTCAGTCGAAATCCATTTGGATGTATATGGTTCTCTATTGATATTTTTGAGCTCGGAGAAGACAATAGTGTTGTATTGTCTATGGTTGGGAGGTGATAGAACATCACCATGATTAAATGAGCTCCACACCCTGTATGTTTATGTGCTCTGCCTTTCTTCTAGTGATCTTGGTTTTACAGGTACCAATTTCTAACATGGTATCAGGTTACCTCCTCTCAACTCGCTTTGATAAGGCACATTAACCTTTGGATTCAGTTTCAAAAGATTCCAAACTTAAATTTCAACCTAGCTCCTTCTAGGGTTTCTAAGTAAAATCTGCATGACGGTTGAAGATAATCTTGATGGAGTAACAAACTTCATCTCTTGGAAGTCTAGAGTTCTCATCTTGTAAGAAAATGATCTCTTAAAGCTTGTCAATGAGAAGGTTCTAGAACTAGACGCTGAAGAAGACAAGTGTCATTGGAGGAAGAGTGATGCAAGAGCAAGAAGAATCTTTGTAGACTAAGTCGGGGATCATTTGGTTCCTAAAATCTCACAAAAGAAGACGACAAGGAAGATGTTCAAAACCATAAAGGAATGATGATTGTTAATGGCCAAGGCTGACTTGTATAGTCGATGACGTTCAAATGTCGTTCATGATACACCCTAAGTGGTCGGTGGTGGACCACCACAGTGTTAGTGGGCGCCCACTAACACCTTGTTGGTCCACCACCAACCACTGAGGGTGTATAATGGAAGGCATTTTAAGTTTGTCGGGGATAGAATTCAAGCTTGGCCACTGACACTATTGTTTCCCACAATCGACATACAAGGGTGTCTGATGAATGGCATTTAAAGGCCACTGGGAGTAGAATTTAGGCTTGGTCAATATCCATTTGGATGTACATCGTTCTCTATTGAAAGGTGTGAGCTTGGGGGAGACAATAGTGTTGTATTGTCTATGGTTGGGAGGTGATAGATCATCATCGTGGTTAAACGAGCTCCACACCCAGTTTGTTTATGTGCTCTGTCTTTGTTCTAGTGGTCTTGGTTTTACAACTGCCAATTTTTAACATCCTACCAAAGCAGTTTTAGAAGCCATTGTCAAAAGCTAGGGCTTCACATTCTAAGGCCTCCCCTCACCAATATAGGAGAAAAAGTGAGTTGGAAACTTTGCCCAAGAGAAGGCGCATCTATTAATGAAGGAAAAATCGAGTTCTGAGAAGTTTCATTTTTTACCCAATTTCGGTCCATAGTTTTGGCTCAATCTTATCTCCTCTCAAGTCACCTTGATAAGGCACATTAACCTTTAGATTCCATTTTGATGTACATCATTCTCTATTGAAAGGCCTGAGCTACGGGAGACAATAGTGTTGTATTGTCTATGGTTAGGAGGTGATAGATCATCATAGTGGTTAAACGAGCTCCACACCCAATTTGTTTATGTGCTCCGTCATTCTTCAAGGTATCATGGCTTTAGAACTGTCAATTTCTAACATGGTATCAAAGTAGTTATAGACAACATTGTCGAAAGTTAGGGCTTGAAATTTTGAGGCCTCCCCTCACCAATCCAGGATAAAAAGTGACATGGAAATTTTGCCCAAGGGAAGGCGCATCTATTGATGAAGGAAAAATCCAGTTCCGAGAAGTTTCATTTTTGACCCAATTTTTGTCGAAAGTTTTGGCTCGATATTATCTCCTCTTAACTCGACTTGATAAGGCACATTAAATTTTGGATTCAGTTTCACAAGATTCCAAATTTCATTTTTGACCTAGCTTCTACTAGGGTTTCTAGTTCAAATCTGGAGGCAAGATGATTGGAATGAAGGTTGAAGATCATCTTGATGGAGCCACAAACTTTATCTCTTGGAAGTCTAGAGTTCTCATCTTGGGAGAAAATGATCGCTTAAATCTTATCAATGAGAAGGTTCCAGAGAAAGACGTTGAAGAAGACAAGTCTCATTGGAGGAAGAATGATGCTAGAGCAAGAAGAATCTTGATAAACTCAGTTAGGGATCATTCGGTTCCTCAAATCTTGCAAACGAAGACGACTATGAAGATGTTCAAAACTCTAAAGGAATGATGATTGTTAATGACCAAGCCTTACTAGAATGGGAGACGACGTTCAAATTCCGTTAATTATACACCCTCAGTGGTCGGTGGTGGACCACCACAGTGTTGGTGGGCGCCCACCAACACCTTGGTGGTGCACCACCGAACACTGAGGGTGTATAATTGAAGGCATTTTAATCCCGTCAGAGATAGGATTCAGGCTTGGCCACTGACACTATTGTGGCCAACAATAGACCTACAAGGGTGTATGGAGAAGGCATCTAAAGGCCATTGGGAGTAGAATTTAGGCTCCGTCGATATCAATTTGGATGTATATCATTCTCCATTGATAGGTTTGAGGTCGGGGGAGATAATAGTGTTGTATTGTCTATGGTTGTGAGGTGATAGATAATCACCATTGTTAAACGAGATCCACGCCCAGTTTGTTTATGTACGTTGCCTTTCTTCTAGTGGTCCTCGTGTTACAACTACCAATTTTTAACATGGTATCAAAGTAGTTCTAGAAGCCATTGTCGAAATCTAGGGCTTGAAATTTTGAGGCATGTCCTCACCAATCTGGGAGAAAAATAGACTTAGAAACTTTGGCCACTGCTCATTAATCCAGGAGAAAAAGTGATTTGGAAATTTCGCCCAAGGGAAGCCACATCTATTGATGAAGGAAAAATCCAGTTCTAAGAAGTTTCATTTTTGACCCAATTTTGGTCCATAGTTTTGGCTCAACCTTATCTCCTCTCAAGTTGCCTTGATAAGGCATATTAACCTTTGGATTCAGTTTAACAAGATTCCAAACTTCATTTTTGACCTAGCTCCTACTAGGGTTACTAGTTCAATTTTGCAGGCAAGATGATTGGAATGAAGGTTGAAGATAATCTTGATGGAGCCACAAACTTCATCTTTTGGAAGTCTATAGTTCTCGTCTTGGAAGAAAATGATCTCTTAAAGATTGTCAATGAGAAGGTTCCAGAACCGAACGTTGAAGAGGACAAGTCTCATTGGAGGAAGAGTAATGTCAGAGCAAGAAGAATCTTGGTAGACTCAGTTAGGGATCATTTGGTTCCTCAAATGTTGCAAAAGAAGACGACTAGGAAGATGTTCAAAACCCTAAAGGAATGATGATTGTTAATGGTCAAGCCTGACTTGTATGGGAGACGACGTTCAAATGTCGTTCATTATACACCCCTAGTGGTCGGTGGTGGAAAACCACAGTGTTAGTGGGCGCCCACTAACACCTTGGTGGTCCGCCACCGACCACTGAGGGTGTATGACGGAATGCATCTGAAGGCCATCTGGGATAGAAGTCAGGCTTGGCCACTAACACTATTATGGCCCACAATCGACCTACAAGGGTGTATGATGAATGGCATTTAATGGCCAGTGGGAGTAGAATTTAGGTTCAGTAAAAATCCATTTGGATATACATCATTCTCTACTGAAAGGTCTGAGCTTGGGGGAGACAATAGTGTTGTATTGTCTATGGTTGGGATGTGATAGATCATCACCATGGATAAACGAGCTGGAGTGGGAGTATTATTTTGGCTCAGTAAAAATCCATTTGGATGTACATCGTTCTCTATTGAAAGGTCTGAGCTCGGGGGAGACAATAAAGTTGTATTGTATATGGTTGGGAGGTGATAGATCATCACCGTGGTTAAACAAGCTCCACACAGAGTTTGTTTATTTGCTTTTTCTTTCTTCTAGTGATCTTGGTTTTACAACTGCCAATTTCTAACATGGTATCAAAGTTGTTCTAAATGCCATTGTTTAAATCTAGGGATTGACATTTTGAGGTCTCCCTTTGCCGATCCAGGAGAAAAAGTGACCTGAAAACTTCGCCCAAGGGAAGGCACATCTATTATTGAAGGAGAAATCCAGTTCTGAGAAATTTCATTTTTGGCCCAATTTCGGTTTATAGTTTTGGCTCGATCTTATCTCCTCTCAACTTGCCTTGATAACGCACGTTAAACTTTGGATTCAATTTCACAATATTTCAAAATTCATTTTTGATCTAGCTCCTACTAGGGTTTCTAGTTTAAATATGTATGCAAGATGATTGGAATGAAGGTTGAAGATCATCTTGATGGAGCCACAAGATTCATCTCTTGGAAGTCTAGTGTTTTGTTCTTGAAAGAAAATGATCTCTTAAAGCTTGTCAATGAGAAGGTTCCATAACCAGACGCTGAAGAAGACAAGTCTCATTGGAGGAAGAGTGATTGTAGAGCAAGAAGAATCTTGGTTGACTCGGTCAGCGATCATTTGGTTCCTCAAATCTCGCAAAAGAAGACGACTAGAAAGATTTGAAAACCCTAAAGGAATGGTGGTTGTTAATGGTCAAGCCTAACTTGTATGGGTGACGACGTTCAAATGTCGTTCATTATACACCATTAGTGGTCGGTGCTGGACCACCACAGTGTTAGTGGGAGTCCAGTAACACTTTGGTGGTCAACCACCGACCACTGAGGTTGTATGACGGAATGCATTTTAAGGCCGTTTGGGATAGAAGTCAGGCTTGGCCACTGATAGTCATGTTGTGGTGCATAATCGACCTACAAGGGTGTATGACGAATGGCAGTTAAAGGCCAGCGAGAGTATAATTTAGGCTCAGTCAACGTCCATTTGGATGTACATCGTTCTCTATTGAAATGTTTCAGCTCGGAGAAGACAATAGTGTTGTATTGTTTATGGTTGGGAGGTGATAGAACATCACCATGATTAAACGAGCTCCACACCCTATATGTTTATGTGCTCTGCCTTTCTTCTAGCAATCTTGGTTTTACAGCTACCAATTTCTAGCATGGTATCAATGCATTTCTAGAAGCCATTGTCCAAAGATTTGGCTTGACATTCTGAGGCATCCCCTCACCGATCCAGGAGAAAAAGTGACTTGGAAACTTCGGCCAAGGGAAGGCGCATCTATTAATGAAGGAAAAATCCAGTTTTGAGAAGCTTCATTTTTTACCCAATTTCGGTCAATAGATTTGGCTTGATGTTATCTCCTCTCAACTCGCTTTGATAAGGCACATTAACCTTTGGATTCAGTTTCACAAGATTCCAAACTTAAATTTTGACCTAGCTCCTTCTAGGGTTTCTAAGTGAAATTTGCATGACGGTTAAAGATAATCTTGATGGAGCCACAAACTTCATCTCTTGGAAATCTAGAGTTCTCATCTTGTAAGAAAATGATCTCTTAAAGCTTGTCAATGAGAAGGTTCTAGAACTAGACGCTGGAGAAGACAATTGTCATTGGAGGAAGAGTGATGCAAGAGCAAGAAGAATCTTGGTAGACTAAGTCAGGGATCATTTGGTTCCTCAAATCTCACAAAAGAAGACGACAAGGAATATTTTCAAAACCGTAAAGGAATGGTGATTGTTAATGGCCAAGGCTGACTTGTATAGTTGATGACGTTCAAATTCCGTTCATTATACACCCTTAGTGGTCAGAGGTGGATCACCACAGTGTTAGTGGGCGCCCACTAACACCTTGGTGGTCCACAACCGACCACTGAGGGTGTATAATGGAAGGAATTTTAAGGCTGTCGGGGATAGAAGTCAAGCTTGGCCACTGACACTATTGTTGCCCACAATTGACATACAAGGGTGTCTGACGAATGGCATTTAAAGGCCATTGGGAGTAGAATTTAGGCTCGGTTAATATCCATTTGGATGTACATCGTTCTCTATTGAAAGGTGCGAGCTTGGGGGAGAAAATAGTGTTGTATTGTCTATGGTTGGGAGGTGATAGATCATCATTGTGGTTAAAGGAGCTCCACACCCAGTTTGATTATGTGCTCTGTCTTTCTTCTAGTGGTCTTGGTTTTACAACTGACAATTTTTAACATCGTACCAAAGCAGTTCTAGAAACCATTGTGGAAAGCTAGGGCTTCACATTCTAAGGCCTCCCCTCACCAATATAGGAGAAAAAATGAGTTGGAAACCCCGCTGTTACGGAGAGAAATTCCTATGGCTTGGGGTACCACAACAGACAGCTAGACTACAGAAATTAATCTTCTCCAATATGCAATAGAAATAAAGAATCTAACACTAAAGGATCGAACCTCGTACCTTATTCCGGACGGTTGAAGTAGATCCCCGTTGAGCTTTCCAATATTCAGCTTGAATTGTTATAGCACGTCCTCAACAACAAGTAAACAATACAAGCATACTATATTTCATGGTGTTAGATCTATTCTAGCATATATAATCAATAATGTAAAAGCATTTGACATATTCCAATGGAAACAATATTCATTCAAATACACATTACTGGACAGGAAAAGATATTTCTATTAATAAGAATCAGAGATTACAAGTGACAACCTCTGACGGCACGTCTGCGAACCGGAGAAACTGAATCCCCCACTTGGGCCTCCACCACCTCAATCCTCCATCACTTCGATAGCAAGCTTACTAACAATGGGCAAGCTTGGGAAGAACACAACAGTGCTCCAAGGGACAAAGGGATGCAGACTCAAGCATAAAGTTATGGCAACAATGGACTATAGTTTCGATGCTCTCAACTTTCTCTTATCTTCCCCCGTCTTCAATGTACCAATGGTTCCTTATATAGCTTCACAAGGGATAGTGAAGGGTCGAATCCGAGCGATCTCAAGGTATATGGAAGGCCAAGAGTCATATGAGTCGGATCCAAGTCAAGGAACGCTCCAAAAGGATTTGGATTATGCACACATCCCGATGTACACGACTATAGGGGTCAAAACCGCGTATGTACGTGGTTATCAGGGAAAAATCT
>LPNX010351448.1:784963-825328 GCA_001517045.1 Pseudotsuga menziesii | reverse complement strand
CTGGCAACAATGGACTATAGTTTCGATGCTCTCAACTTTCTCTTATCTTCCCCCCTCTTCAATGTACCAATGGTTCCTTATATAGCTTCACAAGGGATAGTGAAGGGTCAAATCCGAGCGATCTCAAGGTATATGGAAGGCCAAGAGTCATATGAGTCGGATCCAAGTCAAGGAACGCTCCAAAAGGATTTGGATTATGCACACATCCTGATGTACGCGACTATAGGGGTCAAAACCGCGTATGTACGCATTTATCGAGGAAAAAGCCGCGTATATCATAGTTTATATAGTTTTAGGGATGATAAAGGTAACATCAAAGGATAAAATGTGGTCCATTGGGTCTAATGAGTCTGCAGCGGGACAAGGGAAGGCCATACAATGTGTGATTCACCTAGTGTGGTGAAATCCGCTATAACACTCGCCCAAGGGAAGGCGCATCTATTGATGAAGGAGAAATCGAGTTCTGAGAAGTTTTATTTTTGACCCAATTTCGGTCCATAGTTTTGGCTCGATCTTATCTCCTCTAAACTCACCTTGATAAGGCACATTAACCCTTAGATTCCATTTTGATGTACATCATTCTCTATCGAAAGGCCTGAGCTATGGGAGACAATAGTGTTGTATTGTCTATGGTTGGGAGGTGATAGATCATCATCGTGGTTAAACGAGCTCCACACCCAATTTGTTTATGTGCTCCGTCATTCTTCTAGGTATCATGGTTTTAGAACTGCCAATTTCTAACATGGTATCAAAGTATTTATAGATGACATTATCGAAATCTAGGGCTTGAAATTCTAAGGCCTCCCCTCACCAATCCAGGAGAAAAAGTGACATGGAAATTTTGCCCAAGGGAAGGCACATCTATTGATGAAGGAAAAATCTAGTTCCGAGAAGTTTCATTTTTGACCCAATTTTTGTCGAAAGTTTTGGCTCGATCTTATCTCCTCTCAACTTTCCTTGATAAGGCACATTAACCTTTGGATTTAGTTTCACAAGATTCTAAATTTCATTTTTGACCTAGCTCCTACTAGGGTTTCTAGTTCAAATCTGGAGGCAAGATGATTGGAATGAAGGTTGAAGATCATCTTAATGGAGCCACAAAATTTATCTCTTGGAAGTCTAGAGTTCTCATCTTGGGAGAAAATGATCTCTTAAAGGTTGTCAATGAGAAGGTTCTAGAGCAAGACGTTGAAGAAGACAAGTCTCATTGGAGGAAGAGTGATGCTAGAGCAAGAAGAATCTTGGTAAACTTAGTTAGGGATCATTTGGTTCCTCAAATCTTGCAAATGAAGACGACTATGAAGATGTTCAAAACTCTAAAGGAATGATGATTTTTAATGACTAAGCCTGACTTGTATGGGTGACGATGTTCAAATGTCGTTAATTATACATCCTTAGTGGTCGATGGTGGACAAGCACAATGTTGGTTGGCGTCCACCAACACCTTGGTGGTCCACCACCGAACACTGAGGGTGTATAATTGAAGGCATTTTAAACCCGTCAGAGATAGGAGTCAGGCTTGGCCATTGACACTATTGTGGCCCACAATAGACCTACAAGGGTGTATGGAGAATGGCATCTAAAGGCCATTGGGAGTAGAATTTAGGCCCAGTCGACATCCATTTGGATGTATATCATTCTCTATTGATAGGTTTGAGGTTGGGGGAGATAATAGTGTTGTATTGTTTATGGTTGGGGGTGATAGATAATCACCATGGTTAAACGAGCTCCACACCCAGTTTGTTTATGTACTCTAACTTTCTTCTAGTGGTCCTAGTGTTACAACTGCCAATTTCTAAGATGGTATCAAAGCAATTCTAGAATCCATTGTCGAAAGCTAGGGATTGACATTTTGAGGCCTCTCCTCACCAATCCGGGAGAAAAACAGACTTAGAAACTTTGGCCACCGCTCATTAATCCAGGAGAAAAAGTGACTTGGAAATTTCGCCCAAGGGAAGGTGCATCTATTGATGAAGGAAAATTTCAGTTCTGAGAAGTTTCATTTTTGACCCAATTTTGGTCCATAGTTTTGGCTCAACCTTATCTCCTCTCAAGTCGCCTTGATAAGGCATATTAACCTTTGGATTCAGTTTAACAAGATTCCAAACTTCATTTTTGACCTAGCTCCTACTAGGGTTACTAGTTCAATTTTGCAGGCAAGATGATTGAAATGAAGGTTGAAGATAATCTTGATGGAGCCACAAACTTCATCTTTTGGAAGTATATAGTTCTCATCTTGGAAGAAAATGATCTCTTAAATCTTGTCAATGAGAAGGTTCCAGAACCGAATGTTGAAGAAGACAAGTCTCATTGGAGGAAGAGTGATGCCAGAGCAAGAAGAATATTGGTAGACTCAGTTAGGGATCATTTGGTTCCTCAAATATCGCAAAACAAGATGACTACGAAGATGTTCAAAGCCCTAAAGGAATGATGATTGTTAATGGTCAAGCCTGACTTGTATGGGTGACGACGTTCAAATACCATTCATTATACACCCCTAGTGGTCGATGGTGGAAAACCACAGTGTTAGTGGATTCCCACTAATACCTTGGTGGTCCGCCACCGACCACTGAGGGTGTATGACAGAATGCATTTTAAGGCCGTCTGGGATAGAAGTCAGGCTTGGCCACTGACACTATTATGGACCACAATAAACCTACAAGGGTATATGATGAATGGCTTTTAAAGGCCAGTGGGAGTAGAATTTAGGTTCACTAAAAATCCATTTGGATATACATCATTCTCTATTGAAAGGTCTAAGGTCGGGGGAGACAATAGTGTTGTATTGTCTATGGTTGGGAGGTGATAGATCATCACCTTGGTTAAACGAGCTCCAGTGGGAGTATTATATTGGTTCAGTAAAAATCCATTTGGATGTACATCGTTCTCTCTTGAAAGGTCTGAGCTCAGGGGAGACAATAGTGTTGTATTTTCTATGGTTGGGAGGTGATAGATCATCACCGTGGTTAAACAAGCTCCACGCCGAGTTTGTTTATGTGTTTTTTCTTTCTTCTAGTGTTCTTGGTTTTAGAACTGCCAATTTCTAACATGGTATCAAAGTTGTTCTAAATGCCATTGTTGAAAGCTAGGGCTTGACATTTTGAGGTCTCCTTTCACCGATCTAGGAGAAAAAGTAACCTGGAAACTTCACCCAAGGGAAGGCACATCTATTATTGAAGGAGAAATCCAGTTCTGAGAAATTTCATTTTTGGACCAATTTCAGTTTATAGTTTTGGATCGATCTTATCTCCTCTCAACTTGCCTTGATAAGGCATGTTAACCTTTGGATTCAATTTCACAAGGTTTCAAAATTCATTTTTGATCTAGCTCCTACTAGGGATTCTAGTTCAAATATGCATGCAAGAAGATTGGAATGAAGGTTGAAGATCATCTTGATGGAGCCGCAAACTTCATCTCTTGGAAGTCTAGAGTTCTGATCTTGGAAGAAAATGATCTCTTAAATCTTGTCAATGAGAAGGTTCCAGAACTAGACACTGAAGAAGACAAGTCTCATTGGAGGAAGAGTGATTGCAGATCAAGAAGAATCTTGGTTGACTCGGTCAGCGATCATTTGGTTCCTCAAATATCGCAAAAGAAGACGACTAGAAAGATTTTAAAACCCTAAAGGAATGGTGGTTGTTAATGGTCAATCCTGATTTGTATCGGCGACGACGTTCAAATGCCGTTCATTATACACCATTAGTGGTCGGTGGCGGACCACCACAGTGTTAGTGGGTGTCCATTAACACCTTGGTTGTCAACCACAGACCACTGAGGTTGTATGACAGAATGCATTTTAAGGCTGTTTGGGATAGAAGTTAGGTTTTGCCACTGAGACTCATGTTGTGGCGCACAATCGACCTACAAGGGTGTATGACGAATGGAATTTAAAGGCCAGCAAGAGTAGAATTTAGGCTCGGTCAACATCCATTTGGATGTACATCATTCTCTATTGAAAGGTTTGAGCTCAGAGAAGACAATAGTGTTATATTGTCTATGGTTTGGAGGTGATAGAACATCACCGTGGTTAAACGAGCTCCACACCCTGTATGTTTATGTGCTTTGCCTTTCTTCTAGTGATCTTTGTTTTACAGCTACCAATTTCTAACATGGTATCAAAGCAGTTCTAGACCTAGCTCCTTCAAGGGTTTCTAGGTGAAATTTGCATGACGGTTGAAGATAATATTGATGGAGCCACAAACTTGATCTGTTGGAAGTCTAGAGTTCTCATCTTGTAAGAAAATGATCTCTTAAAGCTTGTCAATGAGAAGGTTCCAGAACTAGATGCTGAAGAAGACAAGTGTCATTGGAGGAAGAGTGAAGCAAGAGCAAGAAGAATATTGGTAGACTAAATCGGGGATCATTTGGTTCCTGAAATCTCACAAAAGAAGATGAGAAGGAATATGTTCAAAACCGTAAAGGAATGATGATTGTTAATGGCCAAGGCTGACTTGTATAGTCGATTACGTTCAAATGCCGTTCATGATACACCCTAAGTGGTTGGTGGTGGACCACCACAGTGTTAGTGGGCGCCCACTAACAACTTGTTGGTCCACCACCGACCACTGAGGGTGTCTAATGGAAGGCATTTTAAGGCTGTCGAGGATAGAAGTCAAGCTTGGCCACTGACACTATTGTTTCCCACAATTGACATACAAGGGTGTCTGACGAATGGCATTTAAAGGCCACTGGGAGTACAATTTAGGCTTGGTCAATATCCATTTCGATGTACATCGTTCTCTATTGAAAGGTGTGAGCTCGGGGGAGAAAATAGTGTTGTATTGTCTACGGTTGAGAGGTGATAGATCATCATCGTGGTTAAATGAGCTCCACACCCAGTTTGTTTATGTGCTCTATCTTTCTTTTAGTGGTCTTGGTTTTACAACTGCCAATTTTTAACATCCTACCAAAGCAGTTCTAGAAGCCATTGTCAAAAGCTAGGGCTTCACATTCTAAGGCCTCCCCTCACCAATATAGGAGAAAAAGTGAGTCGGAAACTTTTCCCAAGAGAAGGCGCATCTATTGATGAAGGAAAAATTGAGTTCTGAGAAGTTTCATTTTTTACCCAATTTCGGTCCATAGTTTTGGCTTGACCTTATCTCCTCTCAACTCACCTTGATAAGGCACATTAACCTTTAGATTCCATTTTGATGTACATCATTCCCTATCGAAAGGCATGAGCTACAGGAGACATTAGTGTTGTATTGTCTATGGTTCGGAGGTGATAGATCATCGTAGTGGTTAAATGAGCTCCACACCCAATTTGTTTATGTGCTCCGTCATTCTTCTAGGTATCATGGCTTTAGAACTGCCAATTTCTAACATGGTATCAAAGTAGTTATAGATGACATTGTCGAAAGCTAGGGCTTGAAATTTTGAGGCCTCCCCTCACCAATCCAGGAGAAAAAGTGACATGGAAATTTTGCCCAAGGGAAGGCACATCTATTGATGAAGGAAAAATCCAGTTCCGAGAAGTTTCATTTTTTACCCAATTTTTGTCCAAAGTTTTGGCTCGATCTTATCTCCTCTCAACTTGCCTTGATAAGGCACATTAACCTTTGGATTCAGTTTCACAAGATTCCAAATTTCATTTTTTACCTAGCTCCTACTAGGGTTTCTAGTTCAAACCAGGCACATTAACCTTTGGATTCAGTTTCACAAGATTCCAAATTTCATTTTTGACCTAGCTCCTACTAGGGTTTCTAGTTCAAATATTGAGGCAAGATGATTGGAATGAAGGTTGAAGATCATCTTGATGGAGCCACAAACTTTATCTCTTGGAAGTCTAGAGTTCTCATCTTGGGAGAAAATGATCTCTTAAAGCTTGTCAATGAGAAGGTTCCAGAGCAAGACGTTGAAGAAGACAAGTCTCATTGGAGGAAGAGTGATGCTAGAGCAAGAAGAATCTTGGTAAACTCAGTTAGGGATCATTTGGTTCCTTAAATATTGCAAACGAAGACAACTATGAATATGTTCAAAACTCTAAAGGAATGATGATTGTTAATGACCAATCCTAACTTGTATGGGCGATGACGTTCAAATGCCGTTAATTATACACCCTCAGTGTTCGGTGGTGGACCACCACAGTGTTGGTGGGCGCCCACCAACACCTTGGTGGTCCACCACCGAACACTGAGGGTGTATAATTGAAGGCATTTTAAGCCCGTCAGAGATAGGATTCAGGCTTGGCCACTGACACTATTGTGGCCCACAATAGACCTACAAGGGTGTATGGAGAATGGCATCTAAAGGCCATTGGGAGTAGAATTTAGGCTCAGTCGAAATCCATTTGGATGTATATGGTTCTCTATTGATAGGTTTGACGTCGGGGGAGATAATAGTGTTGTATTTTCTATGGTTGGGAGGTGATAGATAATCACCATGGTTAAACAAGCTCCACGCCTAGTTTGTTTATGTACTCTGCCTTTCTTCTAGTGGTCCTAGTGTTACAACTGCCAATTTCTAACATGGTATCAAAGCAGTTCTAGAAGTCATTGTCGAAAGCTAGGGCTTGACATTTTGAGGCCTCTCCTCACCAATCCGAGAGAAAAAAAGACTTAGAAACTTTGGCCACTGCTCATTAATCCAGGAGAAAAAGTGACTTGGAAATTTCGCCCAAGGGAAGGCGCATCTATTGATGAAGGAAAAATTCAGTTCTAAGAAGTTTCATTTTTGACCCAATTTTGGTCCATAGTTTTGGCTCAACCTTATCTCTTCTGAATTCACCTTGATAAGGCATATTAACCTTTGGATTTAGTTTAACAAGATTCCAAACTTCATTTTTGACCTAGCTTCTACTAGGGTTACTAGTTCAATTTTGCAGGCAAGATGATTGGAATGAAGGTTGAAGATAATCTTGATGGAGCCACAAACTTCATCTTTTGGAAGTCTATAGTTCTCATCTTGGAAGAAAATGATCTCTTAAAGCTTGTCAATGAGAAGGTTCCAGAATTGAACGTTGAAGAAGACAATCCTCATTGGAGGAGGCGTGATGCCAGAGGAAGAAGAATCTTGGTAGACTCAGTTAGGGATCATTTGGTTTCTCAAATCTCATAAAAGAAGACGACTAGGAAGATGTTCAAAACCCTAAAGAAATGATGATTGTTCATGGTCAAGCCTGACTTGTATGGGCGACGATGTTCAAATTCCGTTCATTATACACCCCTAGTGGTCGGTGGTGGAAAGCTACAGTGTTAGTGGGCGCCCACTAACACCTTGGTGGTCCGCCACCGACCACTGAGGGTGTATGACGGAATGCATTTGAAGGCCCTCTAGGATAGAAGTTAGGCTTGGCCACTGACACTATTATGGCTCACAATCGACCTACAAGGGTGTATGATGAATGGCATTTAAAGGCTAGTGGGAGTAGAATTTAGGTTCAGTAAAAATCCATTTGGATATACATCGTTCTCTATTGAAAGGTCTAAGCTGGGCGGAGAAAATAGTGTTGTATTGTCTATGGTTGGGAGGTGATAGATCATCACCGTGGTTAAACGAGCTGCAGTGGGATTATTATTTTGGCTCAGTAAAAATCCATTTGGATGTACATCTTTCTCTATTGAAATTTCTGAGCTCAGGGGAGACAATAGTGTTGTATTGTCTATAGTTGGGAGGTGATAGGTCATGACCATGGTTAAATGAGCTCCACACCGAGTTTGTTTATGTGCTTTTTCTTTCTTCAATGTTCTTGGTTTTGCAACTACCAATTTCGAACATGGTATCAAAGCTGTTCTAAATGCCATTGTTGAAAGTTAGGGCTTGACATTTTGAGGTCTCCCTTCACCGATCCAGGAGAAAAAGTGACCTGGAAAATTCGCCCAAGGGAAGGCACATCTATTATTGAAGGAGAAATCCAGTTCTGAGAAATTTCATTTTTTGCCCAATTTCGGTTTATAGTTTTGGCTCGATCTTATCTCCTCTCAAATTTCCTTGATAAGGCACCTTAACCTTTGGATTCAATTTCACAAGATTTCAAAATTCATTTTTGATCTAGCTCCTACTAGGGTTTCTAGTTCAAATATGCACGCAAGATGATTGGAATGAAGGTTGAAGATCATCTTGATGGAGCCACAAACTTCATCTCTTGGAAGTCTAGAGTTCTCATCTTGGAAGAAAATTATCTCTTAAAGCTTGTCAATGAGAAAGATCCAGAACCAGACGCTGAAGAAGACAAGTCTCATTGGAGGAAGAGTGATTGCAGAGCAAGAAGAATCTTGGTTGACTCGATCATGGATCATTTGGTTCCTCAAATCTTGCAAAAGAAGACGACTAGAAAGATTTTAAAACCCTAAAGGAATGGTGGTTGTTAATGGTCAAGCCTTACTTGTATGGGCGACGACGTTCAAATGTCGTTCATTATACACCATTAGTGGTCAATGGCAGACCACCATAGTGTTAATGGGCATCCATTAACACCTTGGTGGTCAACCACCAACCACTGAGGTTGTATGACGGAATGAATTTTAAGGCCGTTTGGGATAGAATTTAGGCTTGGCTACTGACACTCATGTTGTGGCGCATAATCAACCTACAAGGGTGTATGACGAATGGCATTTAAAGGCCAGCGATAGTAGAATTTAGGCTCGGTCAACATCCATTTGGATGTACATCGTTCTCTATTGAAAGGTTTGGGATCGGAGAATACAATAGTGTTGTATTGTCTATGGTTGGGAGGTGATAGAACATCACCATGGTTAAACTAGCTCCACACCCTATATGTTTATGTGCTCTTCCTTTCTTCTAGTGATCTTGGTTTTACAGGTACCAATTTCTAACATGGTATCAAAGCAGTTCTAGAAGCCAGTGTCCAAAGCTTTGGCTTGACATTCTGAGGCATCCCCTCACCGATCCAGGAGAAAACGTGACTTGGAAACTTCAGCCAAGGGAAGGCGCATCTATTAATGAAGGAAAAATCCAGTTTTGAGAACCTTCATTTTTGACCCAATTTCGGTCAATAGTTTTGGCTTGATGTTATCTCCTCTCAACTCGCTTTGATAAGGCACATTAACCTTTGGATTCAGTTTCACAAGATTCCAAACTTAAATTTTGACCTAGCTCTTTCTAGGTGTAATTTCCTCTTCCAGTTAGGCCTTAAGGCCCAAAACCGCTAACCTATGTGATTCCTGTGGGTTTGAGCGGTTACTGACAGCTAGGGAATCAGCTAAGGATTGATGTCGACCATAGAAGATCTAGGGCATCATCAAGTGGTCAAGAGGGGCCACCAGGGCCAAAGGCCACCCTCATGCATACCATCCCAGCATGATTTTAATGATGCATGCACTATTTAAAGTCTCCCTCCGCATGCATGCAAGTCAACGACAAATTAGAAGATAAAGTTACATGCATGCAAGTCAACGACAAATTAGAAGATAAAGTGACCTAATTAGGTCAAATATTAGGGTTTTACGTAGTTGAAATTTATAAATAGAGGAGAAAGCAAGAGGAGACCTCACTTTGGATTATGATTATTTTGGGAGCTCTTGGATAGCAGCACAGCGTGTAGCACAGCAGTTGGGGTTGGAGACGGAGTCTTCAGCTAACAGGATTTTGGTAGTGAAACATCTGTCCTAGTCTTATTCCAGGTAAGCCATACAGGTTCCCCACTTGTTCTTCATTCATTCATCAGTCATCTAGTACATGGTATAGATCATTGCGGGGACACGTGTGCAGCCGTAAGAGGGGGTTTTCAGCCAGAAATCCCTAATTAGCTGCTGGGGCCCTCAGATCTCAGTTTCCTTCTGAAACTCAGGTACCATTCTCATCATCAGCTTCATACTCCGGTACCCAGTGAGTTTCAGATCCATCAGTGCTCATCTGAAGCGGTTATCAGCAGTTTCGGGGTTCCGGGGGGTGAGTAGCTGTCTCTCTAAAGTGATTTTCTACCCTACCTAGAGATCTCAGAACCTTCGCATGCTCCAGGCATTCTCTCCATCACTGAACCACTATCAGTCCTGCAAATTCTCAGCCCGATTGGACACCTCCTTCCTTGAAGGAGTCACACTTTCCTACTTAGGCGTCTTGCTGCTGGGGGAACTCACCTGAAGCAGAGGAGCTCAGTTCCTCTCCGATCCAGCTTGCAGTACTGGAAGACTTTCTCTGGAGTAGTTCAAACTAGATTATCAATGGTAAGTGTTCATTCTAACTCGCAAACCCTAACCCTAATTTTTCCTATAAAATAGGGATTTTTGCATGGTAGTTTGCATGCCTAGTTGTATCAGCATAATTGTTTAGAAATAGAAAATATCAGGATTTGGGATATTATAGTGGTATCAGAGCTATTTTCTTGGCCAGCTGTGGGCATAAGATATGAAAGGTAGATGAATACAGAAGGGGATCCTTTTGTAACCTATAGGAGGAGGAAGAGTAGATACACCGAAGAATTCGAAGATATCCAACTAGAAGATACCAATTCAGACATGGAACAAACAGGTATACATGCGGATAGGGGAAAAGGAATGGGAGAAGAGGAGGATTGGATGGAGTTTCTTAGCTTGGTCTTTGCATTGCAAGACTTGGCCAAGGGACAAAAAGAAGTCCTCAATGCAATCAACAAACTATCAGCGAAACCGAAAACAGGTATCAACAGTACACCTCCCTCACTGGTAGATCGGGGATCTTCAAGCAGCAGTGGAAAGATGGTGTACACTAACATCCAAAACACTCCACACATATAAAACAGACCTACTATCAGGCCTACCATGCCTCACTTCTTGGCAGATACAGTAGGGGGCCCGGTCATGCAGGTAGAACCTAGCGAGCCTTTTGGGGCTTATTTGCAGGAGTACATAGACTTAGGGGACGAGTTTCATGCCACCATGTCTTTCTATGATTTCTGCAACATGAAGAGTAGAAACAGGCCCAATAATTTCAACAAGGGTTTCAATCACAACTATGAGCTACAGAAGACCTTGGGAAGGTTAACTATCCCAAACTTTGATGGGACTCGCGGAGGATCAGCGAGAACATGGGTCCAAAAGTTGGATACCTATTTCCAACTCAACCCCATGACAGAGACCGACACCATTAAGTTGGATACACTTCACCTGGATGAATAAGCTCACGAATGGTGGTACCACGGATTGGTGACATTAGGTCACAATACCATACATTCTTACGGTGAGTTCACTCAGAAACTCATGGAGAGGTTTGACAGGAAAGATCCAGAGATCCATTTCAGGGAGTTGGCTCAGCTCAAGCAGACTGGTAGTACAGAAGCTTTCATTTCATAATTTCAGAGGCTAGCCATTATGGTAACAGATGTGTCAGAGAGCAGATTGACTATTTTATTCACTGAGGCCCTCATAGAGCCACTATGGGGGTGGGTGAAAGCCTACAAACCCCTCACTCTACAGGATGCTATTAGCAGGGCAAGGGATCTTCAGGATTCAGTCCCCAAAAACAAATTCCCTATGAAAACCAATTTTCCTGTTAGGGACAAGGACAGGAAACCTTTCCAGCAGGATGTGCCCAATAAAACCTGGTTAGATGAGGACACCAGGAAAGATTTGAGAAGGAAGAAGCTGTGCTTCACCTGCTAGGAACCATGGGTACCGGGACACAGGTGCGCAGGGAAGGTAAAGGCACAGTACATTGAGGTGTATTCAGACAGTGATGAGGACGACGCTGAGCAGGAGGCCACAGAAGAGGAATCACACCAGGGTGATACACTAGAGGGAATCATTGCTACATTGTCTGGAGTACCGATATTCCATACTCTCAGGGTCAGGGGAGTAGTGCAAGGTCACAGAGTAGGAGTACTGATTGATGGGGGAGCCACCCACAATTTCATTGACTCCGCTTGGGTAGCCAAGAGAGGTATTCAGACCGAGAAGTTCGAGGGATTCACTGTAGCAGTAGCCGAGAACTCCAGCATGGAGTGCAACTACTGGATCCCAAAACTTAATGTTGCCTTAGGTAACTATCAGATGACAGACTCTTTCTATGTAGTGGATGTAGCAGATACTCATGTGGTATTGGGTGTTTAGTGGCTTTATTCTATAGGGAAATACACTATGAACTATAGGGCAATGGAAATGGAGTTTCAGGGGCTAGACGGTAAACGAGTAGTTTTGAGGGGAATGAACACTTATCCCCCAAAACTGGTCTCGTCACAGAGAATGGATGCATTCCTTCGACAAAATGACATAGAATGGGCTGCAGAATTTTTTGTCACCTTCCAGAAACCCCCAGAGACCAGCACAAAACACGCAAGTGACATTCAAGCCTTGCTACAGAAACATGAAAAGGTTTTTTGGGACCTTCCCTCAGGCAGACCACCAGACCGAGGTTTTAAGCACATCATCGAGCTAGAGGAGGAAACACAAGCAGTCATCACCACTCCTTACAGGCATCCCAAAAGGTACAAGGATGAGATTGAGAAAGCCATCAAAGAATTACTGGAGCTTGGTTATATACGGCCCAGTTCTAGCCCCTTTGCATCTTTAGTAGTTATGGTTAAGAAGAAGGATGGTACGCTGCGTATGTGCATCGATTATCGAGCACTCAACAAAAAGACCATTAAGAACAGGTATCCCATTCCCAGAATTGACGAACTCATGGATGAGCTTCGGGGAGCTCAATACTTCTCCAAGATCGATCTTCGCTCAGGATACCATCAGATCAGGGTAAGGGACTAGGACATCCCCAAAATAGCTTTTCGCTGTCACTATGGTCACTATGAGTTTTTGGTCATGCCCTTTGGGCTTACCAATGCTCCAGCCACTTTTCAGTCATGCATGAACCACACCTTCAGGGCACAGCTACGTAAGTTTTTGCTTGTATTCTTTGATGAAATCTTGGTTTACGGCAAAACATGGGAAGAACACTTCAAACACCTGGACGAGACGTTGAGTATTTTAGAAGAACAGTCGCTTTATGCGAAAATGTCCAAGTGTGAGTTTGGAATGAAGGAAATGCTATATTTAGGACATGTGATCAATGCAGAAGGAGTACAGGTTGACATGGAGAAAATCCGGGCTATCAGAGATTGGCTCATGGAAAAAACAGTTACAGAATTGAGAGGGTTCCTAGGTCTGTGCACTTATTACCGATGGTACGTTAAGGGATTCTCCCAGTTTGCAGCACCCCTCACATATATCACCAAGAAGGGGGCGTTCACTTGGACATATCACTAGTAGAAAATGAGAAATTAATGACTAAAAAAATGACTAAAATCAGGCTATAAACAACTATTTTTGAATCGGTGACTAATAGTAGCAAATTACCACCATCTTATATCTAGTCGTATTTCACTAGTTATTAATAGCTTGACTTAGTAGTCACTGATTTAGTCATTGAGTTAGTCATTGATTTGGTCATTGATAGATAATGATTTAGTCATTGATATTCAATGATTTAGTCATTGATTTGTTCATTAATAGACAATGATTTAGTCATTGATAGTCAATGATTTAGTCATTGTTTTAGTCATTGATAGTTAATGATTTAGTCATTGATTTAGTCACTGAATTAATCATTGATTTAGTCGCTGATTTAGTCACTGATTGCAACCATTAATGACCAAATATACGACTAAATAAACTACTAGAAGTTAACATATTAATGACTAAGCTAAATACGACTAAGATACGAAAAATTAGCTACTAATAGTCGTATATATGTGAATTTAGTCGTTTTTGTAGTCACAAATTTATGATAGGGCACGGAGGAATCGAACCACCAACCTCCTGCCCATAATTAGGCAGGCGCTCTACCATTGAGCTAGCACCCTTTAAGAATTTGTTATTGCTTGACAATGATGATATTCAAACAAATTTATGATAGATATCAATCTACAAACTACATAATTATTACTATTACAACTTACCAGTAACTAGTATTTATGAAAGTAGTCATTTACGCAGTGGAGAATTGTAAATAAGGAGCTGCGTTGGATGATTTCGCAAATCTCGACGTTTTGATCCCTACTATGGGAAGGGTAAGGAAGCTGTTGTGTCCCCATTACACCAATCACAGCAGGCACGCCTCGCTCCAAAGAAAACTGCACTTGGGATTCTTGTGAATCCCTTGCTGCAAATGACATGGTCAAAACATTTCTCTTCAAAAGTTATGCACCCCACCTTGCCACCTAAGCATGCCATAAGGATTTCAAATAAGGGCATATCCTCAAACTCCATAAATCATTGCAAAAACAAAATACAGGACTTATCACCAAACTTTGCCACCCGTGCATATATATAGTTGCCATTAATAATCTTAACCAGCTCAGGGATGTATTTCACAATTAATATTCACCATTATCCTTTGTAAACTTGCTAGAGAAGCCAAGTGTGTTCACCTGCTCTCTTGTTTCTCAAAGTCCATTTGATTTAGCTCGAAACTTGAGGTAGACTTGATTTATGTTCATAACTCACCTATTGACATAATTATGTCTACAAGATTTAATATTTGTATTTTCATTTTTTATTGTAGCATATTTATTATTTAAAATGTCAAAAGCACAAGGAATAGGGATGCTACCTTAAAATGGGAAGTTGAATAAATTCCCAACCCTTGGTAATATGTATATCCAATGTTGCTCACGGATACAAATCATTTAATTGGATTCCAAGATGACCTTGAGTGCCCAGGAATGTATTGGAGCCTAGATTTAAACCTAAGAATACCTACAGCACTGAGCTTATGGTCCTGCTTAAGCACAAAAGTTCTTTTCCAGCGATAGCTAACTGGTAGCTGATGCACTCTTAGCTAATGCATGGATAATGGGAAGTTTCTAACAGACAACTCATTTAACTAGAAGAAAGAAAAAAAATTAACCGATAACTTATTCGTGAAACTTAAGATTTGGCCCTAGGAAATCATAGGTTACACTAAAATCAAGACAGCATCATGGAAGAGGTTGCAAAGATGCAAGGGTTGATGAAATACGCCAAGAAATCCTTGTTTATTTCAAAGTTTTCAATTATCATGCATGGTTGGAGAAAAATTTAGCAAAGACCCCTCTTTCACCACCCAACCCTAAAAACACTAATTGAACACTCTAATCCAACCTATGATTTTCTAAGATCCTTCTTCGACCCTTCCATAATATGAAAACCCCTATATAATAAATATGTAATGTGTGTATGTATATTTTGTTCCCAGTGATATCAAAACAAAAGTACTAAATAGAATCGATGGATACAATATCCATATCCCTATTTGTACTTGTAGTCATAACCATACAACATGCAAAATCAATGGTTGGGGATTACGTGAACCCTGCACCATTGGACTATCCATAAAATGTATATAGACTCTGAATCACGATCAAACAAGAACCTTTTTCAGACAAGCAACAACACTAAGATGTAACAAAGGCCTGATTCTATAACTCAAATCTAAACACAATGATTAGACAGAAAACGGGGACATGAAAAGATACAAACTATGGCATGCTTCTAGCACAGATGGGGACTAAAAGAACATTGCAAAAATGATGATAGGAACAATTTGATAAGCTAACATATCACTGAATATGGAGTATAATCCAAATCAATAATTTATACAGCAAAGGTAATAGAACCTTTAGTGCTCCAGGTTACATTCTACATGGTAAGATTCAATCTAATAAATGAGTAAGAACAAGTTTTAGACAAAACTTGTAAATAACAACCTTCAAGTCTAGTCCTACTCAAACTTAAATCCTGTAATCAATTTCAGATTCTATCAGCTTTCAATTTGCTACAGATGACAATGAAAAGCAAATTGAAATAACATCCAAATATACACTGAATATGTCCAAAACATCATTTAGAAATTCCCCACATAATAACAAGCCATATGTGGGATTTCATATAATCCTGCAATCAAATACTGTTGAAATTTGACTCTAATAACATATAAGGTTTTTAGACATTTTATTTTGGACCGAGAGACCCACTGAACAATTTCCTCTACCCCGAACATGGTGCACAAGATAATTACTTTGAAACCGGAATCTTCAGCAGTACAAACCATAAATTATGGCATGCATTGAAAAAAAAAGACATAAGAGGTCTCTAAAATATTCCACAAATTTCAAAAACAAAATCTCAAAATTCGCCTTTCCATACCTTAATATTATATTCATCTCTTTCCGTGACCTGTTGGAGCAAGTGTTGATTCTGGGTTTGCATATCTTCATACGCTTGGCCAATAGTTTGTCAAAATAATAAACAACATGAAAAATACTGTCTTTCAGCTTTAGAGTTTTTTGCTTTTTACCCCAATTTGATTTCAAGATAATAAAACAAACCTCAATCTTAGATATAAAAGCCTCTCCTTCTTCATTTTTAGCTTTCAGTGCTTCAGTGAGTTCAAATACATCTCTGCATAAAGCCAGGCATTAAAAAAATGTAGCGCCCCTTTAAAAGCCAGAGAAAAGATTTTAATCAGTGAGATTGAACATGAATAATATTAATAAGACTCCACTCTCTAAGTTAAGTATTTCAACAGGTAAAGAGAAGATATATTAGTCAACACCATAGTCGTGCCATATTTCAAAGCAAAATCATGGAGGACAAAAGGCAGCAGACCAATTTGAGGAGGCCACAAATTGGTACAGTATATTTTTTACTTTCTAAGATGACTATAACGGAGACTGGAGTAGTTAACGGATTTCAGGGCTAGCCAAAGAAAAAATACAATTGAGTAATACTTGTAAATGTGAAGCAGTTCAAAAGCTCTCAAGCTACCCAACAATACTCTTTGAGATTTGTCAATAACATACATGAACCAATGGTCACTTTTAAGGCATAAATTTACAAATAATCATGGAAAGATATAGAACTCTCAGGTAAGAGACGCTACCTCTCTGAAGCATCAAGCCTCTCTCTCCAGTGAGCTATCTCAGCTTCAGCAGCTACTAGTCTCTGTTGGCAGGCTGCTTTTGCTTCATTAGCTGCCTTCACTCGCAATTCTAAACTATGTTCATCCAGAGCAGACTTTAGCATTTCAACCTGTGCCCAAGATTTGCATTTTTCTTTCCTGACTTCCATCACATCCCTGCAACAGAAGGCATGTTTGGTATTATTATGCATCAATGCCTATATCTTTCATCAAAGAAGGATATTCTATTTCTATTTTGGCAGAACTCAGCAAATGTCTCTAAGGGAAAGTTGGCACTGGAAAATTAAGGTAAGCTATGAAGAGGCTTTGCACTGCATTTTTTATCTTTCTGATAAGCACAACTGTTAAACAATTTTCATTAGGTCATACAGTTCCAAACATACCTCATTATCAACTACGAAATTTTTAATCTTAATATATTCCTTTAAGGATATTATGCATTAATTATTCTTCAGGCAGAGGGTTCAAAATGGCCCTAATACAGGTTGGTAATGCAAACCCTTCCTTTCTGTTTCCAGATAATCATCAATTATTCTTTGAATGCATCCCTTTCCTGTGGGTATGAATGACAGTATCCATTTGTTCAATCAATTTGGCTCGAAACTGAAACAACTACTTCTTTTAAACAATTTTTGCAAGGGCAACTGTAAGCCTCAACAAGTTGTAACAACAAGATGGAAAAAATGAAAGTCTAGGATTTCTTCCAGCCTTTGTCACATGTTCAACCAATTCAAATCTTAAACGATGATATATTTCAAGTAACTGCTGCAAAAGAAAACAATGGTGGATATAGCTCACCATTGAAACTACCATTTATTATTACTTTAGCCTTGTCATACTTTGTATGAAAAAATATCCTTTGGTTAGAGGCCCAGAAATTAAAGTAATGACAGTTGATATCTGAGATTATGTAGTCTACTTTTTTCCATAATTGCTATAAGCAACAGAATGACTTGAAGATTTCTGTCTATTTTTTTGCTTGTTGGTGAGGAAATCGTAATAAGAGTGAAAAATGTGACTTGATTTTGGGGCCATGTGTGGAACTGAGGTTTTGGTCTTAGATCAACTGTATAAAGTATAGAGGAATCATAAAACCTTAGCAGAAAATAGAGCGAAAATAAGAAAGACTAGAGAGTATCGGACTAAAATCAACACAAATATACACGAGCATGTAATGCTAATTTTATGAAAAATGCAAATGCAAATGTAAAGGTTAGGTGAAAATTGAAACCACCGTAACCTCCCCGGGGTACTATAAACATATGATGTGCAATGTTATAAGTTATAACTTATATTTGTGGGAGAGATGTTATATTCAGAGTGGAGCCAGATGACGGGACTACAGATTGTTAGGGCCTTGGAAAGCTCGCTGAAACCTGCAATAGTTCAGGCAAATCAAGGTTAAAGAATCTCTAGATCTGCAAACTATTCTTAACAATGGAACAAAAATGGCTGAAATATGTACTAGTTAAGTATCAAGCATATAAAAACAGGGGTACAAAAAGTGGATCAATTATTCCAGCTTTATTTAATTGTAAGCCTTTGAAATTACAATGACAAATGTCCTTGGTGATCCAACCCCATTACAATAAGTATTTATACACATATGATAGACAGCTCCATTTTTTTTATCTACGATGATAGATAGCTCCATTCTCCTTTAGAGGTAAATTTGTATACACTTAGAGGGTATGCTTTGGCATGCAAATGATGAGTAATTAAGACGAGTTCTAGAAAAATAGGGGATTTGACGTTGTTAATGGAGATGATACGGGGATACTTTACATAAGGGATCTAAAGTAATCCTATTCATCTGGCTTGTCCATATAAGAAAAATCCCCTGCATGTATACTAGATAGAATTTAGTTTTGGCAGATCACATCATGGTCCATGACTTGTTTTCAGGGTTTGTAAACTTTGATTGAACTGGAAATAACCAGTTTGTTGCATGTATATTAGATTGAATTTACTTTTAGCAGATCACATTATGGTCTATGCCCTGTTTGCAGGGTTTGTAAACTTTGGTTGTACCATGAAGTTATGTCCGTGTATTACTAATGAGTATTGTGTTGTAAAGAACCTTTTTAAATCACAAGAAAATGTTGCAGCCTGCCTGGAAAGGACTTTTGGCTATTTTTTGTATCAAAACAAGGTTATCAGATTGAAGCACTCATTATGATGGGTTTGTTGAAACTAGAAATAAGTTTAGAAATTATATCCATCATGAAAGATGATAGACGAGCATTGATGTCAAATTGATGTTCATCCTCGGTTTAATGTAGACCTTAAAATTGCTTTTATTCGGTTTCATGTAGACCTTTCTTTTATTTTGGATATTGAATATTTGGCACATATTCCTCACATTTTAGAATTTGCACCCAAAATTTAGAAAAGGTACTTTTCAGGGGCCATATAGGATCTTCGATTACACTAGCGTTATCTCTCTTTAATAGAACCTCTCTTCATCATTTCACGTGCTTAATCCTTTTCCTCCAAGCAACTCTTTCTTTTAAATACATATTCTCAACTTTGTTAACTCTTTCTTTTAAATTCAGCTTTTCAACTTTGTTATTTGCTGCATGGCTGTGTATATATTTGATTTCCAATGACATTTCAATATAAGTTCGAGCACAATGAAAAGATGGTTATGATTTATCTCATCCTTTACGATGTGGCTTTGTAAATATGTTGCAACCAACCCTATGATGGAACATCCACATGCTGCTTGTAGAAGACTATATACTGAAGCAAGACACTGCATAAGGAACTAGGCTACCTTTTTGGACACCCTGCTGCTCAGAAGAAGACTTACCTGTTGTTCTTTTTATCATTTTGATCTATAGGATGATTTGCAGTACTATAATAGTAACATAGTTGATTTTGTGCTCTGTATTTCCAATGTAAATGGCAGTGTTATACATATATTACAGTACAATCTGCCAACTATAGGTAAATTAGCCAGAAATTTGTTTCTAGATGGCAGTATTTGAAAATCAAGATAATAGAAATAATGTATATACCTATAAAGAGCAATGGAAAGGACAATTCAGAGAGAGAATTGCAATCCATGTTCAAACTATCTCAGGTTGCTAGTTTCTATCTACCCTATTTCATATAAGTATTTGTATCATTAATGAAATTATAAGCTCTTTTACCAACCAAAACAGAACATGTATAGAAACACCAGCAAAGAAAAAGAAACAAAAGATATGTATCAATTGATATATTACGTGCCAAAGCTCAAACACACAGCTGTGACTTGTGTTGTGCCTACAAAGAATAACAAAATTACATCAGTAACAAAAATAGTGGACATCAGAAAAGCAAGGGATGAATACAATAGTAATAAGATAAATAATTTTTGAGACTGCCATTGTAAGTTCCATCTCAGAAACAATATGATGTCGGGAAGGTCTATTGAAATACCTTTGATGTTCTTCTTCTTCTTAGGCTTGTTTTCATGAGAGGGAGGAACATAATGAAAGGTGTCCCTAATAGCATTAGAAGGCATTGAGGGAGAGCCTTCAAAATCATAACTAGGATATTCTTGAAATCCAGATACCTTCATCATGGAATGTTGCCTCTTTCTCCCTATTTCAACATTTATTTCTGCATGTTAAGCCTTTTCTTCTTAAAAATTTTCAAAATGACTTTCCAATTCCAATATTATATCTCCAATCTCTTCTGTTGTGATTACAGGGGGCAATTTGGATTTTTATAACAGCCAAGTGTTTATTCAACCTATGAAAATCCCCCCTTGTCTGATATGTTTCCTGCAAAATTTGCAATACATCTCACTATCAACAAGATCGGCATGGATCCATGCATGGTCTTTCACTCTCGGGGCCATTGTAAATTCAAATAAATCTGCAAATACAAATGTGCCAACTTTATCTCAATTTTTTTTGCAACAAAAGACAGATTTGTTTTTATGAGAGAAAAGAAAACAGGGGTGGATTTGACTATAAACCTACCTGGGAATGAACTCAATGGGCACAAGACTTTGGACAACAACCTGTCCAAGCTTGAATATGGGATGTAGCCTCCGTCAGTAGATGCCAACTCCACTACAAGAAACCCAAGAATATTTGCCAAATGAGATCCCAGATCACTCCAAATCACACTCTTCACTGCTGCTCCAAAAACTCCAAATGCTCAATGAGACGGGTGTGAGGAAAATAGAGGCAGGGGTGGGGTGGGTAGGAAGTGGGTCTCTTTATAGTATGCATTTTGGGTTTAGGGTTTTAGGAAATAAATTTTTAAGGTTTAAAGAATAATTATCTTAAAAATGGCCCCACTGGCTGGTTAGGTACTGACTTTGCCGAGTAGGTACGGACTCAATTGAGTTGGATCAGTTTGGTCTTTTTCACACTCGAACCTCCACTGCTGATGTCGATGGAGACTTGGTGCAACTGTAGACACTATAATATACTTCCATTGTATTTTTTTAAACCATGGGAACCTAGCAATTTTCCGAGAGTATATGCAACAGCGTGCAAGCCACATATACCAATAGCTCATAGGTCAGCTTGGGCTGAGACTTCACATCAAGGGGATTCCTACCCTTTCAGCTTCACTATGATGGGTCAATTTGCGCAGCTTTACCCCCCACCGAAATTGAACTTGTGACCTACTTGGAGATAACACATGTTCTTAACCATTGGGCCCAATCAGGTGCACACTTCACTACGCCCACTGTTACCTCAACATACATGCTTCCTGCTCAGGTTTTGTTTTTGTCTACTCTAGGGGTTATCCCCAATTGTACATGCAACTTATTAGTAAATAGTTCAATAGACTTTGGTCACAGGTACTTGAACTACTAGGTAAAAATGGAACTTAATGGAAAGAATCGAAGGAAACTGATGCTGACCAAGGGATGGAGTCAAAATCAAGCCAGAACATGCGTCTGAAGGAAAATGGAGAATAATGGTGAGGCTTTTGAAATGGAAGAATTTTGCCACACAAAAAATGTGACTGAAAGACTCGGGTTTGGTGCTGATAACAACATTTGTCCTGGATGCTACTAGGTAGCTAAGGAATGGATCTCTCCAATCTACAGATTGTCAGGACCTTGGAAAGCTCGCTGAAACCTGGAATAGTTCAGGCAAATCAGGGTTAAAGAATCTCTAGATATGCAAACTATTCTTAACAATGGAACAAAAATGGCTGAAATATGTACTAGTTAAGTATCAAGCATATAAAAATGGGGTACAAAAAATGGATCAATTATTCCAGCTTTATTTAATTATAAGCCTCTGAAATTACAATGACAAATTTCCTTGGTGATCCAACCCCATTACAATAAGTATTTATACACATATGATAGACAGCTCCATTCTCCTTTAGAGGTAAATTTGTATACACTTAGAGGGTATTCTTTGGCATGCAAATGATGAGTAATTAAGATGAGTTCTAGAAAAATAGGGGATTTGACGTTGTTAATGGAGATGATACGAGGATCCTTTACATAAGGGATCTAAAGTAATCCTATTCATCTAGCTTGTCCAGATAAGAAAAATCCCCTGCATGTATACTAGATAGAATTTAGTTTTGGCAGATCACATCATGGTCCATGACTTGTTTTCAGGGTTTGTAAACTTTGATTGAACTGGCAATAACCAGTTCGTTGCATGTATATTAGATTGAATTTACTTTTAGCATATCACATTATGGTCTATGCCCTGTTTGCAGGGTTTGTAAACTTTGGTTGTACCATGAAGTTATGCCTGTGTATTACTAATGAGTATTGTGTTGTAAAGAACCTTTTTAAATCACAAGAAAATGTTGCAGCCTGCCTGGAAAGGACTTTTGGCTATTTTTTGTATCAAAGCAAGGTTATCAGATTGAAGCACTCATTATGATGGGTTTGCTGAAACTAGCAATAAGTTTAGAAATTATATCCATCATGAAAGATGTTAGATGAGCATTGATGTCAAATTGATGTCCATCCGCGGTTTCATGTAGACCTTAAAATTGCTTTTATTCGGTTTCATGTAGACCTTTCTTTTATTTTGGATATTGAATATTTGGCACATATGCCTCACATTTTAGAATTTGCACCCAAAATTTAGAAAAGGTACTTTTCAGGGGCCAGATATGATCTTCAATTACACTAGCGTTATCTCTCTTTAATAGAACCTCTCTTCATCATTTCACGTGCTTAATCCTTTTCCTCCAAGATTCTTCCGTTGTTGGTCATATTTGGTCTTACAACAATAAAAGGAGTCTTAGCCTCATAGAAATATATGTTTAGTATATTTGAGGGTACCCCCTCTCTAGCCTGAGAATTGGCTCGAAGTCCTAGATTGGTGCAAGAAGGTTATCCTGCACATTATGCCCATGCATTTTTCCCTGTGAGAGTAGAAACAACCTGGGGACCAACAAAAGAACTGGCACAGTTTTCAGGGGCTCTATCTCAGTTAATGACATAAGGGTTTCTTTCTAGTTGAAGAGACAAAAATCTCGCTAACAAACTGTGACTAGTGTTTCTAAGTACCCTAAATTTTTTAGCACAGTAAGGTGCTGCACTTTCACAGAGATGGGAATGAAAAAGCTTCACATAGAACTTTTGGACGGATGGGTGAACATATAACATTCATAGGCTTCAATAACACTTGCTTCAGGAAAGGAACTTAGAAGTAGCAACACTATTGTTATTTGAGGTGTGGTCATTCATTTTGCTGGGCACTAAAGAACTGAATTCTTACCAATTATTTAAAAACCAATTATTTAGGAATCAAAATTCACAATAAAGAATCAAGATTCAGGACGCTAGACAATTTTGAACATTCACAATGTAGGATGCTAACCAAGATTAACATGCATGAGCTAAATTTCCAAATAAAACCAAGAAACCAACCTGCAATTCATCACCCACCTCTTTAAGAGCCTCCAAGCTCTCTCGAATGCCCTTCTATCCATGGAAGAGCTCGAAAACAAATACCCAAATTCTAAACCCTCGGCAATGGTTTCTAAGCATGACAATTCCTCGACGAGCATCAATGTGACCTGATAAATACCCAAAACACCAAAAGCACCTCTCAGACCAAATTCACAACTATTTTCCTCCCAAAACCCACCAAACCCTCATGGCTTCTTGCCAACAGAAAATATTTGGCGTCAAACGTCTATTTAGATCATCTGAGTAGGAAATCTCTACAAATTCAACATAATTCTTCATAATTGGGTAATTTGGGGAGGAATTCACCATGAATTCAGATAATGTTGATTTTGGAATGATAGAGTTTACTGTGTATGAAGCAGGAACAGAGTAACACAGTCGTAGTTGCTCAGCAAAGAAGGGATTCATAGGGAAGCTTGATGCTTTCACAATTTATGTGCCTCAATTTTCTCAGTGAAGCTGTTGTCCGCACTGCTTTGAAGAAATCCCTCTGCAGTCAAAAAAAATATCTATTACGTTAATCCTATTGGCTATTCGATCCGTTCCACTGATCCAATGCAAAAAATTAAAACAATAAACTTACAAAGAACTGTGCAGGTCGTCTTAGCTTTCTCATAAGCCATTTCCTTCCCATAATCCTCCATGAATGAACTCAGGAAGAGTTTGGTCGTATGTTTGGCTTTGCGCTGGAGGTATTTTGGTCATATTCCAATGATCATTTTATTAGTTTACATAGTACATATTATATGGTATATTTTATATTTTATTTCGTTTATTTTATATTGTATCATAAGTTTTATTTTATATATATGTTTTACAACTTGGGTATTATCCGGTTGTAATTTATAAATCCGAGAAGGCAGTTCCGAGATACCCCAGAAATAGGAAGGAAGGATCCAGGAACCTTTAGCCTTTTGGGATAGTTTGTTAGACCTTTCAAGCCTACCAACCACACTGATTATATATTTGTTCCTTTAGCATTCTTTCGTAGAAAAACAGGCCTTAATAAATTGATATGGACTTGTATGATTCAGAATTGGATGATAAAGTACTATAATGAGGAGGATGACAAGAGACGAAAGCTGGTTTGCTTTCTTATTATTGGTTTGAATCCAATCGTCTCTGCCATACAGTATTTTCAGAAGCTAGTGCAAGTTGTACCAGTCCAAGTAAGAAATCTCTCCTCCTCAATCAGAGGATAGAAGCAATTAGGCATGGATAAATTGATCGATCAGGTGACTCGGCTCCATCATTCTCCCCACCCCACCCTATTTGTTCCAACTAGGATTTCTGTAATCAATAAATAGATTGTCTGGTGGGAACTTGAACTCACTCAATATAATATAACTATCATGGCAACTTAGAAACATATATTATATCTCTCTCGCGTATGGTGTTTCGATAGGTTTAATAATTGTATGCCGCTAACCGTTCAGGGGCTCATGATTGGGTTAACCCCGGCCACCCTAAGTTGGGAAAGTAAAAGAAAAGAAAGCAATCCATTTCCTTTTCCTTGACTCTCTTGCTAAGTTTTTTGGGGTCTGTGTTGAAGGTTCCAAGGGTATTTAGATTTAACGGGGTCCGGCGCGATGGTGACTCATGGTGAATGGGGTATTTATTTAATGGGGACTACTTTATCATCTGGCGAACATCTCTTGTCATCTGTTGGAGACATGAGGGGACATATATCTTCTTGGCCAATGGTGGGGGTGAGGGTATGAACTCGCTCACTTGATATAAAGAGGGCAAGGGCCGCCATCGGTCGTAATCTCGTCTGGTGGGAGTGATGGGGTACTGACTGGGTGTGTTATTGGGGATGTATAAAATGCTATACATACCTATAAATTCATGACAACCAAGTCGACAACTTAGCTCTGCATAATATTTTGGAGCAAATAGAAATTAGGGAGACACTGAAGCATAGAATTGGAGAGTTGAGAGTCTGAGTCCTGACCTCCGACTGTCCTATACTCGTAAACCCAAAATAGTGTTTTTTTTTCACGAGATTTCACCAATCTCTTTAAGTTTAGGGAAGCTCAATCTAGCCTACCCAACGTTTTACCTTTGCTTCTCTTGCTCTTACCTATGAAAAACGTGGAACCTTCGAGTTTCCCACCGTAAAAGACAATGAGAAATTAGAGTGTGCAACTGTTTCCTTCTACAAAAAGATGATTGGAAGAAACACCATGTCAATTCCACAATATCCCGACACTCTTGAGTTGGTTTACCTTGCCCGAGGTAGGAGAATGCATGTTTATGTATTTCACATGATTACAAAAAAAATAATTTTATAATTGCTTCTACATAACATAGATATGTCTGTGCAGGTCAAGGAAAATTAGGTATTGTTTTCCCGAGGTTTCTAGAAACTTTCAATGATAATTCTTCGTTACGAGGGCACTCAGGGCGTAAATCAGAGAGCTCAGAGAAGGAAGAAGAAGAAGAAGAAGAGGACTCAAGTGAAAAGGTGAGGTGAGTGAGGAGGGGAGACGTAATAGTGATATTTGCAAGAGAAACCCACTGGTTCTATAATGATGGGAACGAGCCTCTCTAAATCGTATCCATTATAGATCATAGCATGTTCTTGTACGTTGTTCCCTCCAAAAATAGCATCAAAAATGAAAAAAAAGACAAATGGGGAGAAAACAGACATACGACCATAAATAAATATCATAGAAAGAATCATATCCAACCACCTAATCCTTTTTCCCTCGAGGCGACCACCGTTCTCTATCACAATAGACGCATGAAGAGATGCCTACTCTCGAGACTCAAACATTGACATCCAGATTCAAGAAAGAGACAACACACCAAATAAGAAGATATGATCCATCTTGAAAGGCGAGAAGATGGACCAGCAAGCAGAAATTACATGGCCATGGAAAGAGGAGAGGAAATTGCAGAAGCAGAAATGCCATAAATGCTGAAATGAAAAGATTGTGATTGTGATTTCCCTCCTACCATTGTTGGTTATCTCCATTTGTTGGTTCTCTCCATTCCCTATTCAATCCAAAGTGTACAAAGTATTAAAAGGAAACAACGTAAAGCAATTCAATCTGAAGCTTAAAAAGGAAACAACCTAAAGCACGGGTTAAACAAGAAAAATGGAAACAAATTTATACATAAAAAAATATATTACATATTTGTCAAAATAGGTTGTTTTAAATTGTGTTTTTTCCAAGGTGTAAATGAAAAAATTATGGACTCTCTATTTATTGAAATATAAATTATATATTTTGTTATAATTTATTGAAATTTAGATTATATATTTTGTTAAAATATAGCTTTTTAAATTGTTTTTCTAAATATAGAAAGAAACGTGGTGGAATCTTTCTATATTAATGGTTTTTTTTCATTGTAAAAAAATATATAATTTGTTATTCATAAGAATCAAAATTACATCATAGTTGTTGATGTAAAATCCCCTTCAAAGTAGGATAGAAGACAATATTGAAGCCCTGGGAAAAACATTACAATATCCAAAAATAAATGAGAGGGATTCTACCCATCAACCTGTAGAAAGCAAAAATGCGGAAAAGACAAAATAACTATGAGACGAAAAATAGCAGGGCTCCAGAGAGTTGTCATGCAGATACAACCTAAAACAGTCCAAGACAAAACCAGAATGGAGAAACTAGAAGCAGGTAAAGCGACCTTCAGTAATCATGATTCTGTTTGAGTACTTACATAAGTGAAGAATACCAGGGCAGTCTCCTATCGCAAGATTTGATAGGTTGTCCGCATCAAAATTGAACTCCCTGTATAGGTGCCCGAAGGATAAAGAAAGAAAACAATTCTTTAGGAGCCCAATCCTTTTCAACCAACAATCATAACTCAGTGACTGCAAATTGGTGAGACCTTTGACCCAATCAATTATGACATTTGATTCGCCAAAAATAAAAAGCTAGAGAATATATATATATATATATATATATATATATATATATACATACATATATATTGTGAACCATAAAAGCCCCCATAAGGCTAAAATTTCAGAAAAAGTATTAGTGCCACTCCCAACACCCATCCTTAGTTTGAAACTATGAGATTCATATATACGGAGGATCATGCCAGTACCACTATTTCCATCCTCATGCTCGGCCCCATCAAAGAATCCATATATGGTATCGGATTCCAACACCTGGATGATTCGAATCTTTTAAACTTTTGGGGCACAATCTTTGTTCCATTACAGAAAACTTGCCACAATCTAAGAAACAAGTAAACCTACTTGCAAAGTTTAATCACTTCTTCTAATGTCTGCTTCAGTTTTCCTTTGGAGTGTGTGAGGAATTTCGATGTGCAAAAACCAGTGACCTTTGAAAATAGTGGCATTGCAAGAGGGTGTGAGGAGGGTGTTCATGCTTTTCCCAGGTTGAAAGCTCAAAATGCATATGGTTATGAGCGCATAGGCTGGAGATGGTGATAATTGCAAATGTAAAGTACTAGAAGTAGTAACTTCAGCAGCATTGAGACTTGTAAAAAACCATAACAATTGGTTATTGATTGGATTGATGAACACAATCAGAGCGGCAAGAACCATACCTTTGAAGCGCTCTGGCTGGTCACTACAAGATCCTGAACCGACTTATTGTATACAAAAATAGGGTATCAAGTGCAAAAACAGGGGAGTGGGGCTCGAACGATACCTTCAGCCTAGAAATACGAAGTTGACGTGTTTTTTTGGCCATGCATTGGATGCATTTGGTAAGTCTACGTGGAGGAGGTGCATTCGAATGTCCTGTTCTCGAGGGGATGTAGGGCTTTGATGCTTCTATCTAGGTAACAATACGGTACTATTTATAGTACCTAATTCATAATTGACATAGGAACATAATTTTCCTTTGGAACGTGCTTAACTGGGCTTGCTTCAATGATGCAGCAGGGATAAAGATGGTCAAGAGAAAATTCATGCATTTGCTTTGTTGGATCTCTGAAGATCAAGGTGCATGGCACTAATATTACTAATAGAAGGTAGACAACTTACAAAAATTACACTTCATTTCCAAATTTGCAATTTTCCATGATACAATTAAAAATGACTAATTCATATTCTTCTAGCTAGTCATTTTTTTATGCCGTGACTAAATTAGTCATTTATTTTAGTCATTTTTAACTCTGTCACTTATTATCTAGTCATATTTGTTAATTGGTGACTAAATTAGTCGTTAATTTTAGTCGTTTATAGTTGGGTCAATCAAAATTGCTCATATTTAGTAGTAAATCACTTGGAAAACCTGTGGTGACTAGAAATTTTAGTCACCTAGTAGCTAATTCCTCATTTTATACTAGTGGATTTAGCGCAAAAAAATTTCGAGGAGATGAAGGTTATTATGAGTTCTTGTCCAGTTCTAGCATTACCATACTTCTCACAACCCTTTATAGTAGAATGTGATGCCTTAGGGGAAAGGTTAGGAGCAGTATTGATGCAGAATCATCACCCTATTGCATTTGAGAGCCGTAAACTGAAGAAATACGAGTGCCATTACTCCATATATGATAAAGAGATGCTAGCCATATTGCATGCTATTACAAAATTCAGAAAGTACCTGGTGGGCAGTAAGTTCAAAATAAAAACTGATCATAATAGCCTCAAGTATTACTTGGAGTAGAAGGAACTAAATGAGCGACAACAGAAATGGGTCAGCAAGGTACAAGCCTACGATTTCGAGATCGCGTATGTGAAAGGTAAGACTAATGTAGTAGTTGATGCATTATCCAGGCGTCCAGCCCCATTATCTCTCATTAGTATATCCATGGATTGGAGGGCACTTCTCTTAGTGAAATACTCCAAAAATAAATTTGCTTGCGAATTATTGGATAGGCAAATTCAGGATGACAGGTACAGGATTGTGGATGACATCATCTACTACAAAAACAGGATATACCTCGTTCCAGAATCCACATTGAGGAAGAATATCATTCAGGTGGCCCACGATTCTCCTTTATCATGGTTTCAAGGTCTCTTAAAGACCTACAGGAAGATCAGAGAGAGGTTCTCATGGAAGGGCCTCAAGGGGGAGATTATGCAGCATGTCCAGGAATGTAGCATCTGTCAGCAGAAAAAGGTTGAGAACACCCATCCAGCAGGGCTACTCCAGCCACTACCGATTCCAGAACAGAAGTGGGAGAGCATCTCCATGGACTTTATTATAGGATTTCCCAAGGTCCAAGGGAGATATTGTTTATATGTCATAGTTGACAGACTAACCAAATTTGCACATTTCTTATTGATATCATCAAACTACTCGGCAGCTCAAGTAGCTGAGTTATTCTTCAGGGAATTCTTCAGGTTACACGGGTTACCTAAGACTATCATCAGTGATCGAGATAGCATATTCAGGGGTTCCTTCTGGCAAGAGTTGTTCAGATTGGTAGGGACCGAACTGGCTACCAGTACGAGTTATCATCCCCAGAGTGACGGAAAAACAGAAATAGTCAACAAGTGGATCGAAGGATATCTAAGGAACTATGTAGCAGGGCAGCAGCGAACCTGGATCAAATGGCTACACTTAGGGGAGTATTGCTACAACACTACTTATCATATGTCTATTAGGATGACTCCTTTTAAGGCACTATATGGTTACGAGGCATTGGACTATGCATATTTGGCATTTGGAGATAGTAGGGCTCCTAAGGCTAAGGATTGGATACCGGACAGTCAGGACATGCTGAAAATACTAAAGGAGAATTTGCAGACAGCACAGAATCAACAGAAGATGTATGCTGATAGACACAGGATTGAGCAGAGCTTCGAGGTAGGGGACTTCATATACTTAAGGCTCGAGCCTTACAGATAGTCCTCACTTAAGAAGAAAGGAGCAGAAAAGTTAAAATCCCACTTCTATGGACCCTACAAAATAATCCGGAAAGTGGGAGAGGTGGCTTATGAACTAGAACTTCCTCAGGAAAGCAAAATTTACAATGTGTTCCATGTATCTAGCCCGAAGAAAACCCTTGGTCAACACATTGCTCCATCCACCAAATTTTCTCCTTTAGATGATGAAGGACTACTGATACTGATTCTCGAACAGATCATTCATACTAGAGAGAGGAAGCTTAGGAATAGGGTAATCAGGGAATACTTAGTTCAATGGAAGGAACTACTGCCAGAAGATGCCACCTGGGAAGGTGAACAGGTATTGCAGCATCCCAATTTGAAGTTGCTTGAGGACAAGAAATCTTGAGCCAGGGAGGACTGTAATGTCCTCTTCCAGTCAGGCCTTAAGGCCCAAAACCACTAACCTATGTGATTCCTGTGGGTTCGAGCGGTTACTGACAGCTAGGGAATCAACTAAGGATTGATGCCAACCATAGAAGATCTAGGGCATCATCGAGTGGTCAAGAAGGGCCACTAGGGCCAAAGGCAACCCTCGTGCATACCATCCCAGCATGATTTTAATGATGCATGCACTATTTAAAGTCTCCCTCTACATGCATGCAAGTCAATGGAAAATTAGAAGATAAAGTGACATGCATGCAAGTCAATGGAAAATTAGAAGATAAAGTGACCTAATTAGGTCAAAGATTAGGGTTTTGCACAGTTGAACTTTATAAATAGAGGAGAAATCAAGAGGAGACCTCACTTTGGATTATGATTATTTTCGGAGCTCTTGGATAGCAGCACAGCGTGCAGCACAGCAGTTGGGGTTGGAGACGGAGTCTTTAGCTAACAGGATTTCGGCAGCGAAACATCTGTCCTAGTCTTATTCCGGGTAATCCATATGGGTTCACCACTTGTTCTTCATTCATTCATCAGTCATCTAGTACATGCTATAGATCGTTGCAATGACACGTGTGTAGCCGTAAGAGGGGGTTTTCAGCCAGAAAGCCCTAATTAGCTGCTGGCGTCTTCAGATCTCAGTTTCCTTCCAAAACTCAGGCACCATTCTCATCATTAGCTTCATACTCCGGTACCCAGTGAGTTTCAGATCCATCAGTGCTCATCCAAAGCAGTTATCAACAGTTTCGGGGTTCCGGGGGATGAGTAGATGTCTCTTTGAAGTGACTCGCTACCCTACCTAGAGATCTCAGAACCTTCGCATGCTCTAGGCATTCTCTCCATCACTGAACCACTATCAGTACTGCAAATTCTCAGCCCGATCGGACACCTCCTTCCTTGAGGGCATCACACTTTCGTACTTGGGCGTCTTGCTACTGGGGGAACTCACCTGAAGTAGAGGAGCTTAGTTCCTCTCCGATCCAGCTTGCAATACTGGCAGAATTTCTCTGGAGTAGTTTATACCGGCTTATCAGTGGTAAGTGTTCCTTCTAACTCGCAAACCCTAACCCTAATTTTTCCTATAAAATAGGGATTTTTGCATGGCAGTTTGCATGCCTAGTTGTATCAACATAATTGTTTAGAAATAGAAAATATCAGGATTTGGGATATTACATAGGGTTTCTAAGTGAAATCTGCATGATGGTCAAAGATAATCTTGATGGAGCCACAAACATCATGTATTGGAAGTCTAGAGTTCTCATCTTGTAAGAAAATGATCTCTTAAAGCTTGTCAATGAGAAGGTTCCAGAACTAGACGCTGAAGAAGACAAGTTTCATTGGAGGAAGAGTGATGCAAGAGCAAGAAGAATCTTGGTAGACTAAGTTAGGAATCATTTGGTTCCTCAAATCTCACAAAATAAGACGACAAGAAAGATGTTCAAAACCGTAAAGGAATGGTGATTGTTAATGGCCAAGGCTGACTTGTATAGTCGATGACGTTCAAATGCCATTCATTATACACCCTTAGTGGTCGGTGGTGGCCCACCACAGTGTTAGTGGGTGCCCAATAACACCTTGGTGGTCCACCATCGACCACTGAGGGTGTATAATGGAAGGAATTTTAAGGCTGTCGGGGATAGAAGTCAAGCTTGGCCACTAACACTATTGTTGCCCATAATCAACATACAAGGGTGTCTGATGAATGGAAATTTAAAGGCCACTGGGAGTAGAATTTAGGCTCGGTCAATATCCATTTGGATGTACATTGTTCTCTATTGAAAGGTGTGAGCTTGGGGGAGACAATAGTGTTGTATTGTCTATGGTTGGGAGGTGATAGATCATCGTGGTTAAACGAGCTCCACACCAAGTTTGTTTATGTGCTCTGTCTTTCTTCTAGTGGTCTTGGTTTTACAACTGCCAATTTTTAACATCGTACCAAAGCAGTTCTAGAAGCCATTGTCGAAAGCTAGGGCTTCACATTCTAAGGCCTCCCCTCACCAATAAGAGAAAAATTGAGATGGAAACTTCGCCCAACGGAAGGCGCATCTATTGATGAAGGAAAAATCGAGTTCTGAGAATTTTCATTTTTGACCCAAATTCGGTACATAGTTTTGGCTCGATCTTATCTCTTCTCAACTCGCCTTGATAAGCCACATTAACCCTTAGATTCCATTTTGATGTACATAATTCTCTATCGAAAGGCATGAGCTATGGGAGACAATAGTGTTGTATTCTCTATGGTTGGGAGGTGATAGATCATCATCGTGGTTAAATGAGCTCCACACCCAATTTGTTTATGTGCTCTGTCATTCTTCTAGGTATCATCGTTTTAGAACTACCAATCTCTAACATGGTATCAAAGTAGTTATAGATGACATTGTTGAAATCTAGGGCTTGAAATACTGAGGCCTCCCCTCACCAATCCAGGAGAAAAAGTGACATGGAAATTTTGCCCAAGGGAAGGCACATCTATTGATGAAGGAAAAATCTAGTTCTGAGAAGTTTCATTTTTTACCCAATTTTTGTCCAAAGTTTTGGCTTGATCTTATCTCCTCTCAACTTGCCTTGATAAGGCACATTAACCTTTGGATTTAGTTTCACAAGATTCCAAATTTCATTTTTGACCTAGCTCCTACTAGGGTTTCTTGTTCAAATCCGGAGGCAAGATGATTGGAATGAAGGTTGAAGATCATCTTGATGGAGCCACAAACTTTATCTCTTGGAAGTCTAGAGTTCTCATCTTGGGAGAAAATTATCTCTTAAATATTTTCAATGAGAAGGTTCCAGAGCAATACGTTGAAGAAGACCAGTCTCATTGGAGGAAGAGTGATGCTAGAGCAAGAAGAATCTTGGTAAACTCAGTTAGGAATCATTTGGTTCCTCAAATCTTGCAAACGAAGACGACTATGAAGATGTTCAAAAATCTAAAGGAATGATGATTTTTAATGACCAATCCTGACTTGTATGGGTGATGACATTCAAATGCCATTAATTGTACACCCTTAGTGGTCGGTGCTGGAGCACCACAGTGTTGGTGGGTACCCATGAACACCTTGGTGGTCCACCACCGAACACTGAGGGTGTATAATTGAAGGCATTTTAAGCCCATCGGAGATAGGAGTCAGGCTTGGCCACTGACACTATTGTAGCCCACAATATACCTACAAGGGTGTATGGAGAATGGCATCTAAAGGCCATTGGGACGAGAATTTAGGCTCAGTCAACATCCATTTGGATGTATATCATTCTCTATTAATAGGTTTGAGGTAGGGGGAGATAATAGTGTTGTATTTTCTATGGTTTGGAGGTAATAGATAATCACCGTGGTTAAATGATCTCCACACCCAGTTTGTTTATGTACTCTTCCTTTCTTCTAGTGGTCCTAGTGTTACAACTGCCAATTTCTAACATGGTATCAAAGCAGTGCTAGAAGCCATTGTCGAAAGCTAGGGATTGACATTTTGAGGCCTCTCTTCACCAATCCGGGAGAAAAACAGACTTAGAAACTTTGGCCACCACTCATTAATCCAGGAGAAAAAGTGACTTGGAAATTTCGCCCAATGGAAGGCGCATCTATTGATGAAGGAAAAATCCTGTTCTGAGAAGTTTCATTTTTGACCCAATTTTGGTCCATAGTTTTGGCTCAACCTTATCTCCTATGAAGTTGCCTTGATAAGACATATTAACCTTTGGATTCAGTTTAACAAGATTCCAAACTTCATTTTTGACCTAGCTCCTACTAGGGTTACTAGTTCAATTTTGCAGGCAAGATGACTGGAATGAAGGTTGAAGATAATCTTGATGGAGCCACAAACTTCATCTTTTGGAAGTCTATAGTTCTCATCTTGGAAGAAAATGATCTCTTAAATCTTTTCAATGAGAAGGTTCTAGAACTGAAAGTTGAAGAAGACAAGTCTCATTGGAGGAAGAGTGATGGCAGAGCAAGAAGAATCTTGGTAGACTCAGTTAGGGATCATTTGGTTCCTCAAATCTCGTAAAAGAAGACGACTAGGAAGATGTTCAAAACCCTAAAGGAATGATGATTGTTAATGGTCAAGCCTGACTTGTATCAGTGACGACGTTCAAATTCTGTTCATTATACACCCCTAGTGGTCAGTGGTGGAAAAGCACAGTGTTAGTGGGCACCCACCAACATCTTGGTGGTCCACCACCGACCACTGAGGGTGTATGATGGAATGCATTTGAAAGCCGTCTAGGATAGAAGTCAGGCTTGGCCACTGACACTATTATGGCCCATAATCAACCTACAAGGGTGTATGATGAATGGAATTTAAAGGCCAGTGGGAGTAGAATTTAGGTTCAGTAAAAATCCATTTGGATATACATCGTTCTCTATTGAAAGGTCTGAGCTTGGGGGGAGACAATAGTGTTGGGAGGTGATGGATCATCACCGTGGTTAAATGAGCTCCAGTTGGAGTATTATTTTGGCTCAGTAAAAATCCTTTTGGATGTACATCGTTCTCTATTGAAAGGTATGAGCTCGGGGGAGACAATAGTGTTGTATTGTCTATGGTTGGGAGGTGATAGATCATCACCGTGGTTAAACGAGCTCCACACCGAGTTTGTTTATGTACTTTTTCTTTCTTTTAGTGATCTTGGTTTTACAACTGCCAATTTCTGACATGGTATCAAAGCAATTCTAAATGCCATTGTTGAAAGCTAGGGCTTGACATTTTGAGGTCTACCTTCACCGATCTAGGAGAAAAGGCGACCTGGAAACTTCGCCCAAGGGAAGGCACATCTATTATTGAAGAAGAAATCCAGTCCTGAGAAATTTCATTTTTGTCCCAATTTCGGTTTATAGTTTTGGCTCGATCTTATCTCCTCTCAACTTACCTTGATAAGACACGTTAACCTTTGGATTTAATTTCACAAGATTTAAAAATTCATTTTTGATCTAGCTCCTACTAGGGTTTCTAGTTCAAATATGCACGCAAGATGATTGGAATGAAGGTTGAAGAGCATCTTGCTGGAGCCACAAACTTCATCTCTTGGAAGTCTAGAGTTCCCATCTTGGAAGAAAATAATCTCCTAAAGCTTTTCAATGAGAAGGTTCCAGAACCAGACGCTGAAGAAGACAAGTCTCATTGGAGGAAGAGTGATTGTAGAGCAAGAAGAATCTTGGTTGACTCGGTCACCGATTAGTTGGTTCCTCAAATATCGCAAAAGACGACGACTAGAAAGATTTTAAAACCCTAAAGGAATGATGGTTGTTATTGGTCAAGCCTGACTTGTATGGGAGATGACGTTCAAATGTCGTTCATTATACACAGTTAGTGGTCGGTGGCGGACCACCACAGTGTTAGTGGGCGTCCAGTAACACCTTGGTGGTCAACGACCGACCATTGAGGTTGTATGATGGAATGTGTTTTAAGGCTGTTTGGGATAGAAGTCAGGCTTGGCCACTGACACTCATGTTGTGGCGCAAAATCGACCTACAAGGGTGTATTTTGAATGGCATTTGAAGTCCAACGAGAGTAGAATTTAGGATCGGTCAACATCCATTTGGATGTACATCGTTCTCTATTGATAGGTTTTAGCTCGTAGAAGACAATAGTGTTGTATTGTCTATGGTTGGGAGGTGATAGAACATCACCATGGTTAAACGCGCTCCACACCCTGTATGTTTATGTGCTCTGACTTTCTTCTAGTGATCTTGGTTTTACAGCTACCAATTTCTAACATGGTATCAAAGCAGTTCTAGAAGCCATTGTCCAAATATTTGGCTTGACATTCTGAGGCATCCCCTCACCGATCCAGGACAAAAAGTGACTTGGAAACTTCAGGCAAGGGAAGTTGCATCTTTTAATGAAGGAAAAATCCAGTTTTGAGAAGCTTCATTTTTTACCCAATTTCGGTCAATAGTTTTGGCTTGATGTTATCTCCTCTAAACTCGCTTTGATAAGGCACATTAACCTTTGGATTCAGTTTGACAAGATTGCAAAATTAAATTTTGACCTAGCTCCTTCTAGGGTTTCTAAGTGAAATCTGCATGACGGTTCCATAACTAGATGCTAAAGAAGACAAGTGTCATTGGAGGAAGAGTGATGCAAGAGCAAGAAGAATATTGGTAGTCTAAGTCAGGGATCATTTGGTTCCTCAAATCTCACAAAAGAAGACGACAAGGAAGATGTTCAAAACCATAAAGGAATGGTGATCGTTAATGGCCAAGGATGACTTGTATAGTCGATGATGTTCAAATGCCGTTCATTATACACCCTTAGTGGTTGGTGGTGGACCACCACAGTGTTAGTGGGTGCCCACTAAAAACTTGGTGGTCCACCAACGACAACTGAGGGTGTATAATGGAAGGCATTTTAAGGCTGTTGAGGATAGAAGTCAAGATTTTCCATTGACACTATTGTTTCCCACAATCGACATACAAGGGTGTTTGACGAATGGCATTTAAAGGCCACTGGGAGTAGAATTTAGGCTCGGTCAATATCCATTTGGATGTACATCGTTCTCTTTTGAAAGGTGTGAGCTTGAGGAAGACAATAGTATTGTATTGTCTATGGTTGGGAGGTGATAGATCATCATAATGGTTAAACGAGCTCCACACCCAGTTTGTTTATGTGCTCTGTCTTTCTTCTAGTGGTCTTGGTTTTACAACTGCCAATTTTTAACATCGTACCAAAGCAGTGCTAGAAGCCATTGTGGAAAGCTAGGGCTTCACATTATAAGGCCACCCCTCACCAATATAAGAGAAAAAGGCAATTGGAAACTTCGCCCAAGGGAAGGCGCATCTATTGATGAAGGAAAAATCAAGTTCTGAGAAGTTTCATTTTTTACTCAATTTCGGTCCATAGTTTTGGCTCGATCTTATCTCCTCTCAACTCACCTTGATAAGGCACATTAACCTTTAGATTCCATTTTTATGTACATCATTCTTTATCTAAAGTCCCGAGCTATGGGAGACAATAGTGTTGTATTGTCTATGGTTGAGAGGTGATAGATCATCATCGTGGTTAAACGAGCTCCACACCCAATTTGTTTATGTGCTCCGTCATTCTTCTAGGTATCATGGTTTTAGAACTGCCAATTTCTAACATGGTATCAAAGTAGTTATAGATGACATTATCAAAATCTAGGGCTTGAAATTTTGAGGCCTCCCCTCACCAATACGGGAGAAAAAGTGACTTGGAAATTTTTCCCAAGGGAAGGCACATCTATTGATGAAGGAAAAATCCAGTTCTGAGAAGTTTCATTTTTGACCCAATTTTTGTCCAAAGTTTTGGCTCGATTTTATCTCCTCTCAAATTGCCTTGATAAGGCACATTAACATTTGGATTCAGTTTTGCAAGATTCCAAATTTCATTTTTGACCTAGCTCCTACTAGGGTTTCTAGTTCAAATCCGGAGGCAAGATGATTGAAATGAAGGTTGAAGATCATCTTAATGGAGTGAAAAACTTTATCTCTTGGAAGTCTAGAGTTCTCATCTTGGGAGAAAATGATCTCTTGATGCTTGTCAATGAGAAGGTTCTAGAGCAAGACGTTGAAGAAGACAAGTCTCATTGGAGGAAGAGTAATGCTAGAGCAAGAAGAATCTTGGTAAACTAAGTTAGGGATCATTTGGTTCCTCAAATCTTGCAAACGAATATGACTATAAAGATGTTCAAAACTCTAAAGGAATTATGATTGTTAATGACCAAGCCTGACTTGTATGGGCGACGACGTTCAAATGCCGTTAATTATACACCCTTAGTGATCGGTGGTGGACCACCACATGTTGGTGGGCGCCCACCAACACCTTGGTGGTCCACCACCGAACACTGAGGGTGTATAATTGAAGGCATTTTAAGCCCGTCAGAGATAGTAGTCAGGCTTGGCCACTCACACTATTGTGGCCCACAATAGACCTACAAGGGTGTATGGAGAATGGCATCTAAACGCCATTGGGAGTAGAATTGAGGCCTAGTTGACATCCATTTGGATGTATATCGTTCTCTATTGATAGGTTTGAGGTCGGGGGAGATAATAGTGTTGTATTGTCTATGGTTGGGAGGTGATAGATAATCACCATGGTTAAACGAGCTCCACGCCCAGTTTGTTTATGTACTCTACCTTTCTTCTAGTGGTCCTAGTGTTACAACTGCCCATTTCTAACATGGGATCAAAGCAGTTCTAGAAGCCATTGTCGAAAGCTAGGGCTTGACATTTTGAGGCCTCTCCTCACTAATCCGGGAGAAAAATAGAATTAGAAACTTTGGCCACCGCTCATTAATCTAGGAGAAAAAGTGACTTGAAAATTTTGCCCAACGAAAGGCACATCTATTGATGAAGGACAAATCCAGTTCTGAGAAGTTTCATTTTTGACCCAATTTTGGTCCATAGTTTTGGCTCAACCTTATCTCCTCTCAAGTCTCCTTGATAACGCATATTAACCTTTGGATTCAGTTTAACAAGATTCCAAACTTCATTTTTGACCTAGCTCCTACTAGGGTTACTAGTTCAATTTTGCAGGCAAGATGATTGGAATGAAGGTTGAAGATAATCTTGATGGAGCCACAAAATTCATCTTTTGGAATTCTATAGTTCTCATCTTGGAAGAAAATGATCTCCTAAATCTTGTCAATGAGAATGTTCTAGAATCGAACGTTGAAGAAGACAAGTCTCATTGGAGGAAGACTGATGTTAGAGCAAGAAGAATCTTGGTAGACTCTGTTAGGGATCGTTTGGTTCCTCAAATTTCACAAAAGAAGACGACTAGGAAGATGTTCAAAACCCTAAAGGAATGATGATTGTTAATGGTGAATCCTGACTTGTATGGGCGACGACGTTCAAATGTCGTTCATTATACACCCCTAGTGGCCGGTGGCGGAAAACCACAGTGTTAGTGAGCGCCCACTAACACCTTGGTGGTCTGCCACTGACCACTGAGGGTGGATGAAGGAATGCATTTGAAGGCCATCTGGGATAGAAGTCATGCTTGGCCACTCACACTATTATGGCCAACAATTGACCTACAAGGGTGTATGATGAATGGCATTTAATTACCAGTGGGAGTAGAATTTAGTTTCTATAAAAATCCATTTGGATATACATCGTTCTCTATTGAAAGGTCTGGGCTCGGGGGAGACAATAGTGTTGTATTGTCTATGGTTGGGAGGTGATAGATCATCACCGTGGTTAAACGAGCTCCAGTGGGAGTATTATTTTGGCTCAGTAAAAATCCATTTGGATGTACATCATTCTCTATTGAAAGGTCTGAGCTCGGGGGAGACAATAGTGTTGTATTGTCTATGGTTGGGAGGTGATAGATCATCACCATGGTTAAACGAGCTCCACACCGAGTTTGTTTATGTGCTTTTTCTTTCTTCTAGTGATCTTGGTTTTACAACTGCCAATTTCTAACATGGTATCAAAGCTGTTCTAAATGCCATTGTT
>LPNX010351448.1:751855-784512 GCA_001517045.1 Pseudotsuga menziesii | reverse complement strand
TTCAAATTTAAAGCAATTTCATTGGCTAACACATGATGACATGGAATTTGAATAAAAGTTAAAAGGCCCATTTTGAGTTGAAATTTCCTCTAATGAAAGCTAGGGATTGACATTTTGAGGTCTCCCTTCACCGATCTAGGAGAAAAAGTGACCTGGAAACTTCACCCAAGGGAAGGCACATCTAAGATTGAAGGAGAAATCCAGTTCTGAGAAATTTCATTTTTGGCCCAATTTCGGTTTATAGTTTTGGCTCGATCTTATCTTCTCTCAACTTGCCTCGATAAGGCACGTTAACCTTTGGATTCAATTTCGCAAGATTTCAAATTCATTTTTGATCTAGCTCCTACTAGGGTTTCTAGTTCAAATATGCACGCAAGATGATTTGAATGAATGTTGAAGATCATCTTGATGAAGCCACAAACTTCATCTCTTGGAAGTCTAGAGTTCTCATCTTGGAAGAAAATGATCTCTTAAAGCTTGTCAATGAGAAGGTTCCAGAACAAAACGCTGAAGAAGACAAGTCTCATTGGAGGAAGAGTGATTGCAGAACAAGAAGAATCTTGGTTGACTCAATCAACGATCATTTGGTTCCTCAAATATCGCAAAAGAACACAACTAGAAAGATTTTAAAACCCTAAAGGAATGGTAGTTGCTAATGGTCAAGCCTGACTTGTATGGGCGATGACATTCAAATGCCGTTCATTATACACCATTAGTGGTCGGTGGCGGACCACCACAGTGTTAGTGGGCGTCCAGTAACACCTTGGTGGTCAACCATCGACCACTGAGGTTGTATGATGGAATGCATTTTAAGGCCGTTTGGGATAGAAGTTAGCCTTGGCCACTGACACTCATGTTGTGGGGCACAATCGACCTATAAGGGTGTATGACGAATGGCATTTAAAGGCCAGCGAGAGTAGAATTTAGGCTCGGTCAACATCGATTTGGATGTACATCGTTCTCTATTGAAAGGTTTGAGCTTGGAGAAGACAATAGTGTTGTATTTTATATGGTTGGGAGGTGATAGAACATCACCGTGGTTAAATGAGCTCCACACCCTGTATGTTTATGTGCTCTGCCTTTCTTCTACTGATCTTGGTTTTACAGCTACCAATTTCTAACATGGTATCAAAGCAGTTCTAGAATCCATTGTCCAAATATTTGGCTTGACATTCTAACGCATCCCCTCACCGATCCAGGAGAAAAAGTGACTTGGAAACTTCGGCCAAGGGAAGGCGTATCTATTAATGAAGGAAAAATCCAGTTTTGAGAAGCTTCATTTTTGACCCAATTTCGGTCAATAGTTTTGTCTTGATGTTATCTCCTCTCAACTCACTTTGATAAGGCACATTAACCTTTGGATTCAGTTTCACAAGATTCCAAAATTAAATTTTGACCTAGCTCCTTCCAGGGTTTCTAAGTGAAATCTGCATGACGGTTGAAGATAATCTTGATGGAACCACAAACTTCATCTCTTGGAAGTCTAGAGTTCTCAACTTGTAAGAAAATGATCTCTTAAAGCTTGTCAATGAGAAGGTTCCAGAACTAGACGCTGAAGAAGACAAGTTTCATTGGAGGAAGAGTGATGCAAGAGCAAGAAGAATCTTGGTAGACTAATTTAGGGATCATTTGGTTTCTCAAATCTCACAAAAGAAGACGATAAGGAAGATGTCCAAAACCATAAAGGAATGGTGATTGTTAATGGCCAAGGCTGACTTGTATAGTCGATGACGTTCAAATGCCATTCATTATACACCCTTAGTGGTCGGTGGTGGACCACCACAGTGTTAGTGGGCGCCCACTAACACTATTGTTGGCCATAATTGACATACAAGGGTGTCTGACAAATGGCATTTAAAGGCCACTAGGAGTAGAATTTAGGCTCGGTCAATATCCATTTGGATGTACATCATTCTCTATTGAAAGGTGTGAGCTCGGGGGAGACAATAGTGTTGTATTGTCTATGGTTGGGAGGTGATAGATCATCATCGTGGTTAAACGAGCTCCACACCCAGTTTTTTTTATGTGCTCTGTCTTTCTTCTAGTGGTCTTGGTTTTACAACTGCCAATTTTTAACATCATACCAAATTAGTTATAGAAGCCATTGTGGAAAGCTAGGGATTCACATTCTAAGGCCTCCCCTCACCAATATAGGAGAAAAAGTGAGTTGAAAACTTCGCCCAAGGGAAGGCGCATCTATTGATGAAGGAAAAATCAAGTTCTGAGAAGTTTCATTTTTGACCCAATTTTGGTCCATAGTTTTGGCTCGATCTTATCTCGTCTCAACTCACCTTGATAAGGCACATTAACCTTTAGATTCCATTTTGATGTACATAATTCTCTATCGAAAGGCCTGAGCTATGGGAGACAATAGTGTTGTATTGTCTATGGTTGGGAGGTGATAGATCATCATCGTGGTTAAACGAGCTCGACACCCAATTTGTTTATGTGCTCCATCATTATTCTAGGTATCATGGTTTTAGAACTACCAATTTCTAACATGGTATCAAAGTAGTTATTGACGACATTGTCGAAAGCTAGGGCTTGAAATTTTGAGGCCTCCCCTCACCAATCATGGAGAAAAAGTGACATGGAAATTTTTCCCAAGGGAAGGCACATCTATTGATGAAGGAAAAATCCAGTTCAGAGAAGTTTCATTTTTGACCCAATTTTTGTCCAAAGTTTTGGCTCGATCTTATCTCCACTCAACTCGGCTTGATAAGGCATATTAACCTTTGGATTCAGTTTAACAAGATTCCAAATTTCATTTTTGACCTAGCTCCTACTAGGGTTTCTAGTTCAAATCTGGAGGCAAGATGATTGGAATGAAGGTTGAAGATCATCTTGATGGAGCCACAAACTTTATCTCTTGGAAGTCTAGAGTTCTCATCTTAGGAGAAAATGGTCTCTTAAAGCTTGTCAATGAGAAGGTTCTCGAGCAAGACGTTGAAGAAGACAAGTCTCATTGGAGGAAGAGTGATACTAGAGCAGGAAGAATCTTGGTAAACTCAGTTAGGGATCATTTGGTTCCTCAAATCTTGCAAATGAAGACAACTATGAAGATGTTCAAAAATCTAAAGGAATGATGATTGTTAATGACCAAGCCTGACTTGTATGGGAGACAACGTTCAAATGCCGTTAATTATACACCCTCAGTGGTCGGTGGTGGACCACCACAGTGTTGGTGGGCGCCCACCAACACCTTGGTGGTCCACCACCGAACACTGAGTGTGTATAATTGAAGGCATTTTAAGCCCATCAGATATAGACCTACAAGGGTGTATGGAGAATGGCATCTAAAGGCCATTGGGAGTAGAATTTAGGCCCAGTCGACATTAATTTGGATGTATATCGTTCTCTATTGATAGGTTTGAGGATGGGGGAGATAATAGTGTTGTATTGTCTATGGTTGGGAGGTGATAGATAATCACCGTGGTTAAACGAGATCCACACCCAGTTTGTTTATGTACTCTGCCTTTCTTCTAGTGGTCCTAGTGTTACAACCTCCAATTTCTAACATGGTATCAAAGCAGTTCTAGAAGCCATTGTCAAAAGCTTGGGCTTGACATTTTGAGGCCTCTCCTCACCAATCCGGGAGAAAAACGGACTTAGAAACTTTGGCCACCACTCATTAATCCAGGAGAAAAAGTGACTTGGAAATTTTGCCCAAGGGAAGGCGCATCTATTGAAGAAGGAAAAATCCAGTTCTGAGAAGTTTCATTTTTGTCCCAATTTCGGTCCATAGTTTTGGCTCAACCTTATCTCCTCTCAAGTCGCCTTGATAAGGCATATTAACCTTTGGATTCAGTTTAACAAGATTCCAAACTTCTTTTTTGACCTAGCTCCTATTAGGGTTACTAGTTCAATTTTGCAGGCAAGATGATTGGAATGAAGGTTGAAGATAATCTTGATGGAGCCACACACTTCATCTTTTGGAAGTCTATAGTTCTCATCTTGGAAGAAAATGATCTCTTAAAGCTTGTCAATGAGAAGGTTCCAGAACCGAACGTTGAAGAAGATAAGTCTCATTGGAGGAAGAGTGATGCTAGAGCAAGAAGAATATTAGTAGACTCAGTTAGGGATCATTTGGTTCCTCAAATCTCGCAAAAGAAGATGACTAGGAAGATGTTCAAAACCCTAAAGGAATGATGATTTTTAATGGTCAAGCCTGAATTGTATGGGAGACGACGTTCAAATGCCGTTCATTATACACCCCTAGTGGTCGGTGGTGGAAAACCACAGTGTTAGTGGGTGCCCACTAACACCTTGGTGGTCTGCCACTGACCACTGAGGGTGTATGACGGAATGCATTTGAAGGCCATCTGGGATAGAATTCAGGCTTGGCCACTGACACTATTATGGCCCACAATTGACCTACAAGGGTGTATGATGAATGGCATTTAAAGGCCATTGGGAGTAGAATTTAGGTTCAGTAAAAATCCATTTCGATATACATCATTCTCTATTGAAAGGTCTGGGCTTGAGAGAGACAATAGTGTTGTATTGTCTATGGTTGGGAGGTGATAGATCATCACCGTGGTTAAACGAGCTCCAGTGGGAGTATTATTTTGGCTCAGTAAAAATCCATTTGGATGTACATCGTTTTCTATTGAAAGGTCTGAGCTCGGGGGAGACAATAGTGTTGTATTGTCTATGGTTGGGAGGTGGCAGATCATCACCGTGGTTAAACGAGCTCCACACCGAGTTTGTTTATGTGTTTTTTTTTTCTTCTAGTGATCTTGGTTTTACAACTGCCACTTTCTAACATGGTATCAAAGCTGTTCTAAATGCCATTGTTGAAAGCTAGGGCTTGACATTTTGAGGTCTCCTTTCACCGATCCAGGAGAAAAAGTGACCTAGAAACTTTGCCCAAGGGAAGGAATATCTATTATTGAAGGAGAAATCCAGTTCTGAGAAATTTCATTTTTGGCCCAATTTTGGATTCAATTTCACAAGATTTCAAATTCATTTTTGATCTAGCTCCTACTAGGGTTTCTAGTTCAAATATGCATGCAAGATGATTGGAATGAAGGTTGAAGATCATATTGATGAAGCCACAAACTTCATCTCTTGGAAGTCTAGAGTTCTCATCTTAGAAGAAAATGATCTCTTAAAGCTTGTCAATGAGAAGGTTCCAGAACTAGACGCTGAAGAAGACAAGTCTCATTGGAGGAAGAGTGATTGTAGAGCAAGAAGAATCTTGGATGACTCGGTCAACGATCATATGGTTCCTCAAATCTCACAAAAGAAGATGAATAGACAGATTTTAAAACCCTAAAAGAATGGTGGTTTTTAATGGTCAAGCCTGACTTGTATGGGCAACGACGTTCAAATGTCGTTCATTATACAACATTAGTGGTTGGTGGCGGACCACCACAGTGTTAGTGGGCGTCCAGTAACACCTTGGTGGTCAACCAACTACCACTGAGGTTGTATGATGGAATGCATTTTAAGGCCGTTTGGGATAGAAGTCAGGCTTGGCCACTGACAATGTTGTGGTGCACAATCGACCTACAAGGGTGTATGACGAATGGCATTTAAAGGCCAACGAGAGTATAATTTGGGCTCGGTCAACATCCATTTCAATGTACATCGTTCTCTATCGAAAGGTTTGAGCTTGGAGAAGACAATAGTGTTGTATTGTCTATGGTTGAGAGGTTATAGAACATCACCATGGTTAAACGAGCTCCACACCGTGTATGTTTATGTGCTCTGCCTTTCCTCTAGTGATCTTGGTTTTACAGCTACCAATTTCTAACATGGTATCAAAGCAGTTCTAGAAGCGATTGTCCAAAGCTTTGGATTGACATTCTGAGGCATCCCCTCACCGATCCAGGACAAAAAGTGACTTGGAAACTTTGGCCAAGGGAAGGCGCATCTATTAATGAAGGAAAAATCCAGTTTTGAGAAGCTTCATTTTTTACCCAATTTCGGTCAATAGTTTTGGCTTGATGTTATCTCCTCTCTACTCGCTTTGATAAGGCACATTAACCTTTGGATTTAGTTTCAAAATATTCCAAACTTAAATTTTGACCTAGCTCCTTCTAGGGTTTCTAAGTGAAATCTGCATGACGGTTGAAGATAATCTTGATGGAGCCACAAACTTCATCTCTTGGAAGTCTAGAGTTCTCATCTTGTAAGAAAATGATCTCTTAAAGCTTGTCAATGAGAAGGTTCTAGAACTAGACGCTGAAGAAGATAAGTGTCATTGGAGGAAGAGTGATGCAAGCGCAAGAAGAATCTTGGTAGACTAAGTCAGGGATCATTTGGTTCCTCAAATCTCACAAAAGAAGAAGAGAAGGAAGATGTTCAAAACTGTAAGGGAATGGTGATTGTTAATGGCCAAGGCTGACTTGTATAGTCGATGACATTCAAATGCCGTTCATTATACACCCTTAGTGGTCGGTGGTGGACCACCACAGTGTTAGTGGGCACCCACTAACACCTTGGTGGTCCACCACCGACCACTGAGGGTGTATAATGAAAGGCATTTTAAGGCTGTCGGGAATAGAAGTCAAGCTTGGCCACTGACACTATTGTTTCCCACAATCGACATACAAGGGTGTCTAACGAATGGAATTTAGAGGCCGCTGGGAGAAGAATTTAGGCTCGGTCAATATCCATTTGGATGTACATCGTTCTCTATTGAAAGGTCTGACCTCGGGGGAGACAATAGTGTTGTATTTTATATGGTTGGGAGGTGATAGATCATCATAGTGTTGTTTATGTGCTCTGTCTTTCTTCAATGGTCTTGGTTTTACAACTGCCAATTTTAAACATCGTACCAAAGCATTTCTAGAAGCCATTGTCGAAAGCTAGGGCTTCACATTTTAAGGCCTCCCCTCACCAATATAGGAGAAAAAGTGAGTTGGAAACTTCACCCAAGTGAAGGTGCATCTATTGATGAAGGAAAAATCGAGTTCTGGGAAGTTTCATTTTTTACCCAATTTCGGTCCATAGTTTTGGCTCGATCTTATATCCTCTCTACTCGCCTTGATAAGGCACATTAACCCTTAGATTCCATTTTGATGTACATCATTCTCTATCGAAAGGCCTGAGCTATGGGAGACAATAGTGTTATATTTCCTATGGTTGGAAGGTGATAGATCATCATCATGGTTAAACGAGCTCCACACCCAATTTGTTTATGTTCTCCGTCATTCTTCTAGGTATCATGGTTTTAGAACTACCAATTTCTAACATGGTATCAAAGTAGTTATAGACGACATTATCGAAAGCTAGGGCTTGAAATTCTGAGGCCTCCCCTCACCAATCCAGGAGAAAAAGTGACATGGAAATTTTGCCCAAGGGAAGGCACATCTATTGATGAAGAAAAAATCCAGTTCCGAGAAGTTTCATTTTTGACCCAATTTTTGACCAAAGTTTTGGCTCGATCTTATCTCCTCTCAACTCGCCTTGATAAGGCACATTAACCTTTGGATTCAGTTTCACAAGATTCCAAATTTCATTTTTGACCTAGCTCCTACTAGGGTTTCTAGTTCAAATCTGGAGGCAAGATGATTGGAATGAAGGTTGAAGATCATCTTGATGGAGCCACAAAATTTATCTCTTGGAAGTCTAGAGTTCTCATCTTGGGAGAAAATGATCTCTTAAAGCTTGTCAATGAGAAGGTTCCAGAGCAAGACGTTGAAGCAGACAAGTCTCATTGGAGGAAGAGTGATGCTAGAGCAAGAAGAATCTTGGTAAACTCAGTTAGGGATCATTTGGTTCCTCAAATCTTGCAAACGAAGACGAGTATGAAGATGTTCAAAACTATAAATGAATGATGATCGTTAATGAACAAGCCTGACTTGTATGGGCGATGACATTCGAATGCTGTTAATTATACACCCTTAGTGGTCCGTGGTGGACCACCACAGTGTTGGTGGGTGCCCACCAACACCTTGGTGGTCCACCACCGAACACTGAGGGTGTATAATTGAAGGCATTTTAAGCCTGTCGGAGATAGGAGTCAGGCTTGGCCAATGACACTATTGTGGCCCGCAATAGACCTACAAGGGTGTTTGGAGAATGGCATCTAAACGCCATTGGGAGTAGAATTTAGGCTCAGTCAACATCCATTTGGATGTATATCGTTCTCTATTGATAGGTTTGAGGTTGGGGGAGATAATAGTGTTGTATTGTCTATGGTTGGGAGGTGATAGATAATCACCATGGTTAAATGATCTCCACTCCCAATTTGTTTATGTACTCTGCCTTTCTTCTAGTGGTCCTAGTGTTACAACTGCCAATTTCTAACATGGTATCAAAGCAGTTCTAGACGCCATTGTCGAAAGCTAGGGCTTGATATTTTGAGGCCTCTCCTCACCAATCCGGGAGAAAAATAGACTTAGAAACTTTGGCCACCACTCATTAATCCAGAAGAAAAAGTGACTTGGAAATTTCTCCCAAGGGAAGGCGCATCTATTGATGAAGGAAAAATCCACTTCTGAGAAGTTTCATTTTTTACCCAATTTTGGTCCATAGTTTTGGCTCAATCTTGTCTCCTCTCAACTCACCTTGATAAGGCACATTAACCTTTGGATTTAGTTTCACAAGATTCCAAATTTCATTTTTGACCTAGCTCCTACTAGGGTTTCTAGTTCAAATCTGGAGGCAAGATGATTGGAATGAAGGTTGAAGATCATCTTGATGGAGCCACAAACTTTATCTCTTGGAAGTCTAGAGTTCTCATCTTAGGAGAAAATGATCTCTTAAAACTTGTCAATGAGAAGGTTCCAAAGCAAGATGTTGAAGAAGACAAGTCTCATTGGAGGAAGAGTGATGCTACAACAAGAAGAATCTTGGTAAACTCAGTTAGGGATCATTTGGTTCCTCAAATATTGCAAACGATGACGACTATGAAGATGTTCAAAACTCTAAAGGAATGATGATTGTTATTGACCAAGCCTGACTTGTATGGGCGACGACATTCAAATTCTGTTTGTTATACACCCCTAGTGGTCGGTGGTGGAAAACCATGGTGTTAGTGGCTTCCCACTAACACCTTGGTGGTCCGCCACCGACTACTGAGGGTGTATGAGAGAATGCATTTGAAGGCCGTCTGGGATAGAAGTTAGGCTTGGCCACTGACACTATTATGGCCCACAATCGACCTACATGGGTGTATGATGAATAGCATTTAAAGGCCAGTGGGAGTAGAATTTAGGTTCAGTAAAAATTCATTTGGATATACATCGTTCTCTATTGAAAGGTCTGGGCTCGGCGGAGACAATAGTGTTGTATTGTCTATGGTTGGGAGGTGATAGATCATTAGCGTGGTTAAACGAGCTCCAGTGGGAGTATTATTTTGGCTCAGTAAAAATCCATTTCGATGTACATCGTTCTCTATTGAAAGGTCTGAGCATGGGGGAGACAATAGTGTTGTATTGTCTATGGTTGGGAGGTGATAGATCATCACCGTGGTTAAACGAGCTCCACACCGAGTTTGTTTATGTGCTTTTTCTTTCTTCTAGTGATCCTGGTTTTACAACTGCCAATTTCTAACATAGTATCAAAGTTGTTCTAAATGCCATTGTTGAAAGCTAGGGCTTGACATTTTAATATCTCCCTTCACCGATCCAGGAGAAAAAGTGACCTGGAAACTTCGCCCAAGGGAAGGCACATCTATTATTGAAGGAGAAATCCAGTTCTGGGAAATTTCATTTTTGGCCCAATTTTGGTTTATAGTTTTGGCTCGATCTTATCTCCTCTCAACTTGCCTTGATAAGGCACGTTAACCTTTGGATTCAATTTCAAAAGATTTTAAAATTAATTTTTGATCTAGCTCCTACTAGGGTTTCTAGTTCAAATATGCACGCAAGATGATTGGAATGAAGGTTGAAGATCATTTTGATGGAGCCACAAACTTCATCTCTTGGAAGTCTAGAGTTCTCATCTTGGAAAAAAATGATCTCTTAAAGCTTGTCAATGAGAAGGTTCCAGAACCAGACGCTGAAGAAGACAAGTCTCATTGGAGGAAGAGTGATTGCAGAGCAAGAAGAATCTTGGTTGACTCGGCCAGTGATCGTTTGGTTCCTCAAATCTCGCAAAAGAAGATGACTAGAAAGATTTTAAAACCCTAAAGGAATGGTGGTTGTTAATGGTAAAGCCTGAATTGTATGGGCAATGACATTCAAATGTCATTCATTATACACCATTAGTGGTCGGTGGTGGACCACCACAGTGTTAGTGGGTGTCCAGTAACACCTTGGTGGTCAACCACCGACCACTGAGGTTGTATGACGGAATGCATTTTAAGGCCGTTTGGGAGAGAAGTCAGGCTTGGGCATTGACACTGTTGTGGCGCACAATCGACGTGACACTGTTGTGGCGCACAATCGACCTACAAGGGTGTATGACGAATGGCATTTAAAGGCCAGCGAGAGTAGAATTTAGGCTCGGTCAACATCCATTTGGATGTACATTGTTCTCTATTGAAATGTTTGAGCTCGAAGTAGACAATAGTGTTGTATTGTATATGGTTGGGAGGTGATAGATCATCATCATGGTTAAACAAGCTCCACACCCAATTTGTTTATGTGCTCTGTCATTCTTCTAGGTATCATGGTTTTAGAATTTCCAATTTCTAACATGGTATCAAAGTAGTTATAGACGAATCTTTGTTCCTCAAATCTCACAAAAGAAGACAACTAGAAAGATTTTAAAACCCTAAAGGAATGGTGGTTGTTAATGGTCAAGCCTGACTTGTATGGGCGATGACGTTCAAATGCCGTTCATTATACACCATTAGTGGTCACTGGCGGACCACCACAGTGTTAGTGGGCATCCAGTAACACCTTGGTTGTCAACCACCGACCACTGAGGTTGTATGACGGAATGCATTTTAAGGCCATTTGGGATAGAAGTCAGGCTTGGACACTGACACTCATGTTGTGGTGCACAATTGACCTACAAGGGTGTATGACGAACGGCATTTAAAGGTCGACGAGAGTAGAATTTAGGCTCGGTCAACATCCATTTGGATGTACATCATTCTCTATTGAAAGGTTTGAGCTCGGAGAAGACAATAGTGTTGTATTGTCTATGGTTGGGAGGTGATAGAACATCACCATGGTTAAACGAGCTCCACACCCTGTATGTTTATGTGCTCTGCCTTTCTTCTAGTGATCTTGGTTTTACAGCTACCAATTTGTAACATGGTATCAAAGCAGTTCTAGTAGCCATTGTCCAAAGCTTTGGCTTGACATTCTGAGGCATCCCCTCACCAATCCAGGAGAAAAAGTGACTTAAAAACTTCGGCCAAGGGAAGGCGCATCTATTAATGAAGGAAAAATCCAGTTTTGAGAAGCTTCATTTTTTACCCAATTTCGGTCAATAGTTTTGGCTTGATGTTATCTCCTCTCAACTCACTTTGATAAGGCACATTAACCTTTGGATTTAGTTTCACAAGATTCCAAACTAAAATTTTGACCTAGCTCCTTCTAGGGTTTCTAAGAGAAATATGCATGACGGTCGAAGATAATCTTGATGGAGCCACAAACTTGATCTCTTGGAAGTCTAGAGTTCTCATCTTGTAAGAAAATGATCTCTTAAAGCTTGTCAATGTGAAGGTTCCAGAACTAGACGCTGAAGAAGACAAGTGTCATTGGAGGAAGAGTGATGCAAGAGCAAGAAGAATCTTGGTAGACTAAGTCAGGGATCATTTGGTTCCTCAAATCTCACAAAAGAAGAGATGAAGTTTTCTGTCCATGATGCCATTTTCTCTTGATGTTGTCGGTCTTTAGTGGAAGTGCTCTGAGTCATCAGTCTGGCAGATCGCGAAACATAGAACTTCAACTTTTTACAACCAGAAAATTTGTGCTTCCACTTTCCACCCTTTGACTTCGGGAATCCTCATGGACTGTTGATTTTATTCGGAGATTTTATGGACCGTCGGATCTCAGATTGCGGAAGGTGAAAATTGGGATTTGAACTTTTATGACTGAAACTTTATCTCTTCTGCTCCCGAACTTTGCGCCTTTCCACATCGTTGATCTGCACTGGAGTTCTGAGATGTCGGATCCCGTATCGCAGAAGGCAGAAGTCGAAAGTTGGGCTTCCTCTTTTCATAATCAAATTTTACCTCTTCCGCACTACAGCTCCTGCTTTTCCTTTTGGCAGAAATGATTTTTTGGCCCTTTGATCTCTTTTGTGGGTTGGATATCCACTATCCGTTCTTGCCAAGACCTGTCCCTGATCATATTTTTCATATCAAGATCATTTCCAAGGTCGCGGCTAAGGATTTTTGACTGTTTTGACATTTAGGATTAGGAATAATCCTCCTAAGCAACTTCAAACCCTTCTCCTATATACCTTTATGAGCGACCCTTCTGTACATCACGTGACCCTTCTGCACCTTGTTGTCCATCGATTGCACACCAGTAGCAGAAATCTAATGAAAGCTGTCTCCTCACTTGAGAAAGTGGGAGAGGTGTGGCCTTGGGGGCAAGCACAGAGCCAGGTACTGTCACCTACTCCTAGCTCCTCCGTTTAGGCTAACTCCTAAGGAAACCAAGGGGGGTCATCCCTAACAAAGAGTTTTCTATGGCTCAATGTGTTTAAGTGTTTTTTATGTTATGATGCAGATGGGTGTTTTTTAGGAGTTTTTGAATGATTACAACTTTATAATAAAATGAGCAATCCATGTTGCAATTACAAAACACAAGATTTGAGACGAACAATACAAAGATGACTTGGAAATTAAAGGCATCCACAGATAGATAATGATTTAAGCAAACATTAGGGACAAATGGTCCAGATCAAGGCGATGCATGGAATTTTAAGACCAGTGCCAATATGGAGTCAAAACATGCTTGTGAATGCTGGAATACAAGTCTCAATAGTAGTGTTTGTGAGATCGTTTTGCAATTGTTCTTGGCTTATTTTATTGTAAATTTTAAAGATGATCTTGCTTAAGGTGTCTAGGAAACCTAACTGGAAATACTTTCAGTAGCTCTGTTCGAAGACATGATGGACCTGTCTGGAATCACAAGCTAGGTGTTCAGAGAATTTAACCAGCGAGTATCCATTTAAACCATTAAAAAATGGCTTAAAAAATGGAAAAAATTATTTTTCTCGAAATCGAACGAAAATTTAGGGGGACCTAGTACATGTTCATACAACTCAATCGGAATTCCTAACATGACAAAAAAACATTGACACGAAGGCTCTAATAACCTCCCAAGGCCGAAACAACAAGACAACTACCCCAGCTTTGGAGGAGTGAGTGAAAAACTTAGAAATTATTGGTTGTTTGTTCAACAGCCAATAATAACCAAGGGAAAAAACACTCTGGGCTAGTTGGCTTGATTCCCAAGTCTGGGAAGCCGAGCCTTTTATAAAAAATTAAATGGTAGGACATTTTTTACAATCTTTCCAAGGGGGTATGAATGTGTATTTACAAAAAGTTCTGAACAGAGTCCCAGGAAAATGTTAGCGGATTTCTGAATTCTGATCACGAACAAGTGTACCTGTTCAATGCTCTGGCGGCTCACCGAAAAATCCACTAAGTGCAAAATTAGTGGATAACACACCTCGCGTGAGCCCTCCTCTATGAGCCATCTCTTCTGTATGTCCGCAAGCCCGCTGCGCGAGCTCTCCTGCGTGTGTCTGCTGCTCCTCTCCTCCTGCAGCCTCCTTTGCTCTCGTGGGGATTCTATAGCGTGCAATGCCCCCTATCCCCATGAACCCTCCTCTACGCGAGCCTGCCTTCCTCGCGCGACCTCTTCCTCATCTCCCTGCTTGCACACGACCCTTCACAGATGTGACTTCCCTTCACTCCAATTTCACATCTGTTTCCCCTGTGTGAAGCTCCCCCTCCACCCATGCTTCAATGGCTTCCAACCTATGCAGCCACTCGTCTTCCCACCTACGCACGGTTCGTGTGACCGCTGCTTGGGATCCTCACCTCCTCTACACACCTCCTCGCGACCTCCACTTCCCATAGCCCTTGCATCTCCTCCCTCCCCCCCTCGATCTTCTCTCCTTGCTCACTAGGCTTCACCCCCATCCCCTCGGCTTCCTACGCTCGACAGTTCATGGAAGACCAGAAAAAAGACCAAGACCTAGAAGGAATTCCCAAAACACCCATTTGGGACTACAATGATAGAGGCCAATTTCAATACCTCAGGAAATGCCAAGGTAACCTAGAATTTTACAGCCCCATGGACATTGCACTAGAGTTAGACTTCGCATTCTATGTAATGTCCTCTTCCTTTTAGGCCTTGAGGCCCAAAACCGCTAACCTATGTGATTCCTGTGGGTTCGAGCGGTTACTGATAGCTAGGGAATCAGATCAGGACTGATGCCATCCATAGAAGATCTATGGCATCCTCACTTGGTCAAGAAGGGCCACCTGGGATAAATCCCACCTTCATGCATGCCATCCGAAGCATTATTTAATGATGCATGCACTTTTTAGGTCTCCATCCGCATGCATGCAAGTCAACAGCAAATTAGAAGATAAAGTGAACTAATTAGGTCAAAGATTAGGTTTTGCGCAGTTGAACTTTACAAATAGAGGATAAATCAAGAGGAGACCTCACTTATGATTATTATTATTTTGGGAAGCTCTTGGATAGCAGCACAGTGTGCAGCACAACAGTTGGGGTTGGAGACGGAGTCTTCAGCTAACAGGATTTTGGCAGTGAAACATCTGTCCTAGTATTATTCCAGGTAAGCCATACTGGTTCACCACTTTTTCTTCATTCATTCATATGTTATATAGCATAGGGTATAGATTGTTGCAGGGGCATGGTGCAGCTGTAAGGGGGGGTTTTAAGCCAGAAATACCTAATCAGCTGTGGGGCCTCCAGATCTCAGTTTCCTTCCGAAACTCAGGCACCAGTATTATCATTAGCTACATAATCCGGTACTACATGATTATCAGCTCCATCTGAGCTCATCCAAAGCCGTTATCAGCATTTTTGGACTCCCAAGGGCGTGAGCAGCTGCCTCACTGAACCTAGACGCTATCCTGCTTAGAGGTGTCAGAACTTCAGCATACTCCAGCCAATCTCTCCGGCATAGCAAGGCTATCATCCCTGCAAAATGGCGGATCCATCGGACACCTCCTTCCTTGAGGGCGTCACCTTTTTCTCTGATTGGGCATCTTGCTGCTGGGGCATTCACCGGAGGCAGGAGAGATCAGTTCCTCTCCGATCCAATTCTCAGTACTTGTAGACTTTATCTGAAGTAGTGCAGCCAGTTATCAGTGGTAAGTGTGCATTCTATCTCACAAAACCTAACCCTAAGTTTTCCTATAAAATAGGGATTTTTGCATGGCAGTTTGCATGCCCAGTTGTATCAGCATAATTGTTTAGAAATAGAAAATATCGGGATTTGGGATATTACAGTGGTATCAGAGCTATTTTCTTGGCCATCTGTGGGCTTAAGAGATGAAAAGTAGATGAATATAGAAGGAGATCCTTTTGTAACCTATAGGAGGATGAAGAGTAGATACACAGAAGAATTTGAACATATCCAGCTAGAGGATACCAATTCAGACATGGAACAGACAGGTATACATTCGGATAGGGGAAAAGGAATGGGAGAAGAGGAGGATCGGATGGAGTTTCGCAGCTTGGTCTCTGCATTACAAGACTTAGCCAAAGGACAAAAAGAAGTCCTCAATGCAATCAATAGACTGTCAGCGAAACCGAAACCAGGTATCAGCAGTACACCCCCCTCACCGGTAGAGTGAGGATATTCTAGCGGCAGTGGAAAGATGGTGTACACCAACATCTAGAACACTCCCCACATATACAGCAGACCTACTATTAGGCCTACCATGCCTCACTTCTTGGAAGATACAGTAGGGGGCCCGGTCATGCAGGTAGAGCCCAATGAGCCTTTTGGGGCTTATTTGCAGGAGTACAAGGACTTAGGGGATGAGTTTCATGCTTCTATGTCTTTCTCAGACTTCTGCAACATGAAGAGTAAGAACAGGCCTAGGAATTTCAATAAGGGTTTCAATCACAACTATGAGCTACAGAAGACCTTGGGCAGGTTAACCATCCCAAACTTTGATGGGACTCGCGGAGGATCAGTGAGAACATGGGTCCAAAAGTTGGATACCTATTTCCAACTCAACCCCATGACAGAGACAGACGCCATTAAGTTGGCTACACTTCACTTGGACAGAGAAGCTCATGAATGGTGGTACCATGGACTGGTGACATTGGGTGACAACACCATACATTCTTACAGTGAGTTCACTCAAAAAATCATGGAGAGGTTTGACAGGAAAGATCCAGGGATCCATTTTAGGGAGTTGGCTCAACTCAAGTAGATTGGTAGCGCACAATATTTCATTTCAGAGTTTCAGAGGCTAGCCATTATGGTAACAGATGTGTCATAGAGTAGATTGACTATGTTATTTACTGAGGCCCTCATAGAGCCAATACGGGGATGGGTAAAATCCTACAAACCCCTCACTCTACAGGATGCTATTAGCCGGGAAACGGATCTTCAGGATTCAGTCCCTAAAAATAAATTCCCTCTGAAAACCAATTTTCCTGTTAGGGACAAGGACAGGAAACCTTTCCAGTAGGATGTGCCCAAGAAAACCTGGTTAGATGAGGACACCAGGAAATATTTGAGAAGAAAGAAGCTATGCTTCACTTGCCAGGAACCATGGGTACCAGGACACAGGTGCGCAGGGAAGGCGAAGGCACACTACATTGAGGTGTATTCAGATAGTGATGAATATGACGATGAGCAGGATGCCATAGAAGAGGAATCACACCAGGGGGATACACCGGAGGGAGTCATTGCTACATTGTCTAGGGTACTGAGATTCCATACTCTTAGGGTCAGGGGAGTAGTGCAGGGTCACAGAGTAGGAGTACTGATTGATGGGGAAGCCACCCATAGTTTCATTGACTCTGCTTGGGTAGCCAAGAGAGGTATTTAGATCGAGAAGTTCGAGGGATTCACTGTAGCAGTAGCTGGGAACTCCAGCATGGAGTGCAACTACTGGATCCCAAAACTAAATGTTGCCTTGCGTAACTATCAGATGACAGACTTTTTCTATGTAGTGGATGTAGCTGACACTCATGTGGTATTGGGTGTTCAGTGGCTTTACTCTATAGAGAAATACACTAAAGACTACAGGGCAATGGAAATGGAGTTTCAGGGGCCAGATGGCAAACTGGTAGTTTTGAGGGGCATGAACACTTATCCCCCAAAACCGATCTCGTCACAAAGAATGGAGGCAGTGCTTTGACAGGATGATATAGAATGGGTTGTAGAATGTTTTTCCACCTTCAGAAAACCCCCATAGACCAGCTCACAACACCCCAGTGACATTCAAGCCTTGCTACAGAAACATGAAAAGGTTTTTCGGGACCTTCCATCAGGCAGAGCACCAGACCGGGGCTTTGAACACATCATCGAGCTAGAGGAGGGAACACAAGCAGTCATCACCACTCCTTACAGGCATCCCAAGAGGTACAAAGATGAGATTGAGAAAACCATCAAAGAATTACTAGAGCTTGGTTATATATGACCCAGTTCTAGCCCCTTTGCATATTTAGTAGTTTTGGTTAAGAAGAAGGATGGCACTCTGCGTATGTGCATCGATTATCGAGCACTTAACAAAAATACCATCAAGAATAGGTATCCCATTCCCAGGATTGACGAACTCGTGGATGACCTTCAGGGAGCTCAATACTTCTCCAAGATCGATCTTCGCTCGGGATACCATCAGATCAGGGTAAGGGACCAGGACATCCCCAAACTAGCTTTTCGCTGTCACTATGGTCACTATGAGTTTTTGGTCATGCCCTTTGGGCTTACCAATGCTCCAGCTACTTTCCAGCCATGCATGAACCACACCTTCAGGGCACAGCTATGTAAGTTTTTGCTTGTATTCTTTGATGACATCTCGGTTTACAGCAAAACATGGGAAGAGCACTTGAAACACCTGGACGAGACGTTGAGTATTTTAGAAGAACAGTCGCTTTATGCAAAAATGTCCAAGTGTGAGTTTGGCATGAAGGAAATGTTGTACTTAGGACATGTGATCAATGCAGAAGGAGTACAGGTTGACATGGAGAAAATCCGAGCTATCAGAGATTGGCCTGCACCAAAATCCGTTACAGAATTGCGAGGGTTCCTAGGTCTGTGCACTTATTACCGATGGTATGTTAAGGGATTCTGCCAGTTTGCAGCACCCCTGACAGATCTCACCAAGAAGGGGGAATTCACTTGGACAGACTTAGCGCAGAAAAATTTGGAGGAGATGAAGGTTATCACGAGTTCTTGCCCAGTTTTAGCATTACCAGACTTATCACAACCCTTTATAGTAGAATGTGATGCCTCGGGAGAAGGGTTAGGAGCAGTATTGATGTAGAATCATCACCCTATTGCAGTTGAGAGCCGTAAACTGAAGAACTACAAGTGCCATTACTCCATATATGACAAAGAGATGCTATCCATCTTGCATGCTCTCACAAAATTCAGATAGTACCTGGTGGGAAGTAAGTTCAAAATCAAAACCAATCATAATAGCCTCAAGTATTTCTTGGAATAGAAGGAACTAAATGAGCGACAACAGAAATGGGTCAGCAAGGTACAAGCCTATGATTTCGAGATGGAGTATGTGAAAGGTAAGAATAATGTAGTAGCTGATGCATTATCCATGCATCCATCTCCATTATCTCTCAGTAGTATATCCATGGATTGGAGGTCACTTCTCTTAGTGGAGTACTCCAAAAATAAATTCGCCTGCGAATTATTGGATGGGAAAATTCAGGATGACAGGTACAGGATTGTGGATGACATCATCTACTACAAGGACAGAATATACCTCGTTCCAGAATCCACATTGAAGAAGAAGATCATCCAGGCATCCCACGATTCTCCTTTATCAGGGCATCAAGGGTTCTTAAAAACCTACAGGCAGATCAGAGAGAGGTTCTCATGGAAGGGCCTCAAGGGGGAGATTATGCAGCATGTCTAGGAATGTAGCATCTGTCAGCAGAACAAGGTTGAGAACACCCATCCAGCAAGGATAATCCATCCACTACCGATCCTAGAATAGAAGTGGGGGAGCATCTCCATGGAATTCATTGCAGGATTGCCCAAGGTCCAAGGGAGAGATTGTTTATATGTAGTAGTTGACAGACTAACCAAGTTTGCACATTTCTTCTTGATACCATCAGACTACTCGGCAGATCAGGTAGCGGAGTTATTTTTTAGGGAGGTTTTCAGGTTACACGGGTTTCCTAAGACCATTGTCAGTGATCGAGATAGCAGGTTCACGGGTGCCTTTTGGCAGGAACTGTTCAGATTGGTGGCGACCGAACTGGCTACTAGTACGAGTTATCACCCCCAGAGTGACTAAAAAACATAAATAGTCAACAAGTGGATCGAAGGATATCTCAGGAACTACGTAGCAGGGTAGCAGCGGACCTGGATCAGATGGATACACCTAGGAGAGTATTGCTACAACACTACTTATCACATGTCTATTAGGATGACTCCTTTTAAGGCATTATATGGTTATGAGGCCTTGGACTATGCAGATTTGGCATTTGGAGACAGTAGGGCTCCTAAGGCTAAGGATTGGATACAAGACAGGCAGGACATCCTGAAAGTATTGAAAGAGAATTTACGGACAGCCCAGAATCAACAGAAGATGTATGATGACAAACACAGGATTGAGCGGAGCTTTGAGGTAGGGGATTTAGTCTACTTAAGGCTCCATCCTTACAGATAGTCTTCACTTAAAAAGAAAGGAGCAGAGAAATTAAAACCATGCTTCTATGGACCATACAAAATAATTCGGAAGGTGGGAGAGGTTGCATATGAACTAGAGCTTCCCCTAGAAATCAAAATCCACAATGTGTTCCATGTGTCTAGCCTGAAGAAGACCCTTGGGAAACACATTGCTCCATCTACCAAATTTCCCTCTTTAGATGATGAAGGGCTACTGATATTGATTCCTGAACGGATCATATAGACCAAAGAGAGGAAGCTCAGGAACAGAGTGATCAGGGAATATTTGGTTCAATGGAAAGAACTACCGCCAGAGGATGCCACTTGGGAAAGTGAAAAGGTATTGCAGCATCCCAGTTTGAAGTTGCTTGAGGACAAGCAATCTCAAGCAGGGAGGACTGTAATGTCCTCTTCCTTTTAGGCCTTGAGGCCCAAAACCGCTAACCTATGTGATTCCTGTGGGTTCGAGCAGTTACTGATAGCTAGGGAATCAGATCAGGACTGATGCCATCCATATAAGATCTAGGGAATCCTCACTTGGTCAAGAAGGGCCACCTGGGTCAAAGGCCACCTTCATGCATGCCATCTGAAGCATTATTTAATGATGCATGCACTTTTTAGGTCTCCATCCGCATGCATGCAAGTCAACGGCAAATTAGAAGATAAAGTGACCTAATTAGGTCAAAGATTAGTTTTTGCGCAGTTGAAGTTTATAAATAGAGGATAAAGCAAGAGGATACCTCACTTATGATTATTATTATTTTGGGAAGCTCTTGGATAGCAGCACAGCGTGCAGCACAGAAGTTGGGGTTGGAGACGGAGTCTTCAGCTAATAGGATTTTGGTAGTGAAAAATCTGTCCTAGTCTTATTCCGGGTAAGCCATACTGGTTCACCACTTGTTCTTCATTCATTCATCAGTTATATAGCATAGGGTATAGATTGTTGTAGGGGCACGGTGTAGCTGTAAGGGCGGGTTTTTATCCAGAAATCCCTAATCAGTTGTGGGGCCTCCAGATCTCAGTTTCCTTTTGAAACTCAGGCACCATTCTTATCATCAGCTACATACTCCGGTACTCCGTGATTATCAGCTCCATCTGAGCTCATCTGAAGCTATTATTAGCATTTTCAGACTCCCAGGGGCGTGAGCAGATACCTCACTGAACCTAGACGCTATCCTGCTTAGAGGTCTCAGAACTTCAGCATACTCCATCCAATATCTTTGGCACAGTAAGGCTATCAGCCCTGCAAAACGGCGGATCCATCGGACACCTCCTTCCTTGAGGGCGTCACCTTTTTCTCTGATTGGGCGTCTTCCTACTGGGGCATTCACTGGAGGTAGGAGAGATCAGTTCCTCTCCGATCCAGTTCTCAGTACTTGCAGACTTTATCTGAAGCAGTCCAGCCAGTTATCAGTGGTATGTGTGCATTCTATCTCACAAACCCTAACCGTAATTTTTCCTATAAAATAGGGATTTTTGCATGGCAGTTTGCATGCCCAGTTGTATCAGCATAATTTTTTAGAAATAGAAAATATCAGGATTTGGGATATTACAGTGGTATCAGAGCTATTTTCTTGGCCAGCTGTGGGATTAAGAGATAAAAATTAGATGAATACAGAAGGAGATCCTTTTGTAACCTATAGGAGGAGGAAGAGTAGATACACAGAATAATTTGAAGATATCCATCTAGAGGATACCAATTCAAACATGGAACAGACAGGTATACATCCGGATAGGGGAAAAGGAACGGGAGAAGAGGAGGATCGGATGGAGTTTCACAGCTTGGTCTCTGCATTGCAAGACTTAGCCAAAGGACAAAAAGAAGTCCTCAATGCAATCAACAGATTGCCAGCGAAATCGGAACCAGGTATCAGTAGTACACCCCCCTCACCGGTAGAGCGGGGATCTTCCAGCGGCAGTGGAAAGATGGAATACACCAACATCCAGAACACTCCCCACATATACAACAGACCTACTATCAGGCCTACTATGCCTCACTTCTTGGCAGATAGAGTAGGGGGCCCGGTCATGCAGGTAGAGCCCAGCGAGCCTTTTGGGGATTATTTGCAGGAGTACAGGGACTTAGGGGATGAGTTTCATGCTTCTATGTCTTTCTCAGACTTTTGCAACATGAAAAGTAAGAACAGGCCCAAGGATTTCAACAAGGATTTCAATCACAACTATGAGCTACAGAAGACCTTGGGCAGGTTAACCATCCCAAAATTTGATGGGACTCGCAGAGGATCAGCGAGAACATGGGTCCAAAAGTTGGATACCTATTTCCAACTCAACCCCATGACAGAGACGGATGCCATTAAGTTGGCTACACTTCACTTGGAAGGAAAATCTCACGAATGGTGGTACCACGGACTGGTGACATTAGGTCACAACACCATACATTCTTACGGTGAGTTCACTCAGAAAATCATGGAGAGGTTTGACAGGAAAGATCCAGAGATCCATTTTAGGGAGTTGGCTCAACTCAAGCAGACTGGTAGCACAAAATCTTTCATTTCAGAGTTTCAGAGGCTAGCCGTTATGGTAACAGATGCGTCAGAGAGCAGATTGACTATGTTATTTACTGATTGCCTCATAGAGCCACTATGGGGATGGGTGAAAGCCTACAAACCCCTCACTCTGCGGGATGCTATTATTCAGGCAAGTGATCTTCAGGATTTAGTCCCTAAAAAACAATTCCCTCTGAAAACCAATTTTCCTGTTAGGGACAAGGACAGGAAACCTTTCCAGCAGGATGTGCCCAAGAAAACCTGGTTAGATGAGGACACCAGGAAAGATTTGAGAAGAAAGAAGCTGTGCTTCACTTGCCAGGAACCATGGGTACCAGGACACAGGTGCCCAGGGAAGGCGAAGGCACACTACATTGAGGTGTATTCAGACAGTGATGAATATGACGATGAGCAGGATGCCACAAAAGAGGAATCACACCAGGGGGATCCACCAGAGGGAGTCATTGCTACATTTTTTGGGGTACCGAGATTCCATACTCTCAGGGTCAGGGGAGTAGTGCAGGGTCATAGAGTAGGAGTACTGATTGATGGGGGAGCCACCCAAAATTTCATTGAATTCACTTGGGTAGCCGAGATAGCTATTCATACCGAGAAGTTCGAGGGATTCACTGTAGCAGTAGCCAGGAACTCCAGCATCGAGTGCAACTAGTGGATCCCAAAACTGAATGTTGCCTTGGGTAACTATCAGATGACAGACTCTTTATATGTAGTGGATGTAGCAGATACTCATGTGGTATTGGGTGTTCAGTGGCTTTACTCTATAGGGAAATACACTACAGACTACAGGGCAATGGAAATGGATTTTCAGGGGCCAGATGGAAAACGGGTAGTTTTGAGGGGCATGAACACTTATCCCCCAAAACCGGTCTCGTCACAGAGAATGGAAGTAGTGCTTCGATAGGTTGATATAGAATGGTCTGCAGAATGTTTTGTCACCTTCAGGTTTTCCCCAGAGACCAGATCACAACACCCCAGTGACATTCAAGCCTTGCTACAGAAACACGAAAAGGTTTTTCGGGACCTTCCATCATGCAGACCGGCAGACCGGGGATTTGAACACATCATCGAGCTAGAGGATGGAACACAAGCAGTCATCACCACTCCTTACAGGCATCCCAAGAGGTACACAGATGAGATTGAGAAAACCATCAAAGAATTACTGGAGCTTGGTTATATATGACCCAGTTCTAGCCCCTTTGCATCTTCAGTAGTTATGTTTAAGAAGAAGGATGGCACTCTGCGTATGTGCGTCGATTATCGAGCACTTAACAAAAAGACCATCAAGAACAAGTATCCCATTCCTAGGATTGACAAACTCATGGATGAAGTTTGGGGAGCTCAATACTTCTCCAAGATCGATCTTCACTCGGGATACCATCAGACTAGGGTAAGGGACCAGGACATCCCCAAAACAGCTTTTCGTTGTCACTATGGTCACTGTGAGTTTTTGGTCATGCCCTTTGGGCTTACCAATTCTCCAGCTACTTTCCAGTCATGCATGAACCACACCTTCAGAACATAGCTATGTAAGTTTTTGCTTGTATTCTTTAATGACATCTTGGTTTACAGCAAAACATGGGAAGAGCACTTGAAACACCTGGATGAGACGTTGAGTATTTTAGAAGAACAGTCACTTTATGTGAAAATTTCCAAGTGTGAGTTTGGCATGAAGGAAATGCTGTAATTAGGACATGTGATCAATGCAGAAGGAGTACAGGTTGACATGGAGAAAATTCGAGCTATCAGAGATTGGCCCGTGCCAAAAACCGTTACATAATTGTGAGGGTTCCTAGGTCTATGCACTTATTACCAATGGTACGTTAAGAGATTCTCCCAGTTTGCAGCACCCCTCACAGATCTCACCAAGAAAGGGGCATTCACTTGGACAGACTTAGCGCATAAAAATTTTGAGGAGATGAAGGTTATCATGAGTTCTTGCCCAGTTTTATCATTACTAGACTTCTCACAACCCTTTATAGTAGAATGTGATGCCTCAGGAGAAGGGTTAGGAGCAGTATTGATGCAGAATCATCACCCTATTGCTTTTGAGAGCCGTAAACTGAAGAACTACGAGCGCCATTACTCCATATATGACAAAGAGATGCTATCCATATTGCATGCTCTCACAAAATTCAGACAGTACCTGGTGGGCAGTAAGTTCAAAATCAAAACCGATCATAACAGCCTCAAGTATTTCTTGGAACAGAAGGAACTGAATGAGCGACAACAGAAATGGGTCAGCAAGGTACAAGCCTATGATTTCGAGATGGAGTATGTGAAGGGTAAGAATAATGTAGTATCTGATGCATTATCCAGGCATCCATCCCCATTATCTCTCAGTAGTATATCCACGGATTGGAGGGCACTTCTCTTAGTGGAGTACTCCAAAAATAAATTCGCTTGCAAATTATTGGATGGGAAAATTCAGGATGATAGGTACAGGATTGTGGATGACATCATCTACTACAAGGACAGAATATACCTCGTTCCAGAATCCACATTGAGGAAGAAGACCATCCAGGAAGCCCATGATTCTCCTTTATCAGGGCATCAAGGGTTATTAAAAACCTACAGGAAGATCAGAGAGAGGTTCTCATGGAAGGGACTCAAGGGGGATATTATGCAGCATTTCCGGGAATGTAGCATCTGTCAGCAGAACAAGGTTGAGAACACCCATCCGGCAGGGCTACTCCAGCCAATATCGATCCCAGAACAGAAGTGGGAGAGCATCTCCATGGACTTCATTACAAGCTTTCCCAAGGTCCAAGGGCGAGATTGTTTATATGTAGTAGTTGACAAACTGACCAAGTTTGCACATTTCTTCTCGATACCATCAGACTGCTCGGTAGCTCAAGTAGTGGATTTATTTTTCAGGGAGGTTTTCAGGTTACACGGGTTTCCTAAGACCATTGTCAGTGATCGAGATAGCAGGTTCACGGGTGCCTTTTGGCAGGAACTATTCAGATTGGTGGGGACAAAAATATTATCGCCATCTACTTCACCAGAAGAAATGACACTTTATCTCCCAGAGAAGACGGGAACTCTCAACCCTTCTCATCCACTCCCTGAAGCAGTTCTGGCATACCATTATTTCTCGACGCTCCCCTTTTTCACCTGATATTGACCTTGCTTCTATGTTCTCCCACACCTCCAAGCTCTATGACATTCCAGGACAGGCTGATATTCAAGTGTCCTCCCCCCCATCCTCTTGCATCCTTTTCACTAACAATGATGTCACAGAAGAAATCCGGATGATGAGTAGCAGCAAATCAGCTAGATGAGGAAGGCTACCAAGCAGAGTTATTCAAACAGGGTCTCTCATTTTGGTCAGATACTTGGTTGATCTCTTTAATCATGTAGTGTGGGAAGGATTTCTGTCACCCTAGTCTCATCATATCATTCATTCGATTCACAAGTCTGGATCCACTTCTGAACCTAAAAACTACAGAAGGATCATGGTAAGCCACACGTTCTCCAAACTCTATGCTACAGTTCTTCATATGAAGCTCTTTAGGGACTTTGAACAGAAAAATATTAGAGCTCGGGGTGAGGTAGGATTTAGACCTACACACCAGACTATCGATCACATCTTTACTCTCTGAGCAGTTATTGAGGAGGGTCGCCACCGCTCCTCGAAAGTCTATTGCTACTTCATAGACTTCTGGAAAGCATTCGACTCGGTTTCGAGAGAGGATTTACTGCAGTGACTCAGAAAAATTAGCGTCTCACCGATCCTTTTGAAAACCATTATGCGTCTATACAAGTCCATTCGGGGCTGCCTTCGCACAGCACAAGGGCTATCTGAGTTCATCCGTAGCACCATTGGGGTGAAGCAAGGGTGCCTGCTTTCCCCCACTCTATTTGGAATCTACATTGACGAGTTGGAGGCCTTCCTCCAGGATCACACACAGGAAACAAATGGATGCCTCCTCCACCAGGTCTTGATCTCTATCATGCTTTTCACTGATGACATTGTACTCCTTTCTTCCTCCCTAGAAGGCCTGTAAAGACAACTTGATGCTTTAGCCCTGTTCTGTGAACTCCTGAAGCTGACGGTGAATCTGGGAAAAACAAAGGTTATGATATTCAATGGAACAAAGAAAACCTCAGACTTTCATTTCCTATTCAAGGGAGAGGAAGTGGAGATCACCAGTACCTATACATATTTAGGGGTGCAATTTTTGGGACCCCATTTAAGTTTTCAGCCAACCCTCCAACCTCGAATCAACAAAGGGTACGAGTCTCTAGCCCTCCTCGAGAGACAGTGTTTCATTCACCACTTCCAGGATATCTCATCCAAAATGGACCTACTAAATACTTTGATCTGCCCCATTGTTCTATATGGATCAAAAGTTTGGGGACCCTCATTATTTGATTTAGATTTGTCATCGGCTGAAAGAGTTCAGATTCTCCTTGTCTGGCGTATTATCAGGTGCAAGCAGATAGTGCCACAACACATCATCCTCGCCGAGTTTGGAGCCCAGCCCTTCCGCCTCGAGACAGTTTTCATATTGGTCTCCTTCATACATCGGATCCAAGGACTAGCCAACTCTTCAAAAGGCTGGGATAGATACCCGTATTTAGCTTATTTCTTAGCTCAGATTATTGCCAGTGCTATCCACCCAGGTAGGGCCAAGTGTTGGTTCATAGGGGTCTCGAGCCTCCTTGCTTTAGTGGGGATCCAGTTAGATCATCTTACCCCATTCCAGTACTCACTAGATGCCCCGGGTCACCTTCTTTCTATCTGAGAAGAGTTGAATAAGATCATCAAATAAGATATTTACAAGCAGTTCGTTCAGGTCCCCTGGATCAACCCTCTGCGAGGGTTGCGCCCGAAGATGGCCTTTTATGCTGGACATTTCCTAGAGATCAGAGATGGGCTCATTTTCCATCCCAAGTATATGTTTTGTCATTGGATGCATGCTCTTCAGATCCCTCTTGGACAGTTTAGGGTAGGATCACATAGACTCCAGGTAGAGTTAGATCACCATATCGATAGAGTAGATAGGATCTGCCAGCTGTGCCACCTATGGGAAGTGGAAATCGAGTCACATTTTATCTTCAAGTATCCCATCTACTATTAGATCAGAGGGCATTTCTACTGCTTATTTAGAGGGCCCCAAACTCTAGCCACTTTCTTCAGATACACCGATTAGAGATGTCTAGCATTCTATATTCAAGAGGATCTCAGGTTTCAAGCCCAGATCCTCCAGCCTCCCACTAGACCAGACACCACTCAGCGGATCACCATGGTATTCGACGTACTACTACCATCCAGGGGCACAAAGAGATCCAATGGCTCTGAGATCTCAGCGGCGTCCCTACACCAAAACTCCCCCCCGAAGATGCCCAGGACCTTCCAAATCCCACTGACAACATTCCAGAGGGTGACCCGCACCTATCGGCCCCGATTCAGGGAAACAAACAATATTACAGTTCACTCAGTTTTCTTCGTTTAGCCTCGGATGTTAGGAGTACCAGACCTTCCTCGGCATTCTTGGCTCCTGGATCTAGTCCACTTGAGCTCCTTCGCCCCTGTACAGGACTACACGACTAGAACCAGAGCATGACTTCTCCCATGCTTCGGCCTAGATCGACTGGATTTTATTTACCTCTGTTTATTTCATTTTTTAGCTTGGCATGGAGGATGTCTTCCTCTGAGGACATAAGGCCAGGGGGACCAGCCCACTGATTGAATGGCTAGGAGGGTGTCTTAAGTGGCTGTGAGGGGAGACGAATGTCTTGTAGCTGAAGTAGAGGAAAATAGAGCTTGTAGAAAGGATATAGAGCTATGTGGCCCAGTGCTCAACCCTTACGGGCCTTGGACACCAACCCCAAGGTTAAAAACCCCAATAAAGGGCAGTCAATAGTTCCATTAAGCCATAGTAACCTTGAAGGGTGACCAAAGGGCCCAACGATGACCACCATTGCTCGACAACACCCCTCCTGGTCGAAAAGTTGGCCCTCTCTCCCTGGGGTACACCTGAAGGTGCATTGGGTACAGGTGCAATGTAGTAGTGTGAAACATGATGAAGTCTTCCTAACTCAAGGAAGAACACAGTTGAGATCCTGAGTAGATTGAGCATGATGACTATGATTATGTAGCTACACTAATGATGATGTCATTGAAAGTCGAGAGGATACTCAATGAACCTGGTCGTTCCTGGGATGGATACTTACATCGTATCTATGAAGTCCTCATAAAGGGAGCAAGATGATCAGCTACAGAGGGAGCAGGATGCTTAGATGCAGAGGGAAAAAAATGCTTCAGCACAGAGGAAGACCTCCCAGACACCCTGTAATGGGGTGGGGAGACTAGTCTCTTAATAATATCCCATATAGGTGCATGAATTCAATTATGTGATTATTTCATTCATTCAAATTTCTTGTATGGAATGGGGTGGGACAGAAATGTCTGCCTCGATATATTTGATGCCTCTATTAGTTGATATTTGTGCAGGACGAGACCATACATTCTCCCCGATCACTTCGAGAAGGAGCGAGAGATTAGTCTCGCGATTATTTCCCTCACTAAAAGGGAAGGCACACCCCATGCATTCTATCGATGACTTCAAAAGAATTATGGAGATCTCTCGAATATACTTGAAAGGATGGAGAGGCTAGTGCACACTAGTGCTTTTTGTATGATTCCAATACAATTTAGTGATGAGATGAGCTGCATCAGGATTAATTTTCACTCACAGTTAATGTTAGTGATGAAAGGCCTTGGTGCAGCCTTGTGCACAAGGCTCAAGATGCTAATGACTCCAGTATGCAACATCGGGCTGAATATTCACTCAGAGTTAGTGGTGAATGGCTCTGGTGTCGTCTTGTTTAGACTCGAGGTGCTGACACAGTTCTCATCCAAATAACATTGGGGTAAATGTTCACTCATAGTTAATGGTAAATGGCTCTAGTGTTGTCATCTGCTCAAGCATTTATAGCAGCATTATAAATACAACCATCATCATACGAAGTTAAAGAACCTAACACCAACAATCATTTATCATGTGTTAGTAGCATAGTAGTATTTCAGTCCACTATTCAAGTGTTACAACAAGGATTCTACACATTAACATATCAGTCATTACCTACAATAGTGTTTACATCAGCATTTTAATATCATTCGTCAACAGCAACATTTAACCAACAACTTTGCGAAATGTGTTAAAGATTTGTCTGTGAACAATCCCTTTTACGAACTAACTCTTTTCTTGTCATTGTGTAGGTTTAGGGAGATTAGAGAAACCAAATGGAGGGCTGCCACTGGAAGAGAAACCCTTAATGTGGGTAAATGGCCGAGTGAAGACTCTCCAAGGCTAATCCAGACTTGATGGTAAGGGTCACAGCTTGAAAGGGAAGGAGGGTGCGCTCATTAGGATAGAGGGAGGAAATAGGGAAGTAAGGCAGGAGAAGGTGCTTGCAAGGGTAGTGAGGGTTGAAGGGAGGATAGTGAGGGTTAGACAAGGTCTATTAGGTTCGTAAAGGCAGGGTAGGGTTTTTAGTGCAGAAATAGGTATATTTTAGGGCCTTTTAGGGAAAATTTTTAGATTTTTGTATTTTTAGGGTTCCTTATAATTCCTCCTTTAGGGTTTAGGGCTTACGAGGCCACGGTGAATTTGTAGGGAAGGTGACCAAAATTTTAGGAAAGCCCAAAAGTGCAAAAAAATAATTTTATTTTTATTTTTAGGGTTTCTAACCTAAAATTGCAGACCTAAATTTGACCTCAAAGTAATCTTGAAGTAACCCTAGAACTAGGCTTTTTAAGAAGAGAAAATGTGTGAAAACGAAGGGAACTAACCCTAGCAGAAAGCCCTACCACAAACTAGGGCATCTAGGGAGGATGGCTAACCTAGAGAGGAAGAGTTCCTAGGTCAAGCAACTAGCCTAGAAAAACTAAGGAGAAACCCTAGGGAACCCTCACAAGGAGACGTGCCTTATTTTGCTAAGGTGACAATAATGAAAGGTATTGGGCTAACCTAGGACTACCACTAAGACTTGAACATGCACATCCACCAACATTCAAACAAAAATATGAGAAGTATGACCTTTTTGTGCCATGGTGGCCTTTGGATGCTATTCATTATATACCCTGTGTGGTCGATGGTGGGCCAGAATAATGTCAATGGCCAAGCCCCCGAAAACGTTCATACACCATTCATTATACACCCTTATTGGTCAGTGGTGGGCCACCCCAGTGTTAGTGGGCGCCCACTAACACCCTGGTGGTACACCACCAACCACTGAGGGTGTATAATGAATGACATTTGAAGGTCTTCGATGATACAAGTGAGGCTAGGCCAGTGACACTATTGTGGCCCACCATTGACCTATAAGGGTGTATAATGAATGGAATTTGAAGGCCATTGGGAGTAAACTTTGGGCTTGGTCAGCATATCTCCAACATTGAGTGTTAGCGAAAGCATGAAAGGGATTGGGTAGGATGGGAAGTAAGTCTTACTAATTGGGAAGCTAAACAAGTGCAAAGTTGTGCATGGGTAGGGAGAAATAAAAAGCCACCAAGATAAAAAAAATAAAGGTCCTCTTACTCCCCATTTTCCAAATTGTAGCTTTAGCTAAACATTTTGGAAAATGGATCACAAAAAAAACCGTTTAGGGCCTCAAAATGGCCCCGGAAGATCAAGAGCCGAAAAACAGTAAAAAACCGCCAAACTGGTCAATATTGATAAACACGCAAAAATCCAATTTTATCACCTTGAAAGAAAATGAACTAGAGAAGTTACTATGGATGAAAAATAGCTCAATTGGAGAGTTTTCAGAAAATTTGGTTACGAGGTACAAGCAATTGAAACATCCTCCGAAGAAAAATAATGGTGGTGGATCATGGTATGGAAAACAATAGGACCATTGAAAACGAAGATAATTCTTTGGTTAGCTCTCAATAACAAACTATTAACCTGAGAAATTGTATGTTGTGTCAAGCAAATTGTGGAACTTCCAATCACTTATTTGCTTCTTGCCCATATGCAGGGGTGGTATGGAATGCGACCACAAAAGATATGAGTGGCTTGGACATTCCAATGGAAAATTCCCTTGTAAAGTGCTGTCGAAGCTGGTGGACAAATCCCATGGTACAAAGTTGCGATGCCTTCCCTTCATTGTTTATTTATGGATTCTGGTGGGCAAGAAATTGAGCTATATTCTTGGACAGAAAAATTCCAACAGAGATAACCTATGCGATGATTGTGCAGTGGTCAAGGGAGCATAAAAAAGAGGAAAAGCAGAAAAGGACTCGACTACTTAAACAACCAAGCATTGATAAAAGAATCCAATCTTCAACGGAGCAAGCCAAGGTGATCCACCGCTGGGGGTTTCAGGAGCAGTTCTTTATATTTCAGAAGAGAAGCAAATTTTAATTAAATATGGCCTAGGACATTGCACTAATAATAAGGTAGAATCAACAGCACTATGGGAAGTCCTCAAATCAACCCTGACTCGGAACATCCATAATCTACAGATCTTTGGAGACTCAAAAATGGTCATTGAATGGGAAAAGAAAAGGTTATAGATAAAATCTCCTCGTTTGCAACATCTCTTTCTAGAAATTACAAGACAAATAGAAGGGTTGGCCTATATATCCTTTATACATGTATATCAGGAGCTAAATGAAAAGGTTTATGCTCTCTCAGAAAGTTCTTTAGTCCTGGTTCCAGGAACTATTGTCGAGGAGGAACACAACGAGAGGCTTAACATTCTATATCTTAGTTTTGAAATATACTTGGATCTGTATGTAACAAGAAATTTTTACCAGCAAACATAGAAATATCATAAACAAATGGCTTCATGCATGTAAAGCGCCTGAAGAACAATGTTTTGAAAAGATAGATCCAAAAACAATCGTGAAGTTCTTTTTGAAATCCTCCTATGAAAGGAGGAAGTATTTTGAAGAACAAATGAAGGATAGTAAGCTCATGGAGCTTTGTTGTAACTCCTTCAAGGACAGTCAACATATGGATTTTTTTCGTCTGTTCTTCTTATGTTGGATTTTTGTAAGTAAATCTGCCTTTGTTCTTTTCAATGCAATTGGAGGGTTAAGATCTAGCTAGATTCCATCATGTTGGTTCCAATTACAAATGCATATAGTTTCCACAGTAATTAGAGGTTGCTACAGAGTCTGTTTTGTCGGATTTCAAGAAATTGCTATTCTTAGTAGCTATATCTTCTAGGAGCGATAGTTTTGAGTTACGTGTTACACCCAATGCCCTTTCACACTTTTGGTTGGCTCTTCTTCAACTTGAGGTGGGTTGTTACACCGTATCCAAGTGTAATGAGATAGCTTGTATCCGTGTTAAAGAGGAAGATGTTCCATCTTCGGAATAATAATGTATAAAATTATAAATATAAAATTGAATGGATAATTAATTGCATTAGATATGGCCACCTTAA
>LPNX010351448.1:602498-751536 GCA_001517045.1 Pseudotsuga menziesii | reverse complement strand
ATGCAATCATCAATTAACTGAATCACACATGTGAAGAAAGATAAACTTAATGCATGCACATTATATGCACCCTCCTAGCTGGATGCATGTGAGATGCACCCTATTTATGATCAAACCGAGGTGAAGTTGCAACTACAGTAGTTAAAACCAGGTTTTCCATGCATAAGTGTCATCCATTAAGGTGTAACTTACTCTGAACAAAAGAGGGAAGGCACCCTATTTTGTAGGAATATTTACCTTAGTAAAAGAATCACCTAGGTGAGTGTATAAAATATCCAATACCCCACTGAACACTACTAGGGTATAAATGATGAATGGGTACTAGAAACCAAGGCCCTGTTATGTACCCATTTACAATTTATATAAGAATGAACATTTAAAATACAGGATAGAGGGAAAACCTCATGGGAACCCCCTGCCTAAAAGTACAATGTATAAAAAAAAACTATGTGCTAATCTTGTGGATCTCCTAAAAACCCTTGGCAACCATACATGCCTTGTACCTTTTCACCTATACATCTGCTACCTTCTTGATCTTGTAGACCCATCTACATCTAAAAAGCTTCTTATTTGACCGAAGGATTAACTATTTCTTCACTCTATGGGGAATTTGAACTAAGAAAGGGGACTAAAGAAAGGCATTAAGAAACACCATATTACTTACAAGGAAAAGCATAGAAGAAGTTGTCATCTTGTCCAACCGAAGCTATTCTATTTCTATTGTGGAAATAAGGTCTCTCGGGTATTGGCTACATGGTATAAGCTACCGGGTATTGGGCACTAACTGTTGCTTATTGGCTATGTCTGCTGCTTCCATTAAACTGCTGCGTTTGAACTTCCTGCTTAGCTCAGGCTAAGAGGAGCAGTTTCACTACAATAGTTGGTGGAGCTTAGCGTATTCCCTGATGGTCTTGATGTCGTGCCTTGTGTTATTGACTTGAGATATAGTTTATTCTAGTTAATAAATTTTTTGTTGATCACGATTCACAACGTTATTCTTGGAACCTTCAATTTTTTTTGGTTTCTTTATCACTTTCACAAGAGTTTGAGAGTGACTCTGAAGAAATTTGATGTACACGTAGCGGTAAAAAATATAAAGTAGATTTTAGATTTTCCTTCTTTGAACATAGTTCAGACAGTACTAGAGAATAGAGTCAAAATAATATTGAAAAAACAGTAGGGGGTATCCCTTACCACCCTTATACACCACAGAAACTGACCGGGACTTAGAATAATCCTGTAGGAACTCCATCTAGTAGTTCACACACAGTACATACTACCTTTACACCACCTCCATTTACACCTCCAAGTGGTAGTAATATAGCAAATCAGAATCCACCACGTAGAAACAAAATGGGGGATGACATGAAATTAGCTACCTTTAGGGGTATAGGGGAAGAAGACCCAGAACGACATTGGTTCCTATGTGAAGCTATATGGACCATTAAATAGATCCAAGATGACAATACTAAGCTTGTCCAGTTGGCCACTAAACTTAGAGAAAGAAATTTAACATGGTATATGAAGTATACATCAGCACAGATACGAACACTCGTAGAGGTGAGGACCGCAATGATTAAGGAATTTAAGAAACCCAAGTCTAAGTCACAATGTATCACAGAACTTAAAGACATCAAACAATTACCCACAGAGTCAGTATGGGATTTAGATCAGAAATTTAAAGCTCTTATATACCAAGTTAGTTTTGAGTTTGCACCGGAGCAGCATAAGGAATGGTTCATCCCAGCACTGCTCCCTCATATCAGACTTCCACTGATGCAACAGAAACTCCATACGTAGGATGAAGCATTGGAGATGGAAATGAAACTAGAGGCTTCACCTCTAGCTGAGACTAGTGCAGGTATGACAAACTTACAGAATTAGTTAGCCAATCTCACTTTATAGCTACATGATATTAATAAAGGAAAAGAGGTTGAACAAGAACTATGGTGTACAAATTGTAAAGGACATGGCCATACTAAAGATATCTGTCCAGTATTTGTAGAGTATCTAGCAAGTGGGGCTCCTAACCCCTTAGTACAGACTCAAGGGTCATGGTGTGATTTCTGTAGAACAAGAGGACATAGACCACCAAAATGCCCTTTACTTCAGAAGTATGTACAAACACCTAAGAATTTATACTGTAACTTCTGTAAGTCAGTAGGACATGATGAAAATAATTGCAGAGCTTATGATCTCATGATAGAGAGAAAACATGATTTCTATAGAGTCCAGTCAGAGACATCTGGACCAGCAGCAATACCACAGCATGAACCGGCTCATGATGGCCATGGTGGAGGATTCAGAGGATGAGGTCGTGGTGGAGGCTTTGGCCATGGCCATGGACCGATTGTTTGTTACAATTGTGGAGCCATAGGACATTATGCTAGAAATTGTCAGAACCCTACGACGACATGTAAGTATTGCAAGTCCTATGATCATACTATAGAAGAATGTACTATCTTGATAGCTAAGATTAAGGATCCTAAGCCAGCAGTAAACCAGAATATTCATCTTATTGCTGCTGAGCAGAAAGAACCAGAACCAAGAGTCAATATTGTGACTCGCAGCGGTGCTTCTACTAGTTGTTGAAATATTGTAACTTCGAAGAATATTCTATATGTATATTTTTGTGGTCCCCGATGGTCCTACTGGGAGAACCAATTGTATTAAATTGTACCCCTATGCTCCTAATTGGAATATCTAATAAGAGTCATGAGGTAGTCCCCTCTAATTGTAAAGGTGGGTCATTAGTACCCCAGTTTGGTTACTTGAGCCTACATGTGTAACTCGAGCCTACATGATTTAACTCGAGCCTACATGTCAAATGAGCTCACTTAAGTGAACGGATGAATATAAATAGAGGTGTAGTGCTCCTCATTAGTGACACACACTCACTTGGAATAGCGCACTTGTGGAGGAGAGAAGTTGCTGGAGAAGGAGGAGAATCAGGTTTTTGATCTCCTTGTTGGTTTTACCTTTTTCCCTTTTTGGGGAATCTATATTAAGGAATATTTTGCTGGGTTTTTCCCTTTAGGTTTTTCCCAGGATAAATCTGTGTTGTTCTTGTGATTCTGTTTCTTTCAGTGATCCTGTTTTATATGCTTTTATTATGAAAAATGAAATGATATACTGATGTCTTAGCTAAGCATATGAAAATTTAACATGGTATCAAAGATAACCTGAATAGGGCAGCTTTCACAAGCTACAGAATCTAGGGCTTCTTATTTTTGGTCTCTCTCCACAATCCATCAGCAAAAGTATGCTAGGATGACTCTCCATTGAAGGGCGCATCTTTCTGTCAAAGCGGAATTCGATTCCGAGCATTTTCAGTTTTCGATGTGGAAATTAGGGATTTCTACAGAAGAGGAATTTTTGAGCGAGACCAGCATAGGATTTTTCTCCTCATCAAAACTGAATTTTATAGACCTGGATCAAGAAATTTGGTTGGGTGAAACTCTGGGAAAGTCAAACCCTAGTTTGACCCCGAGCTAGAAAAACCCTAAATACTAAAACTGCTACATTTGGTACATTCGCTATATTCCGGATTGGAAAAGGATCAAGAGCTGAAAATTTTAGGGGCCGAAGATAAAATCCTGATGAAAACTGTGTCCAAAATTCATCCTCAAATTCGCTGTATTCCAGGAGATATGTTCTCTCCAAGTTAGGGTTCCAACCTCTTCCAGAATTCATCCCTAAACAGGACACCTGGGGAGAATTGCAATATGTTGGGCTACAGAGGTCAAAATGGAATTCTTGAAGATGTTCCAGAAATGGCACAGACTTTAATTTTGGTGGTCCGAATATCAGACTCAGAAGATGAACCAGTGACACGTGTCATGCCGTACAACTTCGCTGCTCTGAACAGTCCTGTAACAGGTCACCTTGGGAAAAGGATCATAAATCCAAAATGGTGAAACCAATTCTGATGAAATATTTGGTGTTGGATCAGGGAAATGTGAGGTTACCTTAGTACAAAATTTCAGACATAGAGGAGTATAAATTTTGGAGATATCACAGAAACAGTAACAGGCATTTCTGCTGAAGAAATTGGAAAATTAGGGCTTCCTGTTCCGGGAGCTTCCCTCCACTATTTTCAGAAATGGAGTACATTGGACAGCTCCATTTGAAGAGATATATCTGTCTAGACAATCAGATCTGAAAGATTCCAAGTTTTTGAAATTAGGGTTTCTGTGACAAACCCTAGATCAGTCAGCTTCGGAACCAAGACGGACACCTCAAATCGGTAAGATCTAATCCTTTGCTATGTTCATTTGAGGTTCTCATTTCAAAGTGACATCAGCTTGATGATAAGCCTGGTGAAATTGACATCTTCCAAGCCTAGAAGTATATGATCTCTTTGAAGAAAATGGATTGGACACCTACATGAGCATAGAGGTTCCAATTTCAGAGGGAGATGAGGCTAGAAGCCTTTCTCAAGAAGAACTTGGTCAAATACTAGAAGATCATTGATGATTCAGTTACAAATCAACTTGTACTACAAGTGTCTTCCCTAAATACATTGATGAGGTTTGATTCCTTGACCAAACTATTTGAAGGGAAGAACATAGATCAGAATATGACCTTAAGAAACCAGCTGAAGAATGTGAAGATCCAGAATGCAGATACCATGTAGTCATAAGGATCTCTCAAATCAAAGAACAACTTCAAGCGGGGAAAGAAGAAGTGAAGAATGCAGAAGTGGTGATGGCCATCTTGAATGGCCTCCCAGGATCATAGAATTCATTCACTTAAGAAATGTGTTCCAGAAGGAAGTGATTACTTTCAGCAGACTTTGGGAAAAAAAGAAGAACCTCATCTCTGAAGATCAAGCTCTCATATTCCAAAGAAGATCCCTCAATCAATGAGGAACATGAAGATCTCAACTCTTGAATAAATTATTATCCACCTCAGCATTTGGATAAGAAATGATGCTGAAGAAGACGATGAAGCTGAAGACTCAAGAAGGATTATACCCATGAAACAAATAAAGATAAGTATTCAATTTTCATTTCATGATATTGTTTTGTTAAACATTTGATTATATTCAGTTAATGTATTTTTTGCATTAATGACTGTATACGGATAATATGCATGTGATGGGTAAGTAGCTCATGGTGCTATATAACTCTCCATTGCTACTTATCAAACCTCTTTGCTGACATATTGGATTAGTGCACAATCTCAACAATGTAATGGTAGAAATGGAAGGCATCTAGAAAGTTTATGTGAGATATGGATGAATGTTGTATTGACTAAACAGTTGAATGATGCATAAGAATTTGTCATTATGCATATGTTTTATGAAATAGTTCTAACCATGCAACTGGTGCATTTGAATTGTAGAAAAGGTCATGAACAACCTCCTACAAGAAAAGAAGGCTAAGACTTGTTCCAAAGAACAAGTGATGACAATTCAAGATCCACTCCAATAAACATGAATCTAAAGCTCCCAGGGTCAGAGACACCATGACGGAAGAAAGAACTTTAGAGAGTGGTAGATCCACCTTGAAGGATGAAGACCACCATGGGTATAAGAGATAACTCAAGATGAAGAAAATAATGCTATGAAAGAAGCTATGATCAAAGAATAACAGTTGATCATGGGGAATGATATTCGATATGATGGAATAAGTGTACAAAGCAAGGTTCGTGATTCTCCCCAGAAAGAATAGACTATGACATGACATACTCTATTGACTAGTATATATCAAGCATAGAACCACCTGTACAGAATAAACAAGGAAGATGATACTCCACTTTAGGGGGAGTGACTACAGAAAATTATATCTAAGTTCGACATGGTACGACATGATGGATAGCTTTGTGATGGATCGAGACTTCACCAAGAGTAAAGTGGGTTCCAACCTTCAAGGTTGAATGCAGAAGACTAGGATATGTTGATGACCTGAGAATTCAAACTCATAGAAGATGTTGTGATACTAGAATGATGTTTGGAATATAGTACTCAAACCGGAAAGCAAGAATGTGGTATCTTCCAAATGGATTTGCAAGATAAGATATGTTGCTGATAGAAGTAAGGTAAGAGTTGTGGCTAGAGGTTTCTATTAGAAATAGGGAATTAATTCTGAAGAGACACTTACTCTAGGAAGAAAGGTACACTTCCTTCAACACTATCATGGTAGTTTCTTCCATGTTGAAGTAAAGAAAAGAATTCCTTAATGGTATGATTGAGGAAGAGTTTTACATCGAATAGTCATGAGGATTTGAAGTTGAATATAGAAGGAATCAAGTATGCAAGTTGAAGAAGGCCCTCTATGGCCTGAAGCAAGCTCCCAGAGCTTGGTATGGAAGAATAGATAGTTTCCTGATGAGCATGGGATTTTCCAAGAGTAAAGTCGATCCTAACATTTCCTACAAGGTTGTAGAAGTTGTACCTGTCATTATATTACTATATGTGGATGACTTATTCTTAACAGGGAATGAGAAACAGATCATGGAAAGCAAGAAGAAACTAGAAGAAGAATTTGAGATGAAAGAACTTGGGTTAATGCATTATTTCCTAGGTCTGGAAGTATGGAAAAGTTTAGAAGGAATATTTATCAACTAGGGAAAGTATGTGGTAGAGATATTGAAGAGATTCAATATGTTGAAATGCAAAGTCATGGCCACACCCATGGACTCCAACTTGAAGCTGTTAGCTGATGACTCATTAGAGTTAGTGGATGTGACTCACTACAGACAGATCATTGGGTCATTGATGTACTTAACAAATACCAGACCAGACATGTTTTTTTGCTGTGAACACCTTAAGTCAATATCTTGTTCAACTAAGACGGGTTCACCTAGTAGCTGCAAAACATGTGATGAGATATCTGAAAGGGACTATAGACTTTGGTCTATACTATGATGGTAGCCATGAGTATAGATTGTATGGATACACAGATGTAGATTGGGCTGGAAGTATCTCAGACAGGAAAAGCACATCAGGTAGATGCTTTTGTTTGAGGTCTGCTATGAGTTCATGGTTTAGCAGGAAACAGTCCAGTGTTTCTTTTAGCATGGTTGAAGCAGAATACATAGTAGATTGCTCTACTAAGTTGTAAAGCCATATGGCTTCAGAAGCTGATATCAGGTCTCTTTGACCTGAAGATGGACACTACAATGATTCTATGTGATAAACATAGTTGTGATGACAAAGAACCCTATGTTCCGACGTAACACATAGAAATCCGGTATTTATACTTACAAGATAAGATCCAGATGATGATACTATAGATGCAGATGATGGTGATTCAGTATTTCTATATTGAATATAGAGATAATGATGTTTCAGTATTCCCATACTGAAGATATAGATGATGATGATTTCAGTATTCCCATACTGAAGATATAGATGATATTTCGGTATTTACATATTCTAGATACAGATGATGGTGATTCAGTATTTCTATACTGAATATATAGATGATGATGCTTTCAGTATTCACATACTGAATATGTAGATGATGATGGTTTGGATGATGATGTACTGACGAAGCCTCTGCCTCAAGTAGAGTTCGAACACTTTCGAGACAAGCTTGGTGTGGTTCGAAAAGATCTTCCCCAAAAGGGGGAGTAGTGATGTTGCAGTGGGATTGTATCATCCCTGGGCACTTTCCCTAAAGTGATCTGGAGACCTCGGTCTTCGAGAATGAAGAGGGATTGTATCATCCCAGGACATTTGTCCACAATAGATCTAGTGACCTTGGTCCTCAAGAACGTGGTGGGATAGTATCATCCCTGGGCACTTTCCCTAAAGTGATCTGGAGACCTCGGTCTTCGAGAATGAAGAGGGATTGTATCATATCGGGACATCTGTCCATAATAGATCCAGTGACCTCGGTCCTTGATAATGTGGTAGAATTGCATCATCCTTGGACACAGTCCTAAAGTGATAGGGAGTGATTATCCCGTAATTGTATCCGGTGGCTTTGGTCGTCGAGAATGTGGTAGGATTGCATCATCCTTGGACTCAAGTCCTAAAGTAATAGGGAGTGATTATCCCATAATTGTATCCAGTGAATTTGGTCATCGAGAATGTGGTAGGATTGCATCATCCTTGGACTCAAGTCCTAAAGTGATAGGGAGTGATTATCCTGTAATTGTATCCGGTGACTTCGGTCATCGAGAATGTGGTAGGATTGCATCATCCTTGGACTCAAGTCCTAAAGTGATAGGGAGTGATTATCCCATAATTATATCCGGTGACTTCGGTCATCGAGATGTGGTAGGATTGCATCATCCTTGGACTTAGTCCTAAATTGATAGGGACTGATTCTCCCATAATCAATCCAGTAACCTCGGTTGTCGAGAATGTGGTGGGATTGTATCATCCATGGACTTTAAGTCCAAAAATGATCCAATTTTTTTTTTTTACCTTTGAGTTGTGGATTGTAGGTTGTTGCTGATGATGATGATGCCGTACTGATCGAAATATCAGAGTATGATGATGATGACATACTGATCGAAAGATCAGAGTATGATGATGATGACGTACTGATCTAAAAGATCAGAGTATGATAATGATGCGCTATGATTATGATGTTTCTGATCGAAAGATCAGAGTATGATGATGATGTTTCTATGATGATGATGTTTTTGATCGAAAGATCAGAATGTGATGATGATTATGATCGACAGATCAGAATATGATGATGATGATGTTGGTGCTGATCGAAAGGGAAAAGTGTTGATGATGATATTGCTGATCGAGAGATGAAAGTACTGAAGATGTTGCTACTGATCGAAAGGTCAAGGTGCTGAAGATGTTGTTGCTGATCGAAAAGTCAAAATGCTGAAAATGTTGCTGATCGAAAGGACAAAATACTGAAGATGTTGTTGCTGATCGAAAAGTCAAAATGCTGAAAATGTTGCTGATCGAAAGGACAAAATACTGAAGATGTTGTTGCTGATCGAAAATTCAAAGTGCTGAAGATGTTACTGATCGAAAGGTCAAAATGCTGAATATGTTGTTGCTCATCGAATAGTCAAAGTGCTGAAGATGTTGCTGATCGAAAGGTCCAAGTGCTGAATATTTCGTTGCTAAGATCAAAATGCTGAAGATGTTGCAGATCAAAGACTGAAGATGTTGCTGATGATTGAAGATGAAGACTACATGATGTTGAAAAGCTTCCAATGATTTATAGATGTGTTACCCTGCTGATGTTGATGATGTCCCCTATCTCTACTCTTTTTGTTGTTGATGTTGCTATAGAATACCCTTCTCATTAAGGGGGAGTGTTGAAATATTGTAACTTCAAAGAATATTCTATATGTATCTTTTTGTGGTCCCCGATGGTCCTAATGGGAGAACCACTTGTATTACATTGTACCCAGATGCTCCTAATCGAAAGATCTAATAAGATTCATGAGGTAGTCCCCTCTAATTTTAAAGGTGGGTCATTAGCACCCCAGTGTGGTTACTTGAGCATACATGTGTAACTCGAGCCTACATGATTTAACTCGATCCTACATGTCAAATGAGTTAACTTAAGTGAACGCATGAATATAAATAGAGGTGTAGTGCTACTCATTAGTGACACACACTCACTTGGAATAGCGCACTTGTGGAGGAGAGAAGTTGCTAGAGAAGGAGGAGAATCAGGTTTTTGATCTCCTTGTTGGTTTTACCTTTCTCCCTTTTTGGGGCATCTATATTGAGGAATCTTTTGCTGGGTTTTTCCCTTTAGGGTTTTCCCAGGATAAATCTGTGTTGCTCTTGTGATTCTGTTTCTTTTAGTGATCCTATTTTATATGATTTTATTATGAAAAATGAAATGATATACTAATGTCTTAGCTAAGCATATGAAAATTTAACACTAGTAGGACATCGCAGGATGCAGAAAAGGATACAGGTCCGAAGTGGGTGCGTAAAGCAACTGATAAATCTACACCACTTGACCTGCAGAAGAACAAAGAAACATTTTAGAAAGCTAGAACTTTCTTTACTGAACCTACACTAGTAGGATCACAGGTATTTCCTTGTAGGGGCATACCACAGCAAAAATATTGTGGCATTAGTCCTATGCAGATATCACAGGCTACCACATCTGGAAGATGTGAAGAGGATGAGTTGACAGGAAGTGTGCAATCCTTCCTGCGGAGCTGCTTGAAACTCATAAGAAATGAGAAATCCATAGAAGAGCTTCAATGCATCATATATCAGTATCAGCAGTCTTCTTGCATGAGCAGTACACAGCGTGTTGTTCATAATATTATGGGCCATACAAGAACAGGAAGAGAAATGAGACTCATAGCACAAATTGGAGAGTTTGAAATGGATGAGGTAATCCTAGATTTAGGATTAGAGGTAAATGTTCTTACTAAGCAGACATGGGAACAGATGGGTAGCCCTAAGTTAGCCAGATCACCTATCCATATACGATTAGCCAATCAACAGAGGGTATCGCCACTGGGTCGATTACCGCAAGTACCAGTTGATATTGATGGAGTTCACAGCTTTACAGATTTTGAAATCATAGAAATGATTGGTGATAGCAGACCGTATCCAGCTTTATTAGGTATTGATTGCACAATTGATAACATGGTTGTTATCAATTTAAAGAAAAGACAAATGACCTTTGAAGACAAACAGATTCGAGTCATCGCACCATTGGATCCTTTTCAGGGTCCTTGATACATTGAACCTATCAAAGCAAAGGAAGAGGTGCGTAATATGGAGAGCTTCTATCAGATGCTGCTAACCAGAGTGATTATATCAACCCCACCGCAGAAGGAAATATTAGTTGGCGATGCGATAGCTCATGAGCATCGGATTCGGATGTTGGTTTAGAAAATTGGTAGAATAGACTTTACGAAGTCTCAGCTTGCAAATGTGCATTTATGACTAAGTCACTGCGTTGGATTGGAACAGAGATTAAGAATATTCCATCGTTTGATAGCTTAGCAGATGTCAATGAATTTTTATAGCAGTTTGAGTAGGAAATCCCTCATAAGCAGAGGATGGTAGTTATTGAACTTGCAGTAAGAGCCACACCTGCAATATGGTGGCATGCACATAAAGAAAATATCATATCATGGGATGATTTTAAGAGATTGATGGCGATCATATTCTCTAATGACAAGGAGCACTTCCAGCAGAAATATATAGGAGAAAGTGACCCCAGGTCACATATTCAAACTTGTGAACCGAATTGGTTGGACATTCCAGAGGATGAATGGTTTCACCTATTCATTCACACTTTAGACACAATCCCAAGGAACTGGTACACTGAGACATATTTGCACAGAGGAACGATTACATGGCCAGTTATGATAGACAGCTTTCTACACACTTTCACTTTTGAATCTGAGTATCCGAGCATTGATCAGGCTCTATAGATTATGAAGACTAAGATATTTGATGACTGTACCCTACCAGTGTATGCTCAACCTGATTGGGTCATCCAGTTAGAACATGTGCTAGAGTGTTACAACTTCGTAGAAGAGCCAGGTGATGAGGATGAGAATCCTTGCAGTATCAATATTCCAAAGTTAGAAGGGACTCGTGAAGTTGAGGGACCAAAGCTAGACATTCCAGCTATCACAGAGCCTATTAAGATTAAAAAAATCAATATTGGCACAGAAACAGAACCAAATTTTGCCTCTATTGGAGACTATTGGGATGATGAAACGGTAGGACACATGGAAGATTTGTTACATGACTATCAAGACTTATTTCCCATTAAGTTCATAGAGATGAAGGGAATAATAGGAGATTTGGGAATCATGAGGACACCTTTGAAAGCAGATGCTAGGCTGGTTAAGCAGTGTCCATATAGATTAAATCCTCGTTATAAAGAAAAAGTTAAGGATGAGATTGATAAGATGCTAGCAGCAGGCATCATTGAGTCAATAGAAGAGAGTGAATGGGTTAGTCCTATGGTTGTGCAGGAAAAGAAAACTAAAGGAGAAATCAGGATTTGTGTTGATTTGCACAAACTCAACGACGCATCACTTCATGACCCATTTTCGACACCTTTTACTGATGAAGTTTTAGACAATGTGGGCGAACAGGAGATCTACTCATTCACTGACGACTTTTCAGGTTATCACCAGATAAGAATTCATTCAGAGGATTGACATAAGACCACCTTTGCGATAGAATGGGGCTCATTCCAGTATACGGTAATGCCCTTTGGTCTTAAAAATTCACCAGCTATTTTTTCTTGAGTAGTAGTTGCTGCCTTTAAGGAATACATCCATAAATTCTTAGAAGTCTATTGTGATGATTGGACTGTATTTGGATTAATCAAAAGCATATAGGAGATTTAAGGCTCATGTTAGAGAAATGTAGGCAATATCAGATTTCTCTTAACTTGAAGAAATGTATATTCTGTGCACCATTTGGTATTGTGTTGGGTCATATTGTTTGTAGACAAGACTTGATGGTAGATCCCGCAAATATTTCCATCATTGTAAATCTTCCAGCACCCAACTCAGTCAAGCAATTGAGGAAAGTGCTTGGTCATACAGGGTATTATAGAAAATTCATTAAAGGCTATGCAAAGATCACAGCACCTATGGAAAATTTGTTAAAGAAAGACGTGAAATTCCTATGGAATGAGGAATGCCAACAAAGTTTAGACACTCTTAAAGAGAAGATGGTTACAGCACCCATATTAGTATTTCCAGATTGGAACAAGCCATTTCATGTACATGTGGATGCATCTAGCATTGCACTGGGCATTGTCTTAACATAGCCAGGAGAAGGGGGTATCGATCATCCTATCCTGTACTCAAGCAGAAAGTTATCTACCACAGAAAAGAACTACACCACTACAGAAAGAGAAGGATTAGCTATGGTGTATGCTCTACAGAATTTTAGGCACTACCTATTGGGTGCCCCATTCAAGATGTTTACTGACCATTTTGCTTTAAATTATTTGGTCAATAAGCCAGTGTTAGGGGGAAGGATTTGTAGATGGCTACTCCTATTTCAGGAGTATGAATTTGAAATTATTGTAAAACTAGGAAGATTAAAAGCTGGACCTGATCATCTATCGCGGATAGAATCGGGAGAAGAACCAAGTAATCTAGAGGATAATTTTCCAGATGCGCAATTGTTTTCTATCCAGATCGCAGATGAGTATTACGCAGACATTATTCATTTTCTCACTACAGGGTGGGCACCAGTTGAGTTTACTAAGCAGCAAAAGAAATAGTTAGTTGTTAAAGCAATAGATTTCACTTTGATTGCAGGACATTTATATAAGTTAGGTCTAGATGAAGTCCCGCACAGATGTGTTATGCCACATGAGAAAGAGGCCATTATCAGAGAAGCACATTCAAGTACCACAGGACATCATTTCACAGGAAAGCCGACTGTGCAGAAAATCCTAGCTGCAGGATTATGGTGGCGTACTTTACATAAAGACACTAAGGAGTTTTGCAGATGCTGCGATATCTGCCAGAGGGTAGGAAAACCTTCACGGAGAGATGAAATGCCACTGCAACCACAGATTACACTGTGGGAATTTGACAAGTGGGCCATATATTTCGTGGGTCCTATCAACCCACCAGGGAAATGAATTGGTGTGAGCCTTACATCATCACAGGAATATAATACCTCACCAGGTGGGCAGAGGCCAAAGCAATAAGGAATTGTGATGCTGCTACAGCTACATAGTTTATTTTTGAAAAAATCATAAGTAGATTTGGATGTCCAACAATTTTGATGAGTGATCAAGGAACACACTTTCTGAATCGCACTATTCAGGCCTTGACAGAGGAATTTTAGATACAACACCATAAGAGCACTCCCTACCACCCATAAGCTAATGGTATGGTGGAGGATTTTAACAAGATTCTAGAAAATGCTCTTACTAAGATCTGTAACAGCCAAAGAGATGATTGGGACCTCAGGGTTAATGCTGTATTATGGGCTTATAGGACCACATGCAAGAAACTTACAGGACACACACCTTTCAGCTTGGTGTATGGAAAAGAGGCTGTTATGCCTATGGAATATATTATTCCCAGTTTAAGAATTGCTCAAATTACTGAGATGGCTGATATAGATACGATGAATGAAAGATTAGCGCAGTTGCTTGGCTTAGAAGAAGACAGATTCATCGCAAGATTTCATTAAAAAGTGTAGAAGGCACGAGAAAAAGATTGGGGCATGATAGGCACATCAAGAGCAAGATTTTTTAGACAGGAGACCTAGTGCTCCTTTATGACAGCAAGTTTTTTAAGTTTCTAGGGAATTTTAAGACACATTGGTTGGGGCCATATTAGATTTAGCAAGTCACAGACGGAGGTGCCGTTCAGCTCAGTAAACTGAACAGGGAGCTTGTTCCTACTTTGATTAATGGCGGTAGGCTTAAGCCTTATAGTGATAGCCACTCCACCTCTAAAACCTAACTCAGAGAATTGGGGTGTGCAGATGTCCAGTGTAGTTGAAAGGAGGCATCGCACCCATAGTTAGTCTACACAAAAAAAAAAAAGTTCTAAGTATGAGGAATCGCAGTAGGAAATTTTATTTTGTGCAAGTCATAGGATGCTTGCAGAGTTTTTGAACGTTGCAGAGTTTCACGCCAACTGTTTGATCCAGGACGATGCTGTGTGAAATCGCAGCGAGGCGATGTTCCCCATGCCACATAGACAATTTTGAAAAGGGACAGAGGGCCAGTCACTTCGCCTTCTGACAAGCAATTAATATAGATATGACAGGTATACGTTTCCCTAGATTTGGAAATAGTACAATGATTGTCCTAGATTTGGTAAATCTTGGTCGAGACCGGTGCCTATACACAATTTTTGAGGGAGATTTGATTGGATTTCAGCACTTAATGAGGATCGGGCCGATGGGTGTTGTCTTGTCCATGCAATAAATGTCGCTAATGGGTCTAGCCTAAGTGACCGTTGCTTCAGAGATTACCGCCTTCAGTACAAATACATAGATCATTCATACAGAACGGTTACTTTTGCGATTTCTGAGAGTTATAGAGCAATTTGTAGAGTTTTCCCTGTGTAGAGATACTCCAGTTACAGAGTGCTAGTTTTCTGTAATTTCGCAGCCATTTCCAGTCCAGAGTATTGCAATAGATGATTTATGTCCGAGAAGGAACCTTTAGAAGACGTTGTGCGAAGATACCAGTGTGGTGGCCTCGAGTATGCTATGACGACACCGCCCAGGGTTGTCAAATTAGGTGCACCACAGGTCAAACAGATGCCAAGGATGAGGAGTCAAGCTCAGACAGTAGAAGAGTCTATCCCAGAGCAAGAAGAAGAAGTTCATACGGCAACAATATACATTGTCCCGCGAGTCAAGGATGCACCAGAGGTAACCATTCCCAAGGGTGCTAAGTTTCCTATTCCGCTATAACCGATAGATCCATTAGACAAAGGAAAAGAAAGATGGGAAGACAGAAGAAATGAAATGATGGATATGGAGTGGACTATTCCTGAAATTAAAGACGAAGATTAGTACAAGGTAAGTGATAATATATCCGATGGTGAATTAATAGAGAGTGATTTCTATAGAAGTCAAGATGAGTCAACAGAGCTGGAAGGAATAAAGAAGAATCACAGTAAAACTCAAGAAAAGGAAAAGTTTGATGAAGTACCACCATATCCCGGATATTTTATTACTACAAAATATAGACAAAGGCTTGCTCTCGGAATGGAATTCATGGTTTGTATAGTTTTCGTATGGAAGAATCCAAACTGAATGAAATGTTTGAGAAGGCTGGAAGATACAGATTTATATTTTCTTTGAGACATGAGTTCTAACCTAGATAAAGAGGATTTCTTGTGATACCAGGGATTTGAATCCTTATGATGAAGAAATGGATCACAGGTCTCACAAGCGATGAGAGAAAGAGCATGACAATGAGGGAAGGAAATATAAGAGAGACCTACAAACTAAGTTTACAGAAGACTCCATCATTATTCAAGTTATGCTTGAAGCGGCACAAGGCTGTGTCGAAGCTATGGACAAATATGTCACAGGACTCAGGGAGAGATTCGCAAGGACTTCGCAGGAAGCCAAGGAGAATCTATAGCAAGAGAAGCCAGCTGTTAGTGGGTCGGGGATGAGCCACTATTATTTTTTCATCATATAAGCTAGCATTATGATCTTAGGATCTTTTCACTGAGAGAATAACAAGCATAACAATAAAACATAAGCACATCACAAGAGACAAGAGACACAAAGAGTTTTCCTTGGGGAAACCATAAAGGATAAAACCCCGCAACTTCCTCAGAGATAGAATCAGCATCAAAACAGTAAGATGCACTCCTAACAGCAGTAGTCTTCTTCTTGTCTAGTCCCAGTGTATTTCCTTCCTCACTAATGCACCACACTTGAGTGAGTGAGTGATGTGTTGCAAGTGATAAATAGAGAGGATCTCACTCTCTATTTATATTCTTCCATTCACTTGAAGTGCACTCCAACATGTTGGCCTCACTTAACAATTACTTACTAGAGTCGACATCTCTAGGAGTGTTTAATAACTCTAGTGCCCCACCACTTGTGGGGACTTTGCCTCCTCTGACCAATAGGAGGGTAACACAATGGTGGGGACTATTGCCCCGACTTACAGTGACTCACCTAGGGTTGAATTCACTAGGATAGACTAATAACCCAAGGGCCCCACAAATACGGGGACTTTAACCCTTGACAAATAGGAGGGTTACCCATAATAACTTGACATGACTTTCTCATTATAGAAACTTCCCGATCGGAACATTGGGTCATGAAATTACTCAAATACATCTTAGAATAAACATTGGGTTACAATAGATAAGAAATACAAGTGAATACATTCCAAAGTTACAATTACATCAACACTCCCTCTTAACTAGGAAGGTATTCTCTTGACACAATTTATCAGCACAAGTCTTCTTCTCTGTATCATCTAGGTCATCATCAGGTCTTCGTCATCTTCAAAGTCATCTTCATATTCAAGTCATATTCATATGTAAGTCATCTTCATTTGGATCTGGATCATCTCTCGATCTAGATCATCATGGAGCATCATCATTGGATCTGGATCATCTCTCGATCTGGATCAACATCACTAGACTGGATCTGGATCATCACTCGATCTGGATCAACATCACTAGACTGCATCTAGATAATCACTCGATCTGGATATCACTGCTGGATCATCATCACTTGATCTCGATCATCACTCGATCTGGATCATCACTGGTGCTATCTCATGATTCTTCTCATCACAGGAATTTCTACAGAGCCATCCCTTTTTCATGTTGGTTGTAGGCCTACCCATCATTTAGGTCTTCACCCAGCACTTACATCTGACCTACTCGTCAGAAAGGCATGCCCAACACTTATATATGATCATATAGGAACCAATCCTATAATCACATCAGAAAGGCCCAGCACTCACATTCACCAGCATGATAGGACATCACATCACTAACATCTCTGAAAAGGCTCAGCACTTATATCTGGCCTACTCGTCAGAAAGGAACATCCATCCAGACAGGAACACATCCTATCACAGTGCTGGAATATTTTCCCACTTTCATCCAGGTTGGAACACATCCTGCTCACAATGATGAAAGACTCCCATCCAGGCTAGAACACATCCTACTCACAGTGATGAGAGATTTCAGCACTTACATCTGAGCACGTGGGAACACATCCCTCAGTTGCTCCAGAAAGTCTCTACACTTACATCCATCCAGACAGGAACACATCCTATCACAGTGATGGAAGGGATTGAACTCACATCTTATCCTATGAGAACACATCCCAGCAGTCATATCAGAATGGCCCCCAGTCCTCGACTGAGCTACCTGGTAACTGACCAGGTGCCTCCATTCTCCTAGAGAATGGTAGTTTCCCTTACATCCGACCTGCTCGTCGGAATGGCCAACACTCACATATGACATGGAAGGAACTTAATCCTTTAGCCATGATAGAATGGTTCAGCCCTTACATCTGATCAAGTGGGAACACATCCCTCTATCACATCAGAATGGATACTCAGTCCTACACTGAGTGATCCTGGTAACTGACCAGGTGCCTCCATTCCTAGAATGGAAATTGCCCTTACATATGTCCTACTCGACAGAATGGCCAGCACTCATATCTGACATGGAAGGGAGAAACCCTATCACCATGACATAATGGCTCAGCCCTTACATCTGACCATGGAAGGAACCAATCCTCTCACCATGTCAGAATGGCTATGGGTCTCATCACTATCTCTTGGAGGGAACCTCGATCTGGAGAACACCAAGTCTCTCCCTAAAGTACTCAAACTTCAGCCTAGATAATGGCTTCGTCAATACATCAGCTATCTGTTCCTCCATCGCAACATATTGGAGCTTCACTGTTCCTCTCTGCACCATATCCCTGATATAGTGATACTTGATCTCGATATGCTTCGACTTGTCATGGAACACTGGATTCTCTGACAACTTCATGCAACTCTGGTTGTCACAATGTATACAAGTAGCATCCAACTGGAGATCAAATATATTAGATAGTAGCTTCTACAACCATACCGCCTCACAACTAGCTGAACCAGCTGTGACATACTCTACTTCAGCTGTACTCAGTGCCACATAGGATTGCTTCTTGCTAAACCAAGAGATCACACTTGATCCCATACTGAAGCAACATCCTGAAGTACTCTTCCTATCGATGGCACTACCTACCCAATCTGAATCAACATAACCCTCTAGGTTAATCTTTTGATTCACATCATACTTGAGCCCATAATCAACTGTACCCTTTAGGTACCTCAGAATATGCTTTGCAGCAGTCAAGTGAACACTTCTCGAATCTGTCAAGTACTGGCTCAAGGTGTTCACAACAAAGAAAATGTCTGGTCTCATGTTCATCAGGTACATCAATGACCCAATCATCTGACGATACATCATGGCATCAACCGACTCTGATGAAGCATCACTCAATGGCTTCAGGTTCGATGCCATAGGTGTGGCCATAGTTTTGCAGTCCATCATCCCAAACCTTTTTAGGATCTCTACTGCATACTTACCTTGTCCAAGGAATATTCCATATGTACTCTGCCACACCTCCATTCCTAGGAAATAGTGCATCGACAAATAACATGAGCATCACTGGTCTTCTGCCTTCAACCTTGAAGCAAAGTTGGAATCCACTTTACTCTCAGTAAAGCCTAGAATCATCAGTAATCTGCCCATCCTATCGTACCATGTCGAACATTAGATCTTCTGCAGTCACTCCCTCTGAAGCGAAGCATCATACTCCCTCTGTCTTCTGTACTCTATGCACTGAACATTCTGTACCGGAGTGACAAGTAGCTTCCTATGCTACTAGTATTCTATGTGACCATCTAGTGTATAGACTTGAATCTTCAACCTTGTAGCAAAGGTTAATATCTTCATCAAGCTCATCATGTATGTTTTATCCCATGGGTGTCTTCTGAACTCGTACAAGGCCTTCTTTCATTTGCACACATGATTATGCATGTCATGTGACTTCACTTCCAGTGGCTACAAATATCTCTTCACAGTTTATGTCTTCTTTTCATGAGAAGCCTCGTGCTACGAAACTTTATTTTTATCCCACAATATTTCCATCTACTGCATGATGGAGCTACGAACTTCCCTTCACGTATTGATACTACATCCTAGACATCATTCTTCTCTGAATTGGTCTTCCATTTCTTCTTAGTTACTTCTTCATGGCTAGAAGGTTCTGCATCAATGATGTCACTGCACTCATCATATTATTCTTTGTCTTTGAACTGTCGTCACTTGTTCTTCGGAACAAGTCTTCATTCTTCTTTGCTTGTAGGCGATTATGTATGCGGTCTTTCCTACAAGTCAAATGCATTTGTATGGTTAGAAACATTTCATAAGGAATATTCATACTGGAAAGTTCTTATGCATGATCATGCAACTACTTTAGCCAATACAACATTCATCCATATCTCGCTGAAACTTTCTATATGCCTTCCATCTCTACCAGGACAACATTGAGATTGTGCACTAATCCAATATGTCAGCAAAGAGGTTTCATTCTAGATAAGTAGCAATGGAGAGTTGTATAGCACCATGAGATACTTACCCATCACATGCATATTAGTAGTATATTGTCATTATAAAAACATTCTATCATGCATAATACTTTAACTAAATATAAACAAATGCATAAAAAAACAATGAAATGACAATTGAATACTTATCTTTATTTGTTTCGTGGGTAGACTGCTTCTTGATCCTTCAGCTTCATCATCTTCTTCATTCATGATAGCATTGTTTCTTATCCAAATGCTAAGGTGGATAAGAAGTTCTTCAAGAGTTGAGATCTTCATATTCCTCATCGCTTGAGGGATCTTCTTTGGATGGTGAGAGCTTGATATTCGATTGCTCCCATATTCTCTTCTCTTCTTATGTGTCAAGCTTCTTCTTCTTCTTGGAGTCTACTGAAAGTAATCACTTCCTTCTGGCACACATTCCTCACATGAATGAATCCCATGATCCTGGGAGGCTATTCAAGGTGGCCATCATCGCTTCTGCATTCTTCACTTCTTCTTTTACCGCTTCAAGTTGTTCTTGATTTGAGAGACTCTTATGACTGCATGGTCTTTGCATTCTGGATCTTCACATTCTTCAACTGATTTCTTAAGGTCATATCCCGATCTATGTTCTCCCCTTCAAATAGCTTGGTCAAGGAATCAAACATCATTGGTGTCTTTATGGAAGACACTTGTAGTACAAGTTGATTCATGACTGAATCAGCAATGATCTTCTTGGCCTTGACCAAGTTCTTCTTGTGTAAGGCTTCTAGCCTCATCTCCCTCTAAAACTGGACCCTCTATACTCATGTAGGTGTCCAATCCATTTTCTTTAGAGAGATCATATACTTCTAGGATTGGAAGTTGTCAACTTCACTAAGCTTATCATCAAGCTGATGTGATAGATCACTTTGAAATGAGAACCTCAAATGAAAATAGCAAAGGATTAAATCTTACCGATTTGAGGTGTCCGTCTTGGTTTCGGAGCTCCCTCATCTAGGGTTTGTCACAAAAACCCTAATTTTCAAAAATTGGAATATTTCAGATCGGATTAGATGGATAGATAGATCTCTTCAAATGGATCTATCCAATGTACTCCTTTTCTGAAAACAGTGGAGGGAAGCTCTCAGAACAGGAAGCCCTAATTTTTCAATTTCTTCTGCAGAAATTTCAGCTCCTCTATGTCTAAAATTCTTACAGAGGTAACCTCACATGTTCTTGATCCAACACCATAGGTTTCATCAGAATTTGTTTCACCATTTGGGATTTATGATCCTTTTCCCAAGGTGACCTGTTACAGGACTATTCCAAAAGGTGAAGTTGTACGGCATGCCACGTGTCACATGTTGATCTTCTGAGTCTGATATTCGGAAAAATGAAAGTACAGTCTGTTCCATTTCTGGAACATCTTTAGGAATTCCATTTGGACCTCTGTAGTGCAAGATATTGCAATTCGCCCTAGGTGTCCTATTTAGGGATGAATTCTGGAAGAGAATGGAACCCTAACTTGGAGGGATCATATCTGCCAGAATATAGAAAAGATGAGGCGAAGTTTTGGACAAAGTTTTCATCAGAATTTTAGCTTCAGCCCCTGCAATTTTCAGATTCTGATACTTTTCAAACCTCAGAATATAGCCACTATACCAAAACTTATCAGTTTTAGTATTTAGGGTTTTTCCAGCTCAGGGTCAAACTAGGGTTTGACTTTCCTGGAGTTTCACCCAACCAAATTTCTTGATCCAGGTCTCTAAAATTAGGTTTTGATGGGGAGAAAGATCCTATGCTGGTCTCACTCAAAAATTCCTCTTCTGTAGAAATCCCTAATTTCCACATCGAAAACTGAAAATGCTCGGAATCAAATTCCGCTTCGACAGAAAGATGCACCCTTCAATGGAGAGTCAGCCTAGCATACTTTTGCTGATGGATTGTGAAGAGAGACCCAAAAAGTAAGAAGCCATAGCTTTTGTAGCTGCACAATGTCTTATTCTCAAGTTAGCTCTGATACCATGTTATTTTTTCATCATATAAGCTATCATTATGATCTTAGGATCTTTTCACTGAGAGAATAACAAGCACAACAATAAAACATAAACACATCACAAGAGACAAGAGACAGAAAGATTTTTCCTCGAGGAAACCATAAAGGATAAAACCCCGCAACTTCCTCAGAGATAGAATCAACATAAAAATAGTAAAATCCCAAAACAGTAAGATGCACTGCCGACAACAGTAGTCTTCTTCTTGTCTAGTCCCAGTGTATTTCCTTCCTCACTAATGCGCCACATTTTAGTGAGTGAGTGATGTGTTGCAAGTGATAAATAGAGAGGCTCTCACTCTCTATTTATATTCTTTTGTTCACTTGAAGTGCACTCCAACATGTCAGCCTCACTTAACAATTACTTACTAGAGCCGACATCTCTAGGAGTGTCTAATAAGTCTAGTGCCCCACCACTTGTGGGGACTTTGCCTCCTCCGACCAATAGGAGGGTAACACAATGGTGGGGACTATTGCCCCAACTTACAATGACTCACCTAGGGTCAAATTCAGTAGGATAGTCTAATAACCCAAGGGCCCCACAACTGCGGGGAATTTAACCCTTGACAAATAGGAGGGTTACCCACAATGACTTGACATGACTTTCTCATTATAGAAAATTCCCGATCGGAACATCGGGTCATGAAATGACTCAAATACATCTCGGAATAAGCATCGGGTTACAATAGATAATAAATACAAGTGAATACATTCTGAAGTTACAATTACATCAACAGCCACAAGTAAGTGTTAGGGGACTGTTGGAGTAGGGCCCCGCAGCTACAGAGAAGGCTGCTATATCGGAGCAAGAAAGTCAAAGGAAAGAGTACCTGAAGCGGCCGAGAAGAGAGCTCAACTACTACATTTAAGGCAGCGACGATGACAGGAGGGATCGGCTACCCTCATGAATGGAAAAGGAGCAACGGGTCGAGGTATTAAAGACAAAGGATAGAAGGGGAGCAACCGAGGAAGTGGCACCCATACCCGAGATTAGCGACAAAAATCGTGAAGACTGCAGAAAGCTACAGTATGACAAGTAAGCGGAAGTTCAAAGTACAGATAGGTCGACTGTCATAGTTAGGGTTTTGGGTTATTGTTGGGATAGGCCCACAGTGTTGTATCATGGTGAGACCTTCAGGCCACCTATTTAAGCATGTATTTTTTATTGTGAAAGGTTAGCCATTCAGCTAGCCAGTTAGCCAATTAGTTGGGTCATTTAGGTTGTTTTTAGTTGTCATCAGTATTGTAATATATTGAGGAATATTTGAGCTATGGTTCTGTTATTAAGTCTATAGTTATCTTACTGTAACCAGCAGCCGACTCCTTGAGTATGAATGTAACAATCCGTAGGGATTGAGAGAGAGAGAAAGGATATATTGTAAGAAGAAATCATTATAGAAGAAGAGAGATCTAAGAGAGAAGGGCTCCCAGCTGTGTGCATGGAGTTTCCCAGAAGATCTCAAGCTGCATAAGAGGTTGCAGTGGAACTATGTACTCTCTCAAGATATAATAAAACATAATTCCTATGGACGTAGCTTCCTCCCTGAAAGCGAACCACATAAAATCCGTGTGTTGTACAACTGTTTCATGTGATTGTGTTATACTTATTTGCTATCTATTATTCGTTACATGAACGTTGCTTATGAGTTAATGAATGTATGTATGCTATCCTTTAGTTGACAGTAACATAGAAGGTTAAATGTGAGTTGAATGTGTCAAGTATTCTATATATGAGTTATCAGTGCTTGATTCACAGCAGTTAATAGTTACAGTGTTAAGTGACTTCTGTATATGAGTTCAACAAGTTGAGTATCATTGATGTTAAGCATGTTAAACTGTAGAAGCTTAAGTGAAGTTGTTTAACACCTTAATGAAGGTTAACTGAGCTATTATACCCAGAGAGGAAGCCTCTACACCTTGAGGGTTTATGAGCATATTGAGTCGTACTGTAGGAAATATCGCTGAGTAGAAAGGCGATATCACATTGTCGGGGAAGCTGCGGTGTGAGATATCACAAGTTAGAATTGAGCAGAGGAGAAGGTTTGTGCATCGTCCTAGAATCTGCGACGTGATAAGAGCCAGTCCGATAGCAGAGTCAGATAGGAAGGAAGAAACAACCCTTGCCGAGAGAGAACCCACCAGTTAATTAGAGTCAAGAGGACCTAGGATGCTACAGAACCTGGTTGAGGACACCTGAGTCTTCAGCCACCCCATCTAGGATCACTTCGGGTGAGACTTCAGGCTGTTCTACGCTCTGTCACCAAAAGGGCTAGTGAGCTAGGGGTTTTGTTGGTACAATAAAGTAAACTCGGGTCTGCACATACAAGCCAACATCCATATCAACATTGGATGCAAAAGGCATGAGGGTTGCATTTGTAGATGGCCAAGTCCTCATGTGTCCAATAGGAAAGACTATTGATGATGCAATAGTAATTAGAGGACAAGAAGAAGGTTTATACAAATTGAAAGGCCATCCAGAACAAGCTTTGGTCCATGACACAATAGAGCCAAATGAACTTTGACACAGAAGGTTTTCATATGTGCATTACAGAGAACTACCACTTGCAAGCAAATATGTTGAAGGTCTTCTAGAAATTCAAGAAAAACATGAACGGGTTTGCAAAGGATGTGCAAAAGGAAAGAATACAAAGAAGACATTTCCAAGTAGTGAGAGAAAGGAAAAAGGAACCTTGGAAATCATCCACTACAATGTATGCGGACCAATGTCATCAAGTTCACTAAGTGGGTATGTATACTATGTTTCTTTCATTGATTACTTTTCTAGGAAGACATGGATTTACTTCATGAAGAACAAAGACAAAGTTTTCAGCAAGTTCAAGGAATTCAAAGCCTTGATTGAGAACCACAGAGAAAACAATATCACGACCTTTCAAACAGATAATGGCAGAGAATTCACATCAAATGAATTCAAAGACTTATGAAAAGAATCAGGGATTAAGAGGGAGTTGTCCACTCCATATAATCCAGAACAGAATGGGGTGTAGAAAGGAAGAATAGAACTGTCATGGAAACTACAAGAGCAATGCTTCATGATCAGAATAGTCCCATGCATCTACGGGAAGAAGCATCCATAGCAATGGTTTATGTATAGAACCGTACTCCACATAGAGTACTCAAGAACAAGACTCTTGAAGAAGTATTCTTCGACAAGAAACCAAAAGTCAGCCATCTTAGAATATTCAGCTGTCCAGTGTACATACACATTCCAAAAGAGAAGAGAACAAAATTAGATTCTTCAGGAAATAAGGGTATATTTGTGGGATACTCTGAAAGCTCGAAGGCTTACAGAATATACTTCCCAGGATTCAATAATATCGACATTAGCAAGGATGTAACATTTGATGAAGACACAACTTACAACAAATCCAGAAAGAGACCTGTTGAAGAACCTGAAGAAGCATAAGAACCCAAAATTCATGATACAACCATGAATGAAGAAACTCAAGAAGAAGATTGAGAATTTGAAGAACCACAAAGACCTGTAGATCCACATCAGGATAAGAATCCTCACAAGAGGAAACCTGCTTGGGTACAAGAAATTATCCAAGGTGCGGAAAGATATGGGGCTACAAAAGAGAATCATAGAGAAATAAAGAGAACCAGATCTTGCTCCAGATATGTAGCCTTACTATGTGATGTTATCAATAAAGAACCTTCCAACTATGAATAAGCGACAAAGTGGAAAGAATGGAAGGATGCTATCATCGAAGAGTATCAATCGATCATGAAGAATGATATTTGGGATGTTGTCCCAAGACCAGAAGGGAAGTCAGTTGTAGATTCCAAATGGATCTACAAGATCAAGCATGCTGCAGATGGTAGCATAGAGAAATATAAGGAAATATTTGTGGCTCATGGCTTCTCATAGAAGGAAGGGATAGATTATGAAGAAATCTTTGCACCTGTAGCTAGATACACTTCCATTATATCAGTACTTGCTTTGGCTATAGTAATGAAATGGAAGATACACCAAATGGATTTCAAGACTGCTTTCTTGAATGGTATAGTGGAAGAGGAAGTGTATGTAGAACAACTACTTGGTTTTGAGACACATGATATGGAGTTTCATGTGTGCAGATTGAAGAAATCCCTGTACAATTTGAAACAGGCACCTAGGACATGGTACGGCAGAATTGACAGCTTTCTATCCAGTTTGGGATTTACCAAGAGTAAAGTAGATTCCAACCTTTACTACAAGGTTGAAGATGGAAACCCAGTGATGCTTCTACTGTATGTAGATTATCTTTTTGTAACAAGTATGGATGGGTTGATTGCTGATACGAAGAGAAAGCTTGCTACCGAGTTCAAAATGAAGGAATTAGGTATGATGCATTATTTTATAGGCATGGAGGTGTGGCAGAATGCGGATGGAATCTCCCTCGGAAAAGGGAGGTATGCAGTGTTGATGTATTTGTAACTTTGGAATGTAATCATCTGTGTATCTTATGTCTTGTAACCCGATGTTTATTTCGAGATGTATCTATTATGTAATTGAGTCATGTTGTCATGTCCCGATGTTCTGATCGGGAGGATCTATAATGTAAACAAGTCATGTCAAGTCAATGTGGGTAACCCTCCTATTGTCTAAGGGTTAATGTCCCCACACTTCCGAGGAACTAGGGTTATTAGACTCTCCTAGAGAGGTCGGCCCTAGTAGGGTTTTAGTCATGCCAGGATTAGTATAAATAGAGAGCTAGACTCTCTATTTATCACACATCACATACACACTCAATTGTAGCACATAGTTGAGGAAGGAGAAGACACTGGGGCTAGATAAAAAGAAGCTTACCACTGTCAGGAGATCACTTACTATTTTGGGCTTTTCTATTTTGGTGTTGATTCCATCTCTGAGGAAGTTGCGAGGTTTTCTCCATTTATGGTTTCCCCAAGGAAAAACACTGTGTTCATTGTCTCTTGTGTTTGATTTCTATGCTTATTATTCTCTCAGTTAAAGATCCTAATAATGCTAGCTTAATGTTGAAAAACTAACATGGTATCAAAGCTAACCTGAGAAGAAGACACTATGCAGATGCGGGAACTAGGGATTCCTAGTTTGTGGATCTTCCTCCATAGATTTTCAACAAAAGTAAGGTGGAATAACTCTCCTCCTTAGGGCGCATCTTTCTATCGAAGCAGAACCCAATTCTGAGGTTTTTCAGTTTTGGACCCGACACTACTGCCAAAAATTAGGGCTTTTCATAGAAGTGGAATTTTTCAGTGAGCGTAGTTCTGTATTTATATCCTCCCAAAAACTGAAGTTAGGGATAAATTTCAAGGCATTTGGGTGGACAGAACTCCAGAAAAGAAAAACCCTAATTTGCTCCTGATCCAGCACTATAGGATTTTAGCTCCAAATCTAGATCCAAAATCTTGACCTGGTAAGATCTAAATATTTTGTATTTTCATTTGAGGTTCTTAGTTAAGATGTCTCATGATACCAAGCTTGATGAAAAGCTTGAGGGAGATGATAACTTCTGAGCCTAGAAGTATAGGATCTCTTTGGTCCTGGAAGAAAATGAGTTGGACTCCTACATCCATGAGGAGGTTCCAGTTCCAGAGGGAGATGAGGCTAAGGCCTTACATAAGAAGAATTTGGTTATGGAAAAGAGGATCATTGCTGATTCTATCAAGGATCACCTTATCCCATAGGTGTCCTCTCTCAAGACGCCTAAAGCTATGTTTGATTCCCTAACCAAATTGTTTGAAGGGAAGAACTTAAACCGAAATATGACTCCGAGGAATCAACTAAAGAATGTGAAGATTCAAAATGTAGAGACCATCCAATATTACTTCACAAGGGTTTCTCAGATCAAGGAATAATTAGAAGCAGTAGATGAAGAAGTGGAGAATGCAGAAATTGTGATGACCACCTTGAATGGTCTCCCTAGGACATGGGACTCTTCCATTCAAGGGATCTGTTCTAGAAAGAAGTTAGTCAAATTCAGCAGACTGTGAGAAGAATCTTCTCAATAAAAATCTCAGATAGCAGCTCGAGAAGAGAATATGGGAAGTGAAGATCAAGCTCTCACAGTACAATCCAAGAAATATAGATCTAGCCATCACAAAAGTAAGTACTCTTATCATAGGAATAACTCTATAAATATTAGAGATAGGTCTAAGTACATTTGCTATACATGTGATGAAAAAGGACACTTTGCTTGAGATTGTCCTAAGAACAAAAGTAGCTCTCACAATGTTGGAGCAGGGCCCCGCAACTACAGGAAAAGATGCTAATTTTGGTAGAAGATGGACAATTTTTGTAGGAAAGACAGTTTTGGCGATGCAATAAAGGTACGACATCGTAGCGCATTTCCCGCCATAGATCAAGGGCCGAAAATTGTGGCAGTCGGAGTAAGGAAGTCAAAGGAAATAGTACTTGAAGCGGTCGAGAAGAGATCTCAACCACTGCATTTAAGGCAGCAGTGACGACAGGAGGCTCAACTACCCTCATAAATGGAGAAGGAGCAACGGGATGAGGTATTAAAGACAAAGGACAGAAGGGGAGCGACTGAGGAAGCGGTGCCCATATTCATGATCAGCGCTGGAAATCATGGAAGACTGCAGGAAGCTACGGTGTGACCAGTAAGCGGCAGTTCAAAGTACAGATAGGCCGACTGTCAAAATTAGGGTTTTGGGTTATTGTTAGGATAGGCCCATAGTTTTGTATCATGGTGAGACCTTTGGGCCACCTATTTAAGCATGTATTTTGTATTATGAAAGGTTGGTTGGTTGGGTTTTTATTGTTACTAGTTGTCGTCAGTATTGTAAGACATTGAGGAAGGGTCGAGCTCTAGTTCTACTATTAAGTCTGTAGTTATCTTACTATAACCAGTGGCTGACTCCTTGATCTTGAATGTAACAATCCATAGGGATTGAGAGAGAGAGAGAGAGAGAGAGGAAGGGTATATTGTAAGAAGAAAGCACTATAGAAAGAGAAGAGATCTAAGAGAGAAGGGCTCCCAGCTGTGTGCGTGGAGTTTCCCAGAATATCTCAAGCTGCATTAGAGGTTGCAGTGAAACTGTGTTTACTCTCTCAAGATATAATACAAACACAGTTCTCATGGACGTAGCTTCCCCCTTGGAGGTGAACCACGTAACATCCATGTATTGTGCGACTGTTTCATGTGATTGTGCTCTACTTATTTGCTATCTGTTATCTGTTACATGAACTTTGCTTATCAGTTAATGAATGTATGTATGCTATCCTTTAGTTTACAATAACATAGAAGGTTGAGTGCAAGTTGAATGTGTTGAGTATTCTGTATATGAGTTTATCTATGTTTGATTCACGATAGTTAACAGCTACTGTGTTAAGTAACTTCTGTATATTTAGTTCAGTGAGTTGAGTGTAATGGATGTTAAGTGTGTTAAACTGTAGAAGCTTAGGTGAAGTTGTTTAACACCCTTATGAAGGTTAACTAAGCTATTATACCCAGAGAGGAAGCCTTTGGACCTTGAGAGTTGATGAGCATATTGAGTCTTACTATATGAAATATCACAACGTAGAATGGGGATATCGCACTGCCGAGGGAGCTGTGGTGTGAGATATCGCGGGTTAAGAGTCGAATAGAAGAGACAGTTTGCACATCATCCTAGAAGCTGTGATGCGATAAGAGCCAGTCCAATAGCAGAGTCATCTAGGAAGAGAGAAACAGCCCTTGCTGGTAGAGTTAGCTTGTTAAGTAGAGTCCAGACGACCTAGGGTGCTATAGAACCTGGTTGAGGAAAATTGATTCTTCAGCCACCCCATCTAGGATCACTTCAGGTGAGACTTCGGGCCGTTTTGCGGTCTATTTCCGAAAGGGCCAATGATCTAGGGGTTTTGTTGGTACAATAAAGTAACTCGGGTCTACCCTAGAGATAAGAACACCAACAAATGGTTCCGATGTCAGTTTTTAACAAATTGAAGAGCTGATGTTCTGTTGGCATCCTACTAAAGAAGAACTTAACCAGTGGGTTGAGTCTGAGGAAAGAGAATTTGCTGAGAAAGAAAACAAGAGTCCTAGGCTGAGTACAGAGGACTGGTTACAGAAACATATCTTCACAGACCTGCATGAGATATTTTTTGTGACCTATGCAAACGAGTTATACGACTGGTTGTCAAAGTTGAATGATAAGAATGTATTCAAGAAGAAAAGAAACATTATCTAGACACCGAAGTTGATTCACACCATGAAGACCATAGATAATCCCATTTCACGAGAAGTAGACTTCTGGCTTGCTAGTTTGCTGGAAGGTTTCATTACGGAGTTTGCAGTTGATCAAAGAAAGAGTTTCAGTGAAGCAGAGAGGTACTTCTTTAAGGGATATCACGGTAAGTACTTGAACTCTTTAAATTTGTCCCTTAAGATGTTATTGTATGAAAAAGGAGTACTGGATATATTTTCAGATGAATAAGTTAAGTAAGTGTAATGTCAGAAGGGTTTGAAAGTGATTATGAAGAAATTGGATGTACACGTAGCGGTAAGAGATATAAAGTAGATTTCAGATCTTCCTTCTTTCAAGACAGTCCAGATAGTAATAGAGAACAGAGTCAAAGTAATAGAGAAAGAGCAGTAGGGGGTATCCCTTACCATCCTTATACTCCACAGAAACCAACAAGGACTCAGAATAGTCCCACAGGAACTCCATCTAGTAGCTCACACACAGTACATACTACCTATACACGATCTACATTTATACCACCAAGTGGTAGTAATATAGCAAATCAAAATCCACCTCATAGAAACAGAATGGGGGATGACATGAAATTACCTACCTTTAGGGGTACACGGGCAGCAAACCCAGAACAACATTGGTTCCTATGTGAAGCTGTATGGACCATTAAATAGATCCAAGATGAAAATACTAAGCTTGTCCAGTTGGCCACTACACTTAGAGAAAGATATTTAACATGGTACATGAAGTATACAACAGCGCAGAACAAAACACTCATAGAGGTCAGGACCACAATGATTAAGGAATTTAAGAAACCCAAGTTTGAGTCACAATGTATCACAGAACTTAAAGACATCAAACAGTTACCCACAGAGTTAGTATGGGATTTTGATCAGAAATTTAAAGCTCTTATAGACCAAGTTAGTTTTGAGTTTGCACCAGAGCAGCATAAGGAATGGTTCATCGTAGCACTACTCCCTCATATTAGACTTCCACTAATGCAACAGAAAATCCATATGCAGGATGAAGCATTGGAGATGGCAATGAAGCTAGAGGCTTCTCCTATAGCTGAGACTAGTGCAGGTATGACAAACTTACAGAATCAGTTAGCCAATCTCACTTTACAGCTACATGAGATTAAGAAAGGAAAAGAGGTTAAACAAGAATTATGGTGTACAAAGTGTAAAGGACATGGCCATACCAAAGATACCTATCTAGTATTTGTTGAGTATCTAGCAAGTGGGGCTCCTAACCCCTTAGTACAGACTGAAGGGCCATGGTGTGAAATCTATAGAACAAGAGGACATAGACCAAATGAATGCCCTTTACTTTAGAAGTATGTATAAACTCCTAAGAATTTATACTGTAACTTCTGTAAGTTAGTAGGACATGATGAAAATAATTGTAGAGCTTATCATCTCATGATAGAGAGAAAACATGACTTCTACAGAGTCCAGTTAGAGACATCAGGACCAGCAGCAGGTCCACAGCATGAACCGGCTCATGATGGGCATGGTGGAGGATTCAGAGGATGAGGCCATGGTGGAGGCTTTGGCCGTGGCCGTGGGCTGATTTTTTGTTACAACTATGGAGCCATAGGAAATTATGCTAGGGATTTTCAGAACCCTACTACAACATGTAAGTATTGCAAGTCCTATGATCATACTATAAAATAATTTCCTATATTGATAGCCAAGATTAAGCATCCTAACCCAGCAGTAAACCAGAATATTCTGCTTATTGCTGCTAAGCAAAAAGAACCAGAACCAAGAGTCAATGTTGTGACTCGCAACACTACTTCTACTAGTAGGACATTTCAGGATGCCGAAAAGAATATAGGTCTGAAGTGGGTGTGTAAAGCCACTGATAAATCTACACCACTTGACCTACAAAAAAACAAAGAAACATTTCAGCAAGATAAAACTTTCTTTACTGACCCTACACCATCAGAATCGCAGATATTGCCTTGTAAGGGTGTACCGTAGCAAAAACCTTGTGGCATTAGTCCTGTATAGATACCGCAGGCTACCACATCTGGAAGTTGTGAAGAGGATGAGTTGGAAAAAAGTGTACAATCCTTCCTGTGGAGCTCCTTGAAACTCATAAGAAATGAGAAAGCCATAGGAGAGCTTCAACGCATCATAGATCAGTATCAACGGTCTTCTTCTGTGAGCAGTACGCATCGTGCTATCCATAATATTATGGGCCATACAAGAATAGGAAGAGAAATGAGACTCACGGCACAAATTGGAGAGTTTGAAATGGATGAGGTAATCCTATATTTAGGATCAGAGGTAAATGTTCTTACTAAGCAGACATGGGAACAGATGGGTAGCCCTAAGCTATCCAGATCACCTATCCATCTGCGATTAGATAATCAACAGAGGGTATCGCCACTGGGTCGATTACCGCAAGTACCAGTTGATATTGATGGAGTTCACAGCTTTACAGATTTTGAAGTCATAGAAATTATTGGTGATAGCAGACCGTATCCAGCTTTATTAGGTATTGATTGGGCAATTGATAACATGGCTATTATCAATTTGAAGAAAAGACAAATGACCTTTGAAAATAAATAGATTCAAGTCATCGCACCGTTGGATCCTTTTCAGGGTCCTCGATACATTGAACCTATCAGAGCAGAGGAAGAGGTGCGTAATATGGAGAACCTCTATCAGATGACTGATAACCAGAGTGATTATATCAATCCCACCGTAGAAGGAAATATTAGTTGGCGATGCGATAGCTCATGCGCATCGAATTCGGATGTTGGTTTAGAAAATTGGTAGAATAGACTTTATGAAGTTTCAGCTCACAGATGTGCATTTATGACTAAGTCACTACGATGGATTGGAACAAAGATTAAGGATATTTCATCGTTTAATGGCTTAACAGATGTCAATGAATTTTTATAGTACTTTGAGCAGGAAATCCCTCATGAGCAGAGGATGGTAGCTATTGAACTTGCAGTAAGAGCCACACCTGCAAGATGGTGGCATGCACATAAAGAAAATATCGCATCATGGGATGATTTTAAGAGATTGATGGTGATCAGATTCTCTAATGATAAGGAGTGTTTACAACAAAAATATACAGGAGAAAGTGACCCCAGATCACATATTAAGATTTGTGAACAGAACTGGTCGGACATTCCCGAGGATGAATGGGTTCACCTATTCATTCACACTTTAGACACAGTCCCAAGGAACTAGTACACTGAGACAGAGTTGCGTAGAGGAACGACTACATGGCCAGTTATGATAGATAGCTTTGTACTCACTTTCACTTTTGAATTTGAGTATCCAAGCATTGATCAGGCTCTAGAGACTATACAGACTAAGATATTTGATGACTGTACCCTACCAGTGTATGATCAGCCTGATTGGGCCATCCAATTAGAACATGCGCTAGAGTGTTATAACTTCACAGAAGAGCCAGGTGATGAGGATGAGAATCCTCACAGTATCAACATTCCAGAGTCAGAAGGGACTCGCGAAGTTGATGGATGAAAGCTAGAGATTCCAGCTGTCACAAAGCCTATTAATATTAAGAAGATCAATATTGGCATAGAAACATAACCAAATTTTGCCTCTATTGGAGACTATTGGGATGATGAAACGGTAGGACACATCGCAGATTTGTTACATGACTATCACGACTTATTTCCCACTAAGTTTACAGAGATGAAGGGAATATTAGGAGATTTGGGAGTCATAAGGATACCTTTTAAAGTAGATGCTAGGCCAGTTAAGCAGCGTCCATATAGATTAAATCCTCGTTATAAAGAAAAAGTTAAGGATGATATTGATAAGATGCTAGCAGCAGGCATCATTGAGCTAGTAGAAGAGAGTGAATGAGTTAGCCCCATGGTTGTGCAGAAAAAGAAAACTAAAGGAGAAATCAGGATTTTTGTCGATTTGTGCAAACTCAATGGCGCATCACTTCATGACCCATTTCCGACACCTTTTACAGATGAAGTTTTAGACAATGTGGGAAAACAGGAGATCTACTCATTTATTGATGGCTTTTCAGGCTATCACCAGATAAGAATCCATCCATAGGATCGACATAAGACCATGTTTGCGATAGAATGAGGCTCATTCCAATATACGGTAATGCCCTTTGGTCTTAAAAATGCACCAACTATCTTTTCTAGAGTAGCAGTTGCTGTCTTTAAGGAATACATCCATAAATTCTTAGAAGTCTATTTTGATGATTGGACTGTATTTGGATTAATCAAAAAGCATATAGGAGATTTAAGGCTCATGTTAGAGAAATGTAGGCAATATCATATTTCTCTTAACTTGAAGAAATGTATATTCTGTGCACTATTTGGTATTTTGTTGGGTCATATTGTTTGCAGACAAGGCTTGATGGTAGATCCTGCAAAGATTGCCATCATTGTAAATCTCCCAGCACCCAACTCAGTCAATAAATTGAGGATAGTGCTTGGTCATACAGGGCATTATAGAAAATTCATCAAAGGCTATGCAAATATCATAGCACCTATGGAAAAGCTGTTAAAGAAGGAAGTGAAATTCCTATGGAATGAGGAATGCCAGCAAAGTTTAGACACCATTAAAGAGAAGATGGTTATAGCACCCATATTAGTATTTCCAGATTGGAACAAGCCATTTCATGTACATGTGGATGCATCTGGCATCGCACTAAAGATTGTCTTAACACATCCAGGAGAAGGGGGTATCGATCACCCTATCGCGTACTCAAGCAGAAAGCTATCTACCACAAAAAAGAACTACACCACTACAGAGAGAGAAGGATTAGAAATGGTGTATGCTCTACAAAAGTTTAGGCACTACCTGTTGGGTGCCCCATTCAATATGTTCAATTACCATTCCACTTTAAAGTATTTGGTCAATAAGCCAGTGTTAGGGGGAAGGATCTGCAGATGGTTACTCCTATTTCAGGAGTATGATTTTGAAATTATTGTAAAACTAGGGAGATTAAATGCAGGACCTGATCATCTCTCGTGAATAGACTCAGGAGAAGAACCTAGTAATATAGAGGATAATTTTCCAAATGCACAATTATTTTCTATCCAGATCATAGATGAGTATTACGCAGATATTATTCACTTTCTCACTACAGGGTGGACACCAGTTGAGTTTACTAAGCAGCAAAAGAAACAGTTAGTTGTTAAAGTAGCAGATTTCACTTTGCTCGTAGGACATTTATACAAGTTAGGTCCAGTTGAAGTCCCGCACAAATGTGTTATACCGCATGAGAAAGAGGCCATTATCAGAGAAGCACATTTAGGTACCGCAGGAGGTCATTTCACAGGAAAGCCGACTGCTCAAAAAATTCTAACTGCAGGATTATTGTGGCCTACTTTGCATAAAGACACTAAGGAATTTTGTAGATGTTGTGATATCTACCAAAGGGTAGGAAAACCTTCAAGGAGAGATGAAATGCTGCTGCAACCATAGATTACGTTGCGGGAATTTGACAAGTGGGCTATAGATTTCATGGGTCCTATCAACCCACCAGGGAAGCGAACTGGTGCGAGATACATCATCACAGGAATAGAATACCTCACCGGGTGGGTAGAGGCCAACGCAGTAAGGAATTGTGATGCTGATACAACTGCAGAGTTCATTTTTGAAAACATCATAAGTAGATTTGGATGTCCAGCAATTTTGATGAGTGATCAAGGCACACACTTTCTGAATCACACTATCGAGGCCTTGACGGAGGAATTTCAGATACAATATCATAAGAGCACTCCCTACCACCCACAAGCTAATGGTACGATGGAGGATTTTAACAAGACTCTAGAAAATACTCTTACTAAGATCTGTAACAACCAAAGAGATGATTGGGACCTGAGGGTTAATGCTGTATTATGGGCTTATAGGACTACATGCAAGAAACTTATAGGATACACACCTTTCAGTTTGGTGTATGGACAAGAGGCTATTATGCCTATGGCATATATTATTCCTAGTTTAAGAATTGCTCAAATTACCGAGATGGCTGATATAAATATGATGAATGAAATATTAGCGCAGCTGCTTTCCTTAGAAGAAGACAGATTCATCATAGGATTTCATCAAAAAGTGCATAAGGCATGAGAAAAAGATTGGCATGATAGTCACATCAAGAGAAATATTTTTCAGATAGGATACCTAGTGCTCCTTTATGACAGTAAGCTTGTTAAGTTTCCAGGGAAGTTCAAGACACATTGGTTGGGGCCATATCAGATTCAACAAGTCACAAAAGGAGGTGTCATTCAGCTCAGTAAACTGCACGGGGAACTTGTTCCTACTCTAATTAATGGTAGTAGGCTTAAGCTTTATAGTGATAGACACTCCACCTCCAAACCCTAACTCAAAGAACTAAGTGGTGCAGATTCCCAGTGTAGTTGAAAGGAGGCATCACACCCAAAACTAGTCTACACTAGGTGAAAAATTTCTAAGTAGGAGGAATCGCAGCAGAAAAGTTTATTTTGTGCAAGTCATAGGACGATTGCGGAGTTTTTGAACGTTATGGAGTTTCACACCAACTTTTTGGTCCAAGACGATGCGGTGTTAAATCGCAGCGCGGCGATGTTCCCCATACTGTGAAGACAGTTTTGAAAGGGAAAGAGGGCCAGTCACTTCGCCTTCTGACAAGCAATTAATCTAGATATGACAAGTATATGTTTCCCTAGATTTGGAATCAGTACAATGATTGTCCAAGATTTGGTCAATCTTGGTCGAGATCGATGCTTGCACACAATTTTCAAGGGAGATTTGATTGGATTTTCAGCAATTAATGAGGAACGGGGTGTGGGGTGTTGTCTTGTCCATGCAATAAATTCCACCAATGGGTCCAGCCTAAGTGACCATTGCTTTAGAGATTATCGCCTTCATTATAAATACACATATCATTCAAACATAAGGGTTACTTTTGCAATTTTTGAGAGTTATAGAGCAATTTGTAGAGTTTTTCGTGTGTAGAGATACTTCAATTACAAAGTGTTGGTTTCCCCATTTTTGCAGCCATTGGTAGCCCAGAGTATCACACTAGAAAATTTATGTTCGAGAAGGAACCTTTAGAATATGCTATGCGATGATTCCAGCGTGGTGGCCTTGAGTCTGCTATGATGACGCCACCCAGGATTGTGAAATTAGGTGCACCATAGGTCAAGAAGATGCTAAGGACGAGGACTCAAGCTCAGATAGTAGAAGAGTCCAGCCCAGAGCAGGAAGAAGAAGTTCATATGGCAACAGCATACATTTCACCATGATTTGAGGATGCACCAGAGGTAACCATTCCCAAGGGTGTTAAGTTTCCTATTCTGCTACTACTGATGGATCTTCGTGTAAAGGTAGATGGAGAACTGTTAGGATATGTCTTTGCTCTCAAATTTATAGACTACAACCTTGGAGACAGTAAGACATATCCTTAGTTTCGGTCGAATCAGTATATTACAGTTTAGAGGAACCCAAGGATCGGTACAGATGAGTTTGTTCCTATGGAACATGTCTAGATTCTTGAGCAGTTAGGCTTGCTCAATTTGTTGAGAATACCACACTTCGGATGAGGTGCAGAGGTTAATGCCATGGTGCAAGTGCTACTTTCCTGTGTACATGGAGGTTACCTTTGGCTGGGTAATAGGGTTTATTTGAACGTCGATTTGATACACCACATCACTGGGCTGTCCAAGAGCGGTAAGGACCCTCAGACACATATCTCAGGGAAGAGCAAGGATACTAAGCTACCAGCACTTCTCGTTAACAAGTATAACCTACAGAGAGGAGGTCAGGCTTATGACCTCACAGCCTTAGTAGATGATACACTCAAATCTACAGCCAGTCATCTTGCAAGTAGGCTGTTAACCAAAGTTCACCCGAAAGAAGTCACAGGAACAGTAATTCACCTTGCCGTGCAAGTCGCAGAAGGTGAACAATTTAATTGGTGCTTGTTTTTATTATATATTTTTCTTCAATATTGTTTGGCAGTGCAGGATGAGCCAAACCATCCCTTCCACTTCTCATGGCTTCTTATATTATGTGCATTCGTTGGGTGGAGAGATCCGCCCCATACCCAGTTTCTACAGCTATGAGGCGGAGAGTGCAAAGGTGAACGATATGCAAATTTATGGGAAAGCAACAACCCAGCCAAGAAAAATATCAATATGATAGTATTCTATGAATACTATAGGCTGTTGAAGCGAGTCATCCAGGAGACACCACATATCAACACAGAGGTTGTTGACATGTATCACAACTGGCTCGATTTCATTGCGGACAGGCATACAATCTATCTGAGGACAAAAGGGTTTAGAAAGGATGACTGGGCTATTAGATTGTTCAGGATGACAGCGCACGATGTAGAATATGTCATCAAAGTCTTTCATGAAGAGTGGACAAAGGAATTAGAAGATTCCATAGCAGGAAATGCACCAGCAGATACCACATCGATAGATCCACTAGACAAAGGAAAAGGTCAAGTGGGTGTCAAGAGGAAAGATGTAGTAGAAGTGCCACCAGTGGCACCAAAGAAGGAAAAAGTCAAATCCTCAATGCCAACTATAGAGACTGCACTAACAGAGGACAACTATGATCTCATCGCATCGAGATTGAAGGAGGAGATGTGGGACTCATTTCAGGCGATGCAGACATCATAGGATAAGCTACAGAGCACAATAGATAAGCAGCTTCTGGAGTTGAAAGCACTAACTGAGAAGTCTGCCACGATGAAGATTCCGTCAGTCAAGGAAACAGTAGGAGAAAGCTCACAACCATCGATTTCCCACGAGGAAGTCTTTACAAAGGATCGCACCAATATAGTTCTGATACCGTCAAGGAGCATCCGATTCCCTACTTTGATGTTTGATGAGCAGATACAGGTTAGACAACCTGTCGAGGTTAATCTAGCATAGTTCCCCGTTGATCAACTACAGATGATCCAACAGCAGATAGCCGCAGAGCTCAGGAATAGAGAGCTTGCAACTTATAAATAGAACACTCAGCTGAGACAATAGAATGCAGATCTCACTGCAGACTTTCAGACAAAGGCGGAGTAGTTAAGACTATATGAAGATAAAGAACAGGATCTAAGTCAGGTCTTGTAGAACATCGCATTGGAGTTACCTCAGTGTAACATAGAGTTTTCCTTGCCTCTAACGTAGAAATTAAAAATAATTGTAGACAGAGCAAAGGCTCTGGAAGAAACAGTGGTCAAGATGGAGGAAGACCACAAGGCACAGATTGTTGAGCTTGAGGCTCGAGCACTAGGCACACCTGAGGTAGATAAGGAAGCAAGGGCACAGGCCTTTAGAATTAATTCAACACAGATGAAGTGTCGCATAGATGATGTAGAGTCATTAGTAGATGATGCGACGAAGACATGTTCAGAGCTAGAAGAGCTCCCAGATAGACTGGATTTGCAGCAAAGCATCCAGAACATAGAGAATGCAACAACACAAATAAAGGAAGAATTCAAGAGCTTAGGACCTCTTGCAAAGATGAAGAAGATGACAGAGATGAACCGTTTGCAATAGGAATCATAGCGGTTGCGAGAAAAAGAGATACAATTCAATAATATGCTTCAACCGTATCAGGAAAAAATCACAGAGCTGGTCGATGCAGTTGAGCAGAAGGTCAAGGAGTTCACTAAAAGCAAGAGTGAAATTGATAGCACAGAAGACCCCATGATCAGTCAAGTTATGCTTGAAGCGGCACAAGATTGTGTCGAAGCTATGGACAAAGATGTCGCAAGACTCAGGGACATATTCGTAAGGACTTTGTAGGAATCCAAGGAGAAGCTACAGAAAAGGAAACTAGATGTTAATGGCTCAGGGATGAGCCACAAGTAATTGTTAGGGGAATGTTGGAGCAAGGCCCTGCAGCTACTACAGGAAAAGCTGCTAATTTTGGTAGAAAATGGACAATTTTTGGAGGAAATATAGTTTGGCGATGCAATAAAGGTACGACACCATAGCGCATTTCGTGCCGTGGATTAAGGGCCAGAAATCACGGCAATCAGAGCAAGGAAGTAAAAGGAAATAGTACTTGAAGCAGCCAAGAAGAGAGCTCAACCACTGCATTTAAGGCAGTGGCGACGACATGAGGGCTTAGCTACCCTCATAAATGGAAAAGGAGAAATGGGCTGAGGTATTAAAGACAAAGGACAGAAGGGGAGCGACCGAGGAAGTGGTGCCCATACCCACGATCAGTGCTGAAAATCATGGAAGACTGCAAAAAGCTATGGTGTGACCAGTAAGCAGCAGTTCAAAGTACAGATAGGATGACTATCATAGTTAGGGTTTTGGGTTACTGTTGGGATAGGCCCATAGTTTTGTATCATGGTGAGACCTTCGGGCCACCTATTTAAGCATGTATTTTGTATTATGAAAGGTTGGTTGGTTGGGTTTTTGTTGTTACTAGTTGTCGTTAGTATTGTAAGACATTGAGGAAGGGTCGAGCTCTAGTTCTACTATTAAATCTGTAGTTAACTTACTGTAACCAATGGCCGGCTCCTTGAGCTTGAATGCAACAATCCACAGGGATTGACAGAGAGAGAGAGAGAGGAAGGGTATATTGTAAGAAGAAAGCACTATAGAAAGAGAAGAGATCTAAGAGAGAAGGGCTCCCAGCTATGTGCGTGGAGTTTCCCAGAATATCTCAAGCTACATAAGAGGTTGTAGTGGAACTATTTTTACTCTCTCAAGATATAATACAAAAACAGTTCCCGTGGATGTAGCTTCCCCCCTGGAGGTGAACCAGGTAACATCCATGTATTGTGCGACTGTTTCATGTGATTGTGCTCTACTTATTTTCTATCTGTTATCTGTTACATGAAATTTGCTTATCAGTTAATGAATGTATGTATGCTATCCTTCAGTTTACAGTAGCATATAAGGTTGAGTACAAGTTGAATGTGTTGAGTATTTTATATATGATTTTATCTGTGTTTGATTCATGGCAGTTAAAAGCTATTGTGTTAAGTAACTTCTGTATATTTAGTTTAGAGAGTTGAGTGTAATGGATGTTAAATGTGTTAAACTGTAGAAGCTTAAGTGAAGTTGTTTAACACCCTCATGAAGGTTAACTAAGCTATTATACCCAAAGAGGAAGCCTCTGGACCTTGAGAGTTTATGAGCATATTCAGTCTTACTGTAGGAAATATCACAGCATAGAAGGGTGATATTGCACTGCCAGGGAGCTGTGGTGTGAGATATCGCGGGTTAAGAGTCGAACAGAAGAGATATTTTGTGCATCGTTCTAGAAGATGTGATGCGATAAGAGCCAGTCTGATAGTAGAGTCAGCTAGGAAGAGAGAAACAACCCTTGCTGGTTGATTTAGTTGGTTAAGTAGAGTCGAGAGGACCTAGGATGCTACAGAACCTGGTTGAAGAAACTTGATTCTTTAGCCACCCCATCTAGGATCACTTCGGGTGAGACTTCAAGCCGTTCTATGGTCGGTTGCCGAAAGGGCCAGTGAGCTAAGGGTTTTGTTGGTACAAGAAAGTAACTCCGGTCTGCCCTAGAGATAAGAACACCAACACACAATAAGAATGGAAACAAAAGAAGGAATCATGCTCATGCTACAGAGGATGATGAACCTTCATTAAAGAGAACCAGATATGGAAGTGAATATTATTCAAGCAAGGATGAATATATTTTGATCTCTACTCTCATGAGAAACATTACTCATGGAAGTGATGATTGGCTTATAGACAGTCGGGCTTCCAAACATATGAATGGATTCAAGGAATCCTTTGTAAAACTCTCAGAACATGAATCACCTCACAAGGTGAAGTTAGGAGATGACTACCAATATCCAATAAAAGGTAGTGGGGAATCCTCCTATAAGCTAGACTCTAGAAATTTTATAACAATGAAGGAATTTTTGTTGATGTCAGGACTCAAGAAGAACCTTCTCTCCATATCAACATTGGATGCAAAAGGAATGAGGGTTGCATTCATAGATGGTTAAGTCATCATGTGGAAAAAAAGGAAAGACTATTGATGATGCAATAGTGATTGGTGAACAAGAAGGAGGTTTGTACAAATTGAAGGGCCATCCAGAACAAGCCTTGGTCCATGACATAGTAGAGCCAAGTGAACTTTGGCATAGAAGGCTTGCACATGTGCATTACAAAGCACTACCTCTTGCAAGGAAAGTTGTTGAAGGTCTTCGAGAAATACAAGCAAAACATGATGGGGTCTGCAAAGGATGTCCGAAAAGAACACAAAGAAGACATTTCCAAGTAGCTAAAGCAAAGCAAAAGGAATCTTGGAAATCATCCACTCTGATGTATGCGGTCCTATGTCATCAAGCTTACTAAGTGGGTATGCATATTATGTTTCTTTTATTGATGATTTTTCTAGAAAGACATGGGTTTACTTCATGAAGAAAAAATATGAAGTATTCAGCAAGTTCAAGGAATTCAAAGCCTTGATCGAGAATCACACTGAAAAGAATATCAAGACCTTTTAATCAGATAATGGTGGAGAATTCAATTCGAATGAATTCAAAGAGCTATGTAAAGATTTAGGGATTAAGAGGGAATTTTCCACTCCTTATAATCCACAACAGAATGAGATTGCAGAATGGAAGAATAGAACTATCATGGAAGTTGCAAGAGATATGCTTCATGATCAATATCTTCCTATGCATCTTTGGGATAAATATTCTAGAACAATTGTGTATGTACAGAACCGTACTCCACATAGAGTACTCGAGAACAAGACTCCTGAAGAAGTCTTCTCCGACAAGAAACCAGAAGTCAGCCACCTTAGAATATTCGGCTGTCCTGTGTACATACACATTCCAAAAGAGAAGAGAAAAAAATTAGATCCTTCAAGAAAGAAGGGTATATTTGTGGGATACTCTGAAAGCTTGAAGGCTTACAGAATATATTTCCCAAGATACAAGAAGATTGACATCAGCAGGGATGTGACATTTGATGAACACATAGCTTACAACAAATCCAGAAAGAGACCTGCTGAAGAACCTAAAGAAGTAGAAGCACCCAGAATTCATGATACAACCATGAACGGAGAAACTCAAGAAGAAGATCAAGAATTTGAAAAACCACAAAGACTTGTAGATCCACCTCTGGAGAAGAATCCTCATAAGAGGAAACCTACTTGGGTACATGAAATTATCCAAGGTGCGGAAAGATATGGGGCTCCAGAAGAGAATCACAGAGAAAGAAAGAGGACCAGATGCTACTCAGGGTATGTAGCTTTACTATGTGATTTCATTGATAAAGAACCTTCCAGTTATGAAGAAGCGGTAAAACGGAAAGAATGGAAGGATGCTATGATCGAAGAATACCAATCGATCATGAAGAATGGTGTTTGGGATGTTGTCCCAAGACCAAAAGGGAAGTCAGTTGTAACTTCCAGATGGATCTACAAGATCAAGCATGTTGTAAATGGTAGCATTGAAAAGTATAAGGCAAGATTTGTGGCTCGGGGTTTCTCTCAGAAAGAAGGAATAGATTATGAAGAAACCTTTGCACCTGTAGCGGATACACTTCCATCAAATCAGTACTATCTCTGGCTGCAGTGATGAAATTGAAGATACACCAAATGGATGTGAAGACTACCTTCTTAAATGGTGTAGTAGAAGAGGAAGTGTATGTAGAACAACCACTCAGTTTTGAGACACATGGCAGAGAGTCTCATATATGTAGATTGAAGAAAGCCCTATACAGTTTGAAATAGGAACCCAAGACTTGGTACGATAGAATTGACAGCTTTCTATCCAGTTTGGGCTTTACCAAAAGTAATGTAGATTCCAACCTTTACTACTAGATTGAAGATGGCAACCAAGTGATGCTCCTACTATATGTAGATGATCTGTTGATACAAAGAGAAAGCTTGCTGCTGAGTTCAAAATGAAGGACTTGGGCATGATGCATTATTTCTTAGGAATGGAGGTGTGGTAGAGTGCAGATGGAATCTTTCTTGGACAAGGGAAGTATGCAGTAGAGATCCTGAAGAGGTTTGGGATGATGAGTGCAAAGCCACAACCACACCTATTGCATCGAACCTGAAGCTATTGAGTCATGCTTTATCAGAGTCAGTTGATGCTACAATGTATCGTTAGATGATTGGGTCATTGATGTACCTGACGAACACGAGACCAAACATTTTCTTTTCTATGAACACCTTGAGCCAGTTCTTGACAGATCCGAGAAATGTTCACTTGATTGCTACAAATCATATTCTGAGGTACTTGAGGGGTATAGTTGATTATGGGCTCAAGTATGAGTCGAATCAGAAAATTAACCTGGAGGGTTATGTCGATTCACATTGGGAAGGCAGTGCCATCGATAGGAAGAGCACTTTAGGATGTTGCTTCAGTATGGGATCAGGTGTGATCTCTTGGTTTAGCAGGAAGAAATCTTGTGTGGCACTGAGTACAGCTAAAGCAGAGTATTTCGCGGCTTGTTCAGCTAGTTGTGAGGTATTATGGCTGAGGAAGATACTATCTGATATATTTGATCTCCAGTTGGATGTTACTTGTATACATTATGACAACCAGAGTTGCATGAAGTTGTCATAGAATTCAGTGTTCCATGACAAGTCGAAGCATATCGAGATCAAGTACCACTATATCAGGTATATGGTGTAGAGGGGAGTAGTGAAGCTCCAGTATGTTGCAACGAAGGAACAAATAGCTGATGTATTAACGAAGCCATTGTCTAGGGTGAATTTTGAGTACTTCAGGAAGAAGCTTGGTGTTCTTTGGATTGAGGTTTCCTCCAAGGGAAAGTGATGAGACCCATATCCATTCTGACATGGTGAGAGGATTGGTTCCTTCCATGGTCAGAGGATTTAGGTTCCTTCGATGTTAGATATGAGTGCTGGCCATTATGTCAAGTAGGAAATATGTAAGGGAAACTTCCATTCTAGGAATGGAGGCACCTAGTTAGTTACTAGGAAAACTCAGTCTAGGATTGAGAATCCATTCTGATGTGATATAGGGATGTGTTCCCACTTGATCAGATGTAAGGGCTGAACCATTTTGTCATGGCTAAAGGATTAAGTTCCTCCCATGTCAGATGTGAGTGTTGGCCATTTTGATGAGTAGTTCAGATGTAAGGGAAAATGCCATTCTGGGAATTAGGGCACCTGGTCAGTTACCAGGAAAACTTAGTCTAGGACTGAGAATCCATTATGATGTGATAGAGGGATGTGTTCCCACTTGATCAGATGTAAGAGCTGAACCATTCTGTCATGGCTAAAGGATTAAGTTCCTCCCATGTCAGATGTGAGTGTTGGCCATTCTGACGAGTAGGTCAGATGTAAGGGCAACTGCCATTCTAGGAATGGAGGCACCTGGTCAGTTACCAGGTAGCTCAATTTGGGACTAGGCGCCATTTTGATGTGATGGTAGGATTAGTTCTTCCATGATCAGATGTGAGTGCATGGCCTTTTCGATGCAGTTCTTTGTGCATGGTTTGATTGTAAGTGCAGAGCCCTTTTGGATGCGGTGCTCCGTGCATGGTCAGATCCTTTCTGATGTGGTTCTTTGTGCATGGTTGGATTATAAGTGTTGAGCCCTTTCAATGCGGTGCTTTCGAGCATGGTTGACTGTAAGTGTCGTGCCTTTCTGATATTATGAGGTTTCATGTAATTGCAGAGCCTTTTCGATGTGGTGTGCTTGCACATGGTCAGATATAAGTGCTGATCCATTCTGGCACGATGTGTTTACACATGGTCAGATGTGAGTGCAGGGCCTTTCTAATAGGATGAGGTCAGATGTGAGTTCTGGGCATGCCTTTCTGACAAGACGAGGTTAGATGTAAGAGTTGGGTGGGCCATTCTGACTTAAGTGTTATATATAAGCGCTGATGAAGACCTACATGAAGGGTAGGCCTATAGGATTGACTCTGTAGAACTTCCTGTGATGAGAAGAATCAAGATAGAACCATTATGAGATAGCATATGATGATCCAGACTTGATGATGATCCAGATCAAGTGATCCAGATGAGATGATCCAGACTTGATGATGATCCAGATCAAGTGACAATCCAGTTATGATGATGATCCAGATCAAGTGATCCAGATGAGATGATCTAGACTTGATGACAATCTAGATTGAGTGATGATCCAGCAATGATGAGCCAGTATTCATGATGATGTAGATCCCGTGATGAAGAATAATTGAAGAAGAAGATGACTTGAAGACAAAGAAGACTCAAAGACAAAGAAGACTTGAATAATAAGAAGACTTGAAGATGACAAGATGATCCAGTTGATGCAGAGAAGAAGACCAGTGCTAAAAATTGTGTCGAAAGAATACCTTCCTAGTTAAGAGGGAGTGTTGATGTATTTGTAACTTCAGAATGTATTCATCTATGTATATTATGTCTTATAACCCGATGTTTATTTCGGGATGTATCTATTATGTAATTGAGTCATGTCGTTATGCCCCGACATTCCGATCAAGAGGATCTATAATGTAAACAAGTCATGTCAAGTCAATGTGGGTAACCCTCCTATTGTCTAAGGGTTAAAGTCCCCATAGTTCCAGGGCACTAGGGTTATTAGAATCTCCTAGAGAGGTCAGCCCTAGTAGGGTTTTACTCATGTCGAAATTAGTAGAAATAGAGAGTTGGACTCTCTAGTTAGCACACATTACATACACTCAAGTGTAGCGCATAGTTGAGGAAGGAGAAGACATCGGGGCTAGATAAGAAGAAGGTTACTGCTGTCAAGAGATCACTTACTGTTTTGGGATTTTCTATTTTGTTGTTGATTCTATATCTAAGGAAGTTGTGGGTTTTTCTCCATTTATGGATCCCTCNCACTGTGTTCATTGTCTCTTGTGTTTGATTGTTGTGCTTGTTATTCTCTCAGTTAAAGATCCTAATAATGCTAGCTTAATGTTGAAAAACTAACATGCAGTAGAGATCCTAAAGAGATTTGGGATGATGGACTGCAAGGCCATGACCACACATATGGCATCGAACCTGAAGCTATTGAGTGATGCTTCATCAAAGATGGCTGATGCTACGATGTACCGTCATATGATTGGGTCCTTGATGTACCTAACGAACACGAGATCATACATTTGCTTTACTATGAACACCTTCAGCCAGTTCTTGACAGATCCAAGACATGTTCACTTGATTGCTGCAAAGAATATTCTGAGGTACCTAAGGGGTACAATTGATTATGGGCTCAAGTATGAGGCGAGTTAGAAAATTAACCTAGAGGGTTATGTTGATTCAGATTGGGCAGGAAATTCCATCTATAGGAAGAGCAATTCAGGGTGTTGCTTTAGTATGGGATCGGGTGTGATATCTTTGTTTAGTAGGAAGCAATCCTATGTGGCACTGAGTACAGCTGAAGCAGAGTATGTCACAACTTGTTTATCTAGTTGTGAGGTAGTATGGCTGTGGAAGCTACTGTCCAATTTATTTGATCTCCAGATGGATGCTACTTGTATACATTGTGACAACCATAGTTGTGTAAAGTTGTTAGAGAATCCAGTGTTTCATGACAAGTCGAAGCATATCGAGATCAAGTATCACTATATCAGGGATATGGTGTAGAGGGGAGCAATAAAGCTCCATTATGTTGCAATGGAGGAACAGATAGCTGATGTGTTGACAAATCCATTGGCTAGGGTGAAGTTTGAGTACTTTAGGGAGAAGATTGGTGTTCTCCAGATCAAGGTTTCCTCCAAAGGGAAATGATGAGACCCAGAGCCATTCTGACATGATGAGAGGATTGCTTCCTTCCATGGTCAGATGTAAGGGATGAGTCATTCTGTCATGGTGAGAGAATTGGTTCCTTCCATGTCAGATGTGAGTGCTGAGCCATTCTGATGTGACTATAGGATTGGTTCCTACATGATCAGATATAAGCACTGAATTCCATTCTAGGAATGGAGGTGGCCTAGTTAGTTACCAGGTAGCTCAGTTTGGGACTAGGGGGCATTCTGATATGACTGTAGGATTGGTTCCTACAAGATCAGATGTGAGTGCATGCCCTTTCAAACATGCATGTTGGATTGGTTCCTTGCATGTGTCGGATGTAAGTGCAGAGCCTTTTCAAACATGGATGTTGGATTGGTTCCTCGCATGTGTCGAATATAAATGCTAATCCTTTCTGACATTGGTTGTCAGATATAAGTGCAAATCCTTTTGGCATGGAGGATTCATTCCTTGCATGGCCGAGTGTAAGTGCTGAGCCATTCCGACATTGGTTAACAGATGTGAGTGTTGGGCCTTTCTTACAGGGTTGTGGGCTATGTTACCACATGGTCAGATGTGTGTGTTGGGCCTGCCTTTCTGATATGATTAAATGATTGGTTCCTACAAGATTAGATGTAACTGTTGGGTGGGCCATTCTGACTTAGGGTCAAATATAAGTGCTGGAAAAGACCTACACGGAGGGTAGGTCTACAACCAACATGAAAAAGGGATGGCTTTGTAGAACTTCCTATGATGAGAAGAATCATGAGATAGCACCCATCAAGATTCAGTGTTGATGATCCAGTAGAGATGATGTAGATCGAGGGATGATCCAGATCCAAAAATGATGCTCCAGAGATGATCCAGATCGAGGGATGATCCAGATCCAGTGATGATGATCCAAATCGAGTGATGATCCAGATCGAGGTGAAGATGACTTGAAGATGAAGGTGACTTGAAGATAGAGATGACTTGAAGGTGAAGATGAAGAAGACTCGATGATGATCTAGATGATACAAAGAAGAAGACTCATGCTAACAAATTGTGTCGAGATAATACCTTCCTAGTTAAGAGGGAGTGTTGATGTAATTGTAACTTCCTAATGTATTCACGTGTACTTTGTATGTATTGTAACCCGATGTTTATTACAGGATGTATTTGTAATGTACTTGAGTCATGTCATGCCCCAATGTTCCTATTGGGAAGTTTCTATAATGTAAACAAGTCATTTTAAGTCAAGGTGGTTAACTCTCCTATTGTCTAAGGGTTAAAGTCCCCGCAATTCTGGGGCACTAGGGTTATTAGACTCACCTAGTGAAGTCAACCTAAATTGGGTTTAGTAAAGTTAGGAATCAGTATAAATAGAGAGCTAGCCTCTCTATTTATCACACACTCACTCACACTTAGTTGTAGCACATCGCTAAGGAAGAGAAAGACACTGCGGCAAGGACGAAAGAGGTTATTGCTATCAGGAGATCATATTACTATTTTTGGGTTTCACTTTGGTGCTGATTCTAGCTCTGAGGAAGTTGCATGGTTTTCTCCATTTATGATTTCCTCTATGAAAAAAAATGTGTAACTCTGTGTTCATTGTCTCTTGTGTTTGATTGTTTTGCTTGTTGTTCTCTCAGTTAAAAGATCCTAATGTTATGCTAGCTTAATGTTAAAAATCTAACATTAATAACTACTATGAAAGATAGTAGCTAGATCCATGAGTGAGATTCATAGATATATCCAAGAACTAGATTCAACACCATCTTCCAAAGAGCCAAACATAATGCACAATAATGCAGGCTGGTCCTTTAAGACTTTGGAGACCAAAAAACCTCTCAATTGGGAGGCATGATCCAAAATGGATCAGAACTCTAAAACGGTTGTAATACTTTGTACCTACAATGTAATCTAGAAATATTTAAAGGTTAAAATATATAAAAATATCATGCAAATGAAAATGTGAATAAGACAAAACATAGATAAAATAAAATATGATTTAATTGAATAAAAAAAATAAAATAGGAGAAGAGGAATAGGAACTAAACGGTCAATTCCATGGCATTCCATTTTCCTTAGCTCTCTTATATATTCTTGCAAGGAGAATATCGAAATATATTTTACCAAAGGGAGGAGAAGACATAGAGAATCCTGAATTGTATTGAAGCCGCATTGAAATCCAAACATTACTGAAATGAAATATGGAGCAATCATTCAATGATGGTTTTCCTATTTGGGTTTCTAGGGTAAATAATGTTTCTAGTGTGCTATGATTTCCTATTTATGTTGTTATTCAGTGTTCCATGGGGATGCGTCTCTTAGGGTCGGGGACTCTTCCCCTACATTTCCCATTCCCCAAGGGCCAGGAGGATCCATGAGAAATGTTTCATTGCACTCCCTTTTCTTAGAAACATGGGGAAACACAACTTTTGAAGGTTCCTTTACTGGGGGACTTCTACACACTACAATCTCGAAAATGGGGGGCTCCCACATGCCCATGAACATATTTCTCTGTGGATTTTGGATAGGCCCATGAGCATCTTTCTCTGGCCTATGAGCACTATGACCCGTGGACACCATCTTTATTTGGAGTTTGGATAGGAATGTGAGCATTGTGCAGTGTGAGCACTATAAGATATGGAAAACACCTTTATCTGGCATGTGGATAGTCATTATAGTGTGTAGTGAGGAGATTGGTTTGAGTGAGCATTGTTTAGTCATTTGTAGTATTGATTCATGGAGTCATTTCAACTTTCACGTTTGTAGTTTGGAACCTAGGAACTTTTCCATTTAAATTTTAGACTGTGCAGTGTGCAGTGTGGGTTTAAGGGTCATGGGTCTAGACTTTGTAGTAAGGAGGTATGCATGATAATATTATTCTTTACTATTAAATATTTAGACCATTTTTACTTATTAATATTGTTTTTCAATTTTACTTGTTACTATTGTTAGATTTTTATCATTTAAGCAATATGATCTTAGGATCTTATCTGAGAGAATAAAATGCATAGCAATAAACAAAAGAGACAAGAGATACAAAGAATTTTCCTAGGGGAAAACATAATGGATAAAACCCCACAACTTCCTCAGAGATAGAATTAGCACCAATGGCAGCAGTAAAACCCGAAAACATAAAAGATGATCTCCACAGCTTGTTCTCTCTCTCGCACTTGAGAGAGCTTCTCCTGTCCCACTCATGCACCCCAATGAGTGAGTGTGTGTGATATAAATAGAGAGGGATCCTCTCTATTTATCACACACACACTCACTCACCGGGGTGCATGAGTGGGACATGAGAAGCTCTCTCAAGTGCGAGAGAGAGAACAAGCTGTGGAGATCATCTTTTATGTTTTCCGGTTTTACTGCTGCCATTGGTGCTCATTCTATCTCTGAGGAAGTTGCGGGGTTTTCTCCTTTATGGTTTCCCTAAGGAACATTCTTTGTGTCTCTTGTCTCTTATGTTTATTGCTGTGCATGTTATTCTCTCAGATAAGATCCTAAGATCATATTGCTTAAATGATAAAAATATAACATGGTATCTGAGCTAACCTAAGAACAAGACATTATGCAGCTACAAAAGCTAGGGATTCTTACTTTTTGGGTATCTCTCCACAATCCATCATAAAAATTATTCTAGGCTGACTCTCCATTGAAGGGCGCATCTTTCTGTCAAAGCGAAATTCGATTCCGAGCATTTTTTAGTTTTTGGTGCTGGAAATTAGGGATTTCTACAGAAGAGGAATTTTTTAGTGAGCCTGGAATAGGATATTTATCCTCATCAAAATCAAATTTTAGAGACCTGGGTCGATATTTTTTATTGGGTATAACTCCGGGAAAGTCAAACCCTAGTTTGACCCCAGGCTGGAAAAACCCTAAAATACTAAAACCAATAAGTTTTGGTACATTCACTCTATCTTGGGACTAGAGAAGGCTCAGGAGCTGAAACTTTCACAAGATGAAGATAAAATCTGTATTTACACTATGTCCAAATTTCAGCCTCAAATTCACTATATTATAGGAGATATGATCCCTCCACATTACGGTTCTAGCCTCTTCCATGATTCATCCTTGAATAGGACACCTAGGGAGAATTGCTATATATTGGGCTAAAAAGGTCCAAATTAAATTTATGAAGATGTTCCAAAAATGGCACAGACTTTAATTTCTATTTTATAATTTTCAAACCTCGAAGATGAAATAGTGACACGTGGAAGTCCGTACAACTTCGCTATGCTGAATAGTCCTGAAACAGGTCACCTTGGGAAAATGATCATAAGTACCAATTGGTGAAACAAATTCTGATTAAACCTATGGTTTGGAATAGGGATAGGATAGGATACCCTAGTGTGAAGTGTTAGACATAGAGGAGCATTAATTTCAGAGATATCGCAGAAACAGTATTAGGCATTTTTGCAGAAGAAATTGGAAAACTAGGGCTTCCTATTCCGGGAGCTTCCCTCCACTGTTTTTAGAAAACAAGTACATTGGAAAGATCACCTTGAAGAGTTCTATATTTCTAGGCAATAATATTTGAAAAATTCCAAGTTTGAAAATTAGGGTTTCTCTAACAAACCCTAGATCATCCAGCTCCGGAACCAGGACGGACACCTCAAATCAGTAAGATCTAATCTTTTGCTATTTTTATTTGAGGTTCTCATTTCAAAGTGATCTATCACATCAGCTTGATGATAAGCTTGGTGAAGTTGACAACTTCCAAGCATGGAAGTATAGGATCTCACTAGTCCTTGAAGGAAATGAATTGGACACCCACAAAAGTAGAGAGGTTCTAGTTCTAGAGGGAGATGAGGCTAAAAGCCTTAAACAAGAAGAACTTGGTCAAGGCCAAGAAGATCATTGTTGATTCAATAATGGATCACATTGCACCACAAGTGTCTTCCCTAAAGATACTGAAAGAGATGTTTTATTCCTTGACCAAGATATTTGAAGGGAATAACATAAATTAGAAGATGACCTTAAGAAACCAGTTGAAGAATGTGAAGATCTGGAATGTAGAGACCATACAGTCATACTTTACATGGGTCTCTCAAATCAAAGAACAACTTGTAGCAGTAGAAGAAGAAGTGGAGAATGCAGAAGTAGTGATAGCCACCTTTAATGACATCCCAGGATCATGGGATTAATTCATGCGACGAATGTGTGCCAAAAGGAAGTGATTACTTTCAGTAGACTATGGGAAGAAGAAGAAGCTCGACTCATAATAAGAGAAGAGAAGATGGGGGCAACTGAAGATCAAGCTCTTCCCATCCAAAAAAGATCCCTCAAGTGATGAGGAATATGAAGGACTCAAATCTTAAAGAACCTCTTATCCATCTTAGCATTTGGATAAGAAACAATCCTATTATAAATGAAGAATATGATAAAGCTATAGGCTCAATAAGGAGTCTACCCATGAAACAAATAAAGATAAGTATTCAATTGTCATTTCATGATATTGTTTTGTTATGCATTTGTTTATATTCAGTTGATGTATTATGCATGATAGAATTTTTTTAGTATACTACTAATATGCATGGGATGGGTAAGTAGCTCATGGTGCTATACAACTCTCCATTGCTACTTATCTAGAATGAAACCTCTTTGCTGACATATTGGATCAGTGCACAATCTCAATGTTGTCCTGGTGGAGATGGAAGGCTTCTAGAAAAGTTTCTGTGAGATATGGATGAATGTTGTATTGGCTAAAATAGTTACATGATCATATATTTTTAATGCATAAGAATTTTCCATTATGAATATGCCTTATGAAATGTTTCTAACCATCCAACTAATGCATTTGTCTTGTAGGAAAGATCGCATACATAATCACCTATAAGAAAACAATGATGAGACTTGTTCCGAAGAACAAGTGACGATAGATAAAGAATAATATGACGAATGCGGTGACATCATTGATGCATAACCTTTCAGCTATGAAGAAGTAACCAATAAGAAAGGGAAGACCAGTTCAAGAAGAATGATGTCTAGGATGTAGTATCGATACATGAAGGGAAGTTCATGGTTCCATCATGCAGTAGTTGGAAACATCATGGGATAAAAGGAAAGATTCATAGCACGATGCTTCTCACAAAAAGAGTGCATAGAGTACGAAAGACAGAGGGAGTATGATGCTTCACTTCAGATGGAGTGACTACAGAAGATCCCGAGGTTAGACATGGTATGACAGGATGGGTAGCTTACTGGTGACTCTAGGCTTTACTGGGAGTAAACATGATTCCAACCTTTTCCTAAAGGTTGAAGGTGGAAGACTAGTGATGCTCATGTTATATGTCGATGACTTGTTCCTGACAGATCTGAGATAGGTTCACTTGATTGCTGCAAAGCATATTCTGAGGTACCTAAAGAGTACATTTGATTATGGGCTCAAGTATGACATGAATCAAAAGATTAACCTAGAAGGTTATGTTGATTCAAATTGGGTAGGCAGTACCATCAATAGGAAGAGCACTTCAGGGTGTTGCTTCAGTATGGGATCAGGTGTGATCTCTTGGTTTAGCAAGAAACAGTCTTGCGTGGCACTAAGTACAGTTGAATCAGAGTATGTCGCAGCTTATTCAGCTAGTTCTGAGGAAGTATGGCTAAGGAAGATACTGTATAATTTATTTGATCTCCAGTTAGATGCTACTTATATATATTGTGACAACCAAAGTTGTGTGAAGTTGTCGGAGAACCTGATGTTCCATGACAAGTTGAAGCATATCGAGATCAAATATCAATATATCAGGGATATGGTGTAGAGAATAGCAGTGAAGCTCCAGTATGTTGCGACGGACAAACAGATAGCTGATGTGTTGAGTAAGCCATTGTCCAGAGTGAAGTTTGAGTACTTCAGGGAGAAGATTGGTGTTTTCTAGATTGAGGTTCCCTCCAAGGGGAAGTGATGAGTTTTTGAGCCATTCTGACATGGTGAGAGGGTTAGTTCCTTCCATGGTTAGATTTAAGGGCTGAGCCATTCTATAATGATGAGAGGATTGGTTCCTGGCATGTCAGATATAAGTGCAAAGCCATTCTGAGGTGACTGTAGGATTGGTTTGTACATGATCAGATATAAGTGTTGAATGCCATTCTCTGAATGGAGGCACCTGGTCAGTTACCAGGAATACTCAGCCTAGAGCTGAGTGCCATTCTAACATGGTGAGAGGATTGGTTCTTTCCATGGTCAGATATAAGGGCTGAGCCATTCTGTCATGGTGAGAGGATTGGTTCCTTCCATGTCAGATATGAGTGTTGAGCCATTCTGATTTGACTGTAGGATTGGTTTCTACATGATCATATATAAGTGTTGATTGCCATTCTTTGAATGGAGGTACCTGGTCAGTTATCAGGAATACTCAATCTAGGACTGAGGGCCATTCTGATATGATTGTGGGATGTAGTCTCACATGATCGGATATAAGTGGAGGGCCATTCTGATGTGATTGAGGTATGTGTTCCCACTTGATCAGATATAAGGGCTGATGCCATTCTATGGGAGAATGGAGGCACCTAGTCAATTACCAGGAACCTTTAGTTTGGGACTGAGAGCCATTCCAACATGGTGAGAGGATTGGTTCCTTCCATGGTCTAATGCAAGGGTTAGGCCATTCTGACATGGGGGTAGGCTGGGCCCTCCCATGGTCGGATGTAAGGGCTGATGCCATTCTCTAGGAGAATGGAGGCACCTGGTAAGTTACCAAGAAACCTTAGTCTGGGACTGAGATCCATTCTAACATGCGGGTAGCCTGGGCCCCGCCATGGTCAAATGCAAGGGCTGGGCCATTTTGACATGGGGGTAGGCTAGGCCCTCCCATCGTCAGATGTAAGGGCTAGGCCGTTCTGCCATGATGGTGGATGTGTTCCTCTCATGGTTAGATGTGAGTGTTGGGAATTCCTTTCTGACAAGATGAGGTTAGATGTAAGTGTTGGGTGGGCCATTCTGACTTAGGGTTAGATATAAGTGCTGAATAAGACCTACATGGAGGCTAGGCCTACAACTAGAATGAAAAAGGGTTGGCTCTGTAGAAATTCCTGTGATGAGAAGAATGAAGAGATAACACCATTTGATTGAGATAGTGGAAGTAGTGATGACGATGATGATCCAGTGATGATCCAGTTTTGATGATGATCCAGTGATGATCTAGTCTTGATGATGATCCAATGATGCTCCAGATCAAGTGATGATCTAGACTTGATGAATATGACTTGATAATGAAGATGACTTGAAGATGAAGATGACTTGAAGATGAAGATGAATTGAAGATGAAGATGACTTNACAGAGAAGAAGACTTGTGCTGATAAATTGTGTCGAGAGAATACCTTCCTAGTTAAGAGGGAGTGTTGATGTAATTGTAACTTCAGAATGTATTCACTTGATTATTTTATGTATTGTACCCCAATTTTTATTCTGGGAAGCATATGTAATGTAATTGAGTCATGTCATATCCCGATGTTCCTACCAGGAGATTCAATAATGTAAACAAGTGAATACATTCTGAAGTTACAATTACATCAACAACTATATTCTAGTTTTTAAAAATTTTGAGCATGTTTGAGTTGTGTTTTTTTATATTATTAATAAAAATAATAATTCTAAATTTTTTAGCATAGCCATTATGATTCATGAACTGAATATCATGTTTGCATTGCAGAATGATGAATTTGAATTCAGTATGTAAATGTTGATGGGACAAGGAATTGATATGTTCATATGTTGGGATTCATATATTTTTTATTTTTTAATAATTTTAGAGAAACCCCCTATGTGAGGGACCTCGATGACCCCCGCCCCTGAAATAGCCCAAAATTTGGGGTATCTTTACATGTCCCCAATGTGCCTTTCCCCGCTCTGGCATCGCAAAAGCTTGGTGGAACACTGTTGTTATTTGTTATGTTAGCTTATGAGTCTTAATGGAGTTTGTAGATGATTTTAATGGTTTATAGATAATGGTGAGTGTGATTGGAATATAATTCCTAGGTTATTATTGTTTAATGGAGGTCTCAACTATTTTACTCCCAACTTGGATGATTCTTCACACATGGAGATCAATGGATGTTATTTTAGAGCCGTTATATTATTGTAGGAAGTTTTCAATTATATTAGTTTAGTTTTGGTCAAATAATGGAAGTTTGTATGAATGTTGATGGTTAGAAACAAATAAGTTTGAAATCATGATTGCAACAAGAACATGCAACACAATTTTTATTTTGCATAGTATCTTTGTTGATGAAATGAGTGTTCTATAAGTCCCTCATTTATGGATCACAAGGTATTGGATTGGTTGTATCCTTGATCATGACGCAGGTTCCAATACTTGAAAATAAAAGAGACTTTACCATGGACATGGGAAAATCCTTGAGGAGAGAGAAGCTACAAGATATTAGATACTTCAATAGTAAAATCCATGAGGAGAGTAGGTATTCGAGGCAGAAAACAAAGGAGTTGGATATATAATTTTCCACACACTAGGCCTACTTCGCTACCATGAAGGAAGAATTGGATAATAATAGAATGTTTATCTTTCAATTGGGAGAGAAACTCACACAACTGGATAGTTGGCATGAGAACATGCTCAATCAGCTACTAGCTTAGCTACACTTTGGAGGTGGAAAAAAAGAGAAAACATTATAAAATATACAAGAGGTTGTTCAAGAGAACCAAGAAGCAAAGTCACCTTCCATTGCCACCATTGAAGCCAACATTGTGACCAAGATAAATATAGTAAGCTCACCTTCCTTTGACATTTCTAAAGAACATTTTGGTGAATTTGAGAAGCATACTAGAGGTATTGGCTCCAAACTAATAAGGCAGATGGGATACAATGTAAAATGTCTAAGAAAGAGAAATCAAGGCATCCCAAGCCCTATTATTGTTGAACTGAATTTCAAGCATGAAGGACTGGAAAATGATGGAAGAAAAAAAAATCCCATGAATGCTAAGACCATTTTCTTGATGAAAAAGGTAAGTTAGAATTGTCCTTATCATCAGAGGAAGGAGAAGCAATGAAGGATTATGTCAGCACACCTCCACTTCATCCTTCTTATGGTATATTGCAAAATGGAAGTGAAGGGAAGAGTTCCAACACTCATCCTGAATCAACACTTCAAGGAAACATGAAGACAATCATCCAAAACAATAAGAAGAAGACCAAGAGAAATACATCAATAAAGGAATATGTTGTGTGTCACTATTTCAAGAGGAAAACCACAAAGCTAACCACTATTGGTACTAATATATATGTGCATTTTGGAGAAAGAAATGCCATCTTATGGCATCTTTATGGGAGAAGCAAGCCACTTTTCATAAGATATATTTTTTCAAATGAGGAATGGCAATAATAATTCCCCAAATAAACAAATGACTTCTAAGAAAGTGTACAAAAACAAAATGTCAAGAAACCTATCCATCAATAATAACTTCTGTCACAACTACAAGTCAAGTGGCCATTGGGAAGCAAAGTGTTGGAAAATTCATCTAGAGCTTCACTCTAGGAACCATACAATGAAGAGATGGGTGTGGAGAGTGAAGTCTAAAGGTGATGAAGAGCTCCTTTCCTTGGTAGTGCAAGAAACTGAAAGTGTCTGCAAATTCATAGTGGCATGAGAGGTCAGCCTCACCAACCAAGAAAGAAGTGGTTATGTGGAAGGAGACAACATAAGAGGATCTCAAGCCTGGGTTTATGTCTTACTCATTGAAAACTAGTTAAAGAATGACTTGCTAATATAGAATTACTTCCATGTTTGGAAGAAATTGATCCTAGTAGAAGAGGAAATACACACCTCCTTTTTTGATAGAATATGATCACTAGGATCTCATTGTCAAATGAGTGTTTCTTACATTCAACAGTGAAGCAAAGAAGACTAGAATTGTACATAGGCTTCATTGACTACCAGGATGGACCACTTTAGAGCTAGAGAATACAAGAGACTTTCACGGTAAGTATGGGAGTGAATTTTGATCAAAGAGTTTGGGTCTAGGGATTGCTTAGAGTTGAGTCAATGAGTAGAGTTCTGCACCACAAGATCAAGTGGCTAGGAACCGATTCTAGGAAAATAGCTATAATTAGAGCCATGAGCAAGAGTTACAACCTTAGTTAGAGCTATAACCAATAGCTAGAGTCAGCACCATATTCCAAAGAAGCATGCATAACACACATTAATCTAGATTAGTCCTCTAATATTTTGGAGACCAAAAAGCCTCTCAATTGGGAGGTGTGATCCTAAATGGATCCGAACTCTATAATGATTGTAATACTTTATACCTAAAATGTAATATAGCCATGTTTAAAGGTTACAATACATAAATATACAATGCAAATGAAAACAAGAATAAGAAAAAATAAATAAAAATGAATAGAGATTTAATTGAATAATGAAGTGAAAATAGGAGAGGAGGAATAGGAGCTAAACTGTCAGTTCCATGGGCTTCCCACTACCCTATATCTCCTATATATTTTTGTAAGGAGACTCTCAAAGGGAATTTTCTAGAGGGAGGAGAATAAATAGAGAGAAACTAGTTGTAATGAAGCCACATTGTAATCCAAACATTGTCGAAATGAAATACATATAAGCCATTGAATGCTGGTTTTTCCATTTGGGTTTCCAGGGTAAATAATGTCTCCAATGTGCTATGATTTTCCCTATGTGCTGGTATTTTGTTGTGTTATATTACTTGTGATCCTTAATGGATATTTTGGATGATTTTAATGGTGGCTAGTTAATGGTGAGATTGTGTTTTCAATAGATTTTTTATTAAAATTGTAGTTTACAATATTTATTGGTGATTATTGTCTAATAGAGGTCCCAGCAACTATTTTTCTCCCACCCTTGGATGATTCTTCATAGATAAAGGTAAATGGATTCCATTTTAGATCCATTTCACTATTATAGGAAGTTTCCAAATAGATTAATTTAGTTTTGGTAAGCTCATGGACATTTACCTTTTTTCCTAGACAATTTCTCTTTGTCAAGAACATTTCTCTCCTTGCTAAAACATTTTTCTCATTTCCTAAATGAATTTAAGAATGCTTAGGTGAATTTAACAATGTATGGGTATGTTTATATTTTTCAATGGAGAATTTAGTAGTGTCTGGGTGGATTCATCATTGCCTAGGGAGATGTTATCAATGCCATGGTGGTTTTTGCACATTTGGGTCTATTCCTCTCATTTTGGGTGAATTCATGTTGTTCATTGGCATTATACAAGAATTGTTGATCATACATTTCACCTACAACTAGTCAATTCAAATATGTGGTAGAAGCATTCTCCCTCTTGTTGTGCATTAATTGGTTGCTACATTCATTTAAAGGAATAATTTCCTATAATGTTGAAGATGAATAATTGGTTGCTATATATGTGAAAATTGATAATTAATCAAATTGTTGTAATTTTTCTTCTTTGTCTGATGCTAGAAATTTCGTTGGGATTTGTGTGAGAGGACCTCCAAATAGATTGAACAGAGAAAAGCAATGATTATTAGCAACTCTAACTAAGATTTCTCTGGTTGGTTTCGTTGTTGGCATATTAATTACATATATTGGCATTGCCTTACAATGTATTAAAGTAAGGGTGTAAACACATACACACAACATAAACAAAAGAGTTCAATGCACCATGAGATAGAGAATTCTATTTCATTGAGTTTGCTACTGGAGCTGCCCATTAAAATAGAGCATGTATTAGAATGTGAATACATTTTAAAATTGTACCCATATATTCATTGCTTTGGGAATTTTTTGGTAAGTTGGAGCAGTATTAATACATAGTATTTTACATAATTAATGGCAAATAGTGTCATGTGGGAGATATATAAAAATAGTATCGTAGAAGACAGTTGAGTGCATTGTGAATTCAACATGAACATAGCGAGGAGATTGATTCCAATTGTCAAATTAACTACAGAGTTTGTTTTCCTATTGGTCATTGAGACAAGAATCATGTATCCTTGATTGAGTCTTGGTACTAGAAGACTAAGAGTGAAAACCCCCTAGCTGAAATAGATTCATGTCTGTATGATTGTTGGAGGCTATCAACAAATAAGTTTTAAATCAGAATTACATTAGGAATAGACAACATAATTTGTATTCTGCATAGTATCCATGTTGGTTAAATGAGTGGACTATAAGCCCCTCATTTACAATCCACATGGTTTCTGAGTGTTTGTATCCTTGACCATGACACAAGTGATAGTACTTGAAAAGAAAAGAGATTTCACCATGGGAAAATCCTTGAAGAGATACAAGCTACAAGAGCTCAGTGACTTCATTAGGAAAATCTGAGAGGAAAGTAGGTACTAGAGGAAAAAATCATAGGAGTTGGAAAATGAACTTGCCACACACCAAGAATCCTTCACTACCATGAGGGAAGAATTGGATAAGAATATATTGTAGATTTTGCAATTGGGAGAGAAAATCACACAACTAGATAGTTGGCATGAGGATAGGATCAATCAAATACCAACTCATCTACACTAGGAGTTGGTAGAGAAAGAGAAGGCATTAGAAAAGATACAAGAGGTTTTTCAAGAGAACCAAGAAGCAAAGTCACCTTCCATTTCCACCACCAAAGCCAACACTAGACCAAGACAAATATGGTAATATCACCTTCCTTGGACATTTCAAAAGCATACTACAATCATTTACTCCAAACTTCTAAGGCAAATGGGATACAATGGACAAGCTCTATGCAAGAGAAATAAAGGTATTTTGAGATATATTGTAGCTGAACTGAAGTTCAAATATGAATGCCAAGGCTATGATATAAGAAACAAAAATGACATGAATGCCAAGACTGTTTTCTTAAATTCAAAATATGAGGTAGAATTGGATTTCTCATTAGAGGAAGGAGAAACAATAAAGGAATATGTAAGAACACTTCAATTTCATCCATCTTGCCATAGATTACAAAAGGGAGGTGTAGAGAAGAGTTCCAATACTTAACCTACATTAACACTTCAAGTAAGCAAGAAGACAGTCAACAAAAGCAAGAAGAACACAAAGAGAAATACATTAGGAAAGGAATATGTTATGTGTTACTATGCAAGAGGAAAGGCCACAAAGATAACCACCATTGGTACTCATATGTATGTGTATTTTCCACAAAGAAAGGCCATCTTATGCCATCTTGCTAGGAGAAGCAAGCCTATTGTTAGAAGATATATTTTTTCAAAGGAGGAATGACAATAATACTTACCAAAATAAACAAATGACTCATAGGCACATGTACAAAAAAAGCATGTCAAGTAGCCTATCCATCAAAAATAACTTTTGTCGCCATTGCAAATTGAGTGGCCATTAGGATAAAAAGTATTGGCGAATTCATCCATAGATTCATCCTAGGAACGATATAGTGAAGAGAAGGGTGTGGAGAGTGAAGTATAAAAGTGATGAAGAGGTCCTTACCTTGGAATCCTATATGTAGTGGCATGAGAGGTCAGCCTTACCAATGAAGCAAGTATCAGTTTAGTAGAAGGAGACAACAAAATAGGATCTCAAGCCTAAGTAGATGTATTACTCATGAAAACTGGTTGAAGAAAGACTTTCCAGTAAATAATTGTTTCCATGATAGAAAGAAATCGATCCTAGTAGAAGAGGAAAGTTTGTTAGAAACTAGGATCATAGTGCAATAACAATAAAAAAGATGTAAACATTAAAACATATAAAACATTACAATAGAGACACCAATATAACTTGGTTCACCCAATATGGGATATGTCCAAACATAAATTTCCAGAACTTTTATTATTATACCATCCAACAAAATGAAAGGATGCAACCTGTGACAACCCCATTGCACTTCCTCTTCACTCTCTCATAGTCTCTCTCACACAATCACATAGATTGTTTTACAATGTTACAATACAATACAAAACCATATTATAATTCCTTCCTTTTATAAAGGGAATACCATGGGAAAATAGCATGGGATTCCAAAAACCATGGGCTCGTAAATCACCCATATTTGACCAAGTCATGACTCTAAAATTACAATATTTTACAAGGCATTTTTCCTAATTTTTTTTTATGGGGGGGTTATCCCTGAACCCCTATGGGGTGGCTCCCAAAATATTTTCCCCCCATATAGACCCCCATGGAGACTATAGTGGGGGGGAAATACCCCTCACACCCCCCCGTTAGGTGCTGGGATTCAAACATGACTGAAATAACATCTTTGAATTAGGAATATGAAGCTCCACAACTAACACAATCCACACCTTCTTTTGTGATGGGATATGATAACTGGGATCTCATTGTCAATTGAATGTTTCATAGATGAAACAATGAACCATAGAAGACTAGAATTCAGTTGGATTTATTGACAACGATGATGGACCATTTTTAAAGCTAGAGAATGTAAGAGACTTGCATGATGAAGATGTGAGTGAAGTCTGATCAAAGAGTCTGGGTCTAGAGATTTCTCATAGTTGAATTAATGAGTAGAATTTTTCACTACTAAAAAAAAGCGATCTAGGAACTAGAGCCAAGGAAATAGATAGAACCATAACTAGTACCTAGATCCAAATTTAGAGCTATAGCCAAGAGCTAGAGTCAGCACCAAGTTCCAAAGAAGAAGGAATAATGCACACTGAACCAGATTGGTTCTCTTTTCTTTTAGAGATAAAAAATCCTCTCAATTGGGAGGTGTGATCCAAAATAGATTTTAACTCTAGAATGGTTATAATACTTTGTACCTACAATGCAATTTAGAAATTTTTAAAGGTTACAATATATAAAAGTATAATGCAAACAAAAATATGAATAAGACAAAAGAAAAAAACAATGAATACATATTTAATTGAATAAAGAAATAAAAACAGGAGAGGAGAAATAGGAACTGAACGGTTAGTTGCACAACCTTCCCATTGCCTCATCTCTCCTATATATTCTTATAAGGATAGTCTCAAAGGGACTTTGTGGGATGAAGGAGAAGACAAAGAGAACCATGAGTTGTAGTGAAACCATGTTGTAATCCAAACATTTCCAAAATGAAATACAGTGCAACCATTGATTATTGATTTTTCCATTTGGGTTCCTAGGGTAAGTCATGTCTCTAATGTGCTATGATTTCCTCTATGTGTTGTTATTTTGTGGTGTTAGCTTATATATGAATCTTAATGGAGCTTCTGGACGTTTTAATGGTTGTTAGTTAATGGTGAGAGTGTGATTGGAGTATATTTTTAATAAAACTTATAGTTTACAATATTACGTAGTTATTATTGTATAATGGAGGTACCAACAACTATTTTTATCCCATTGTTGGATGGTTCTTCACACATAGAGATCAATAGATACCATTTTAAAGTCACTGCTTATTTTAGGATGTTTCCAAATAGATTACTTTAGTTTTAATCAACTGATGGACGTTTTTGTTACTGTATGGGTGAATTCTCTTTTCCTAGGATGTTTCTCTCAGTGTGTTAGCCCTAGGAAAATATAAATTATGACTAATAATCTATTTTGGGAATAAAGTATAATTGTAAAATGGGCCGATAGTGCCTATATTTAAATGTCACAGGATATTTTGAGTGAGTAGAAAAACTTGTCAACAGACAGTTGGAATCAGTCGATAGGTAAAACAAGAAATGTAAAAGCTTATAAATATGATCCAAGCTATTTGTGGATCATACATAGACAAAGACTAAGATCGATAGAGGAGAAAAAGAGAGAGAGACCAAAACCTGAGAGCGTGAGAGATGAAAATACCTCATTGATTGTAAAGAAGATCTACAGAAGATTCTACAGGTTGTGTTCACAGACTAAAGGCATTAAACATTACTCATTCCAGATGAAGAACACCTTTTTGGTTTTTCCCATATGTTTTTCCATGTTAAACATTAGAGGAAATTTGAGGTCTAAAATGGGCCTTATAAGAAAACATGCCAACAATAAATTTTGTGAGTTGGAATTCAGGAACCAATAGAATTTCAATAAAATGAGTCAACCATAATGATTGAATTGACATATTTGTCATAAAAGAAAATTAATTTTTTTGTTCGTATTTTCGACATATCTCCCTATGTTTTTACTCAAATTCTGAGTGGGAGAGCTTGTTGGATGCATAATTTAATTCTGCATCCAATGAGTACCCACACTACATACTTTGGATAGACCATGCTACCCCAAAAATAAGAAATACCTAAAAAAATGTGATGATGATGTCATCATCACATTTTTCAGGTATTTCTTATTTTTGGGGTAGTAGGGTCAATCAAAAGTATGTAGTGTGGGTACTCGTTGGATGTGGACTTAAATTCCACATCCAATGATCTCTCCAGCTTATAATTTGAGTAAAAACATAGGGGGATATGTCAAAAATACGAATAAAAAAGTAGTTTTTTTCATTCTTCCTCTAAAATTTATAACTATTATTTTCTTATTTTCCTTAGGAGGCCCATTTTATACCCCAAATTTCCTCTAATGCATGTTCCTTTATGTCTTTGATATCTATTTTTTTTGCTATGGATGAATTGTTATGAGTTTCGTCGAATATCTAATGGTATAATAGCATGGAATTTTGATTAATGTGTGTTAGAATATATATATCTCACATATTGTCTATGCGTGTTGATGGATCAATATGATTTATTCCCTACTATATGTATGATGTTGTGAATCCATTCCTTGGTTTCTATCGAGTGGATTGATGATGTCGTAATAAGAAAATCCCCTTCCATAACTACAGAAACCTAGTTATGGGAGTCTCCATAGATATCTTGGGTGAGACCTCACTTGTGTCACAAGTGTTGTCGATGGATTTATACTCTGTCAGAATGATATCTTGGGCTTTGTTGATGGGTGGGGAAGTCTGAATCTAGGTGAGTAGAAAAGACACCAACAAATGTTTATATTTTTCAGACCTAAATCATTCTAACAAAGATATGTTTTGGCATCTGATGAAAATAGAAATTCAAGATTGGGTTGATTACAAACAACAATAGTTTGCATAGGAAGAAAGTAAAGGATCACGACTAAGCCCAAGAGAATGGTTAGAAAAACATATTTACACAAACATTCATGAGATTTTATTTAGCGAATTTTCCATTCTATTGCATGAGTGGTTGTCAAATCTAGAAACTTAGAAGAAAAATTTTCAAGGTGGAGCACCCATAGAGTGGAGTCCTCAGTTGCTCCAATGGCTAAAAAGAGTTTCTAATCCTATATATAGGGCTACCAAATTCTGGGTTGATAGTATTATGGAGGGATGTATTACTGAGATTGTATTCGATACTATCAGGTAATACAGTGAAATAGAAAGAGATTTCTTCTAGGAACCTCGAGGCTGCTATTTCAAATCCTTGAAACCGTTGATAAATATGCTAGTATGTGAAAAATGGATATGAGAATGGGGTTTGATGTATAAAGATGCTAGTATGAGAAAAATGGATTATGATAATGGGGTTTGATGGATAAATCTTTGCGCGCGGAGACCTGAGGTAATGTTGCAATAAATATTTTGAGTAGAATGGACTAGAATAAGATGAGATGTTTCCTATTGATAGCAAGACTAAGCAAGAAGGTGGATTCGTAAGGAGTGGAATAATATTTTGGTTGGTAAAGAGAAGAAGGATTGAAACAATAAGAGGAAGTTGCAACGCGACTGAAATATTGGACTAAAAATTCGCACCACACCTCAACGAAGAATGTTGCGACAAAGAGGAGGAATATCTACTTATATATTAAGAAGAAGAAGAAGAGGATGTACTAGATCGATATCAAGACTACGAAATACCCACAATCCTGTGTACATATCCAGAACCTAAGGTAAGACCTAGAAACACATGACCCAATGGTTTTGTCGATCATAGTAACTATAATAATGGAAATAAAAGTCAAGTAATTCCAACTAGTGGAACCTTTAATTTAACAATACCAAGAGTACATTGAATGGTAGGAAGTGATATAAAGTTAGCTATATTCAATGGGAATGGATTAGAGGACCCTGAGTAGCATCGGTTCCTATGTGAAGTTGTATGAATGGTGTGGTAGGTCCAATATGAGGCTATAAAAAGATCCCAGATGATCACAACCTTTAGAGGTCATGTGCTTGACTGGTTTATGAAATTCTCTCTGGTTCTAGCAGGGATCTCTCAGAAATCATTAGATCATATCAGGACGAGATTGATAGAGGAGTTCAAAAATCCTAATTCTGAGTCACAATGCATCACATAATTAAAATATATCAAGAAGTTTCTGGCTGAGTCTGTTTGGGACTTCAACCAAAGATTCAAAACTCTAATGACCAAAGTAAGTTTAGAGATGTTGGATATCCAAAATAAAGAATGGTTTATTGCGGTGATGCTACCGCATATCCATATTCCTTTGATGCAATAGAAGAGTGTATCCAAGAGAGTATTTTGAGCTTGCCATGAAGTTAAAATCTTTATCAGTGGAAGAAATGGGTGTAGGAAAGATGTAGATATAGTCACATCTTGATAACATCACGTTGCATATACAAGAAATTAAGAAAGGAAAAGAAGTACAGGAGGAACTCTAGTGTACAATATGTAGAACTGAAGGCCATCATAAAGACTTGTGTCCAGCATTCATGAATTATCTTACATCATGAGCACCAAATCCTATAAATTCACAAGGAATACCTTGGTGTAGAAATTTTCAGACCATAGGACACCAGTCAGAGGAATGCTTATATTTACATAAAATAGTAACTGCACTAGCCAAATTATATTTATTATTGTAAATTATGTCAACCAGTGGGTCACGTGGAGAAATCTTATAAGGAATATCAATTGTTGTAGGAGAAAAGAATTGACACGTATTCAATGAAAAATAGTGAACAAATGAAAGCTGAACGAGCTTAGGAACAATACCCTCAACCCAGGGAGTGGTATTTTTAAAGACTAAGGCAGAGGAGGAGGATTTGGTCATGGAAGGGGCCAAGTCATTTGTTATAATTATAGAAAACCTGGACAGTTTTTTAGAGATTGCACTAATACTGCATCAGCGTGTTCATATTGTAAAGCATTGGACCACACTGTTGAAGAATTCCTTAAGATAATTACTAAGTGGCAGGACAGAAACATGGGAAACCAGAACCCACCTCAAAATTCCAATCCAAACATTCAAAATATTTCTGTCGAATTGCAGGAGCCTAATATTGCGACTGTAATAAGAGGATTTGTTGTGATTGGAGGAGATCAAGAAACACCATATGGACAACCAAAAGTTAGACCAATGCCACAAAATAAAGTGCCATTTGATGTCCAGAAATAAAAGAAAGCATTCTTTGACACACGTCATGAGTTCATCGCCAGAAATCAAGCATCAACTTCCACTACTGTCCCAATATTGAATGAAGGACCAATATTGGAAATGTATCAATGATTTGAATACTTATTTCAAAGAAAACCATCAGAGAAGGTCAGTAAGTTGAAATATTAATTTAAAAGTTGTTTAGCATTGATATAAGATAAGTATCTTGTGGAAGAACTAACAACTTTAGCCGAAGAAACTCAAACAATGTGTGACTAGAAAATAAAGTTAACCACATTGGAAAACGATTGAAAATTGGTCATGAGCTAAGGATGAATTCCAAGATAGGTGACTATGACATGGGTTATATTATTCTGGGCTTGGGCTCAGATGTTAAAAATATCTCTAGAAAACATGGAAAATATGAGGAATCCGAGACTAGTATGGTCTCCCGTTCAACTGGGATTAGCCAACCAGTTGAAGGTTCTTCCTATTGGTTGACTGGCACAAATTCCTTTCGAGATAAAAGCACTAAGAACCAATGCAGATTTTGAAGTTATAGTAATTTTCAATGATACAAATATGTATCCCACACTTTTTGGAATTGACTGGGCAGGGATGATTTTAAGGAACCATACTTATTTAAAAGTGTATAAATGTTGGCGAATATTACCAATTCTTAAAACGCCAACTATAAAATTATTAGAAATATTTTTCAAAAAATATTTTAATTTCCAATGATTTTATATTGTTTATATAATAATTTGGTGATTTTTTGGGTGAAAACATTTTACCCCATCAAATTGGGTGAAACAGGGCTTCAAAAACTGCAAACTGGTGAATCTTTTTGGGAGAAAAACATGGAAAAATAGCCCACTGGGATAAAATTCGCCCCTAAAATTATCCCTGTGACTGGGCTATTGACAATCAAACCATTATAAATTTTAAGAAGAGGATATTAACATTTGAGGATGCATAGCTAAGGGTGGTCTCTCTAATTGATCCTCTGGAAGGACATAGATATGTCGAGTAGGTAAAAAGTGAAGGACAAGATTGATATCTGGATCATATCTACAATATTACTTCTGTGATGACTATGTTAATCCAAAATTTGATGGAAAACTCAGTTGCTGAAGTATTATGTCCTGCTCCTCGGATTTAGGAGAAGCTCTAGAGAACTAGAAGAATCGACTATATGAAGTATCAATGCAAAAATGCACAAGAATCACGAATCCTTTATTACAGAGTTTGAAGAGAAATATATGAACCACAATGCTTGTTAGCCCTAGATTTTTCATTGAAGTCTACACCTGCAACATTGTGGGTTATTCATAATAAGTATGTTTCAGAATGGCCTCAATGCCAAAGATTGCTGGAATTCTGATTTGGAGAGAAAGTGATCTATATTAGTCATAAATATACATGACTTACTAATGTTTTTGAGCATATTGAGCATTGTCACATGATATGGGAGACATCGGTGTGACATGAATGGGTCCATGTTGTAATCACTCAGATCACTAAGTTACCAATAATACACATATAGAATCATGTAATCATAACAGAGACAAGATAGTAGGTAGAATAACAACTTTATATTACATAAAACACATAAGGGTTCATACAAACATCAAATTGAACCAAGTTTGTATCTGGCTCAAAAACCTATTATATATGTTCACAAAACATTTGTGAATAACTACTTGTCAGTTCAGTCGATTGACAAGACCTTTGGAGGCCAACCTAATCTCTAATTATTTGGCTAACTAGTCTAGTCAGCTCACTGACTAGCTCCTCCAACAACTCCCCCAGGAACAAAATCTTTCTTCGTCTCAAAGAAATAGGGAGGTACAAAATTATTATGTCTGAGTAGTTTGCTTCCACTTTTTTTTGTCTTCATGGGATGTGTAGTCAAATAGACGGTATTTTATGTACACATATATCCACAGTGGCTTCTACTATAATGGCTAATTGGTGCTCAAATTTTGTCCAATTGTGGAGAGCATTCTGAATGTCAATCATGAGGGTTGTAATGATTGACATAATCGACATCTTCTCTTGTATTGGTAGGTCTATGATATTGATCATGTTGATTCCCAACAGTTGGGTTTTTTCCTCTGCTGTGTCGAGTACCCTTTTCATTCATGGAGAATTTTTTCAAGTTTTTCGACACTGGGTAGTTCCTTATTCATCCACTGATGTGCCTGTTTTTCCAATTTTTCAAGTTTTGTTGTCTTTGGTACAATCTGATATTGTACTATGTTCCTCATTGCTTCCTCTAGACCTTGTTGATTCCCTAATGATTTAATGTGTTCACGAGTCTCTCAAACCTACTGGAATACCTAGCCATAATAAGTATACTAGTTTCGCAGTACTTCTTCTGTGGTGGTAGACTCGTACAAATGCTCTTGCAGTACATTGTAGGTTTTTGAGAATGTTTTGTACTAATGTCTCAGTAACGCAAAAGTATCTCCTTGTTTCTCATCTTTCTTGGCCTACAATTGTGTCTGAATGTTTGACATGACACTTTCCAAAAACTGGTATGCTCTTTCCAACGGTTTGTCGGTGTGGGTCTCTATTATTCCTGGTAGAACTGTTTGTGTCAGATTCCTATATTTGGTCAGGAATTTGACTTGTTCTGCTTGAATTTTTTCTGTTTTTTCTCTTCTACTTTGAGTTCTTGCTGAAGCTTCTTTATTGAGTGCTTCCAATAGTTGGTCCAGTTCTCCATCTCTAAGTTTTGGTGTGTCGACTGCAGAAGTTGACCCTAGTTGATGAAGGTGGATAACTATCGGTACCTATTGTGTCTACTGATGTTCTCTTTTATTCTTTTCTTTTCTTTTTCTTTTTTTTAAGAGTGATGGACCACCACCAGTCCTGTTGGTACTGATGTTGTTTTCTACTACTTTGTTTGTTTCTCTCCAGTCGATGGATTTTCGATCAACTGAACTTTTGTTGTTGCAGAGTTGACTGGTTGAATTTCATGGGTGGGGTTTGTAGTTGTTTGTTCTTGTAGTGGTGGTGAATATGGTGGTACCATATTGTGAGGGGACTCTGGCTCTGGTGGTAATGATGGTGATGGAGATGGTGAATGGTCTGGGGTTAATGGAGTGCTTGGAAGGTGACTTGTTGGCATGGGGTTTTCAAATTTTGGTTGCAAATCGATAGGGTTGTCTTTTTCTTCCAAGTCCATGAGGTTGGTGATTTATGCATCTAGTGCTTCTTGATTATTGCTTTCAAGAGAAATTGTTCCCTCATATGCCTCATTAATCGAAGGTTTTGGGATAGTTGGTGTGAATGATGAGATTTGGGATGATACAACTGTGGTTGTTTTGTCAGGATTTTGGATGTACAAGGATCTAATAAGTCCCACAAATTTTGGTGGTGAAACTTGGTCAGTTTGTAGGGTGAGGATTTGTTGGGCTGAGCTTGATTCTATAAGTTTATGCGTGGTGTTGATTTTTTGGGAATTGTGGAATAGGTTTGGAAATTTGTTGATAAATTGCTAAAGTTCAACATCTTTATCAATTTTTTCTTTAAGGGTTCCAGGGATTATATCTTTGTAGATTGGTGATATGGTGATGGTCAAATTTGGCGTTATTCTAGTTGGAGAAGGTCGTGGGGATTCTAGTGTTAAATCAATAGGACTTATTTGTGGGGGGGGGGGGGGGGGTAGCAACTCTTAACTTTTTAGGTTTTCCTTGCTTCACTCCTGATTCGATGAACTGTTTTTCAACAGATACTTTGTTCAGTGCAACATCCTCCAAAATGTCGGCAGTAGTAGCAAGTAGTTCTTCTTCGTATTTTGATTCCTCCAAAAGGATGAGTTTGTGCTTCCCCTTTCTTTGTGCCTGACTCCCTTTCTTCTTTCTTGAAGTTGATATCTCATTAGCTATTATTTTTCGATTCTCCTTTTTCATAGCATATTCAGGTCTGTCAGACTGAGTTTCTTCATCTATCTGTTCTCCCCCCTCCTCTTGTTGTTGGGTTGGGACCATAGTGTTCTGTTCTGTTCTTGAAAATCGATACAGATCCATAATTTTGTCGGGTCAGGATTTTTCGGTTGGATGACCATAGGGATTTCCCATTCCGATTGGTCGACTGGATATATGATCCCTTCTTCTAGCATGTTGTCAATCTCCTTTTTCACTATTTCCTTGTATTTGTGAGCTAATTTGTAAGGTATTTCCTTAATCAATCTTGCATTAGGTTTTATGTCTATTTTCATTTTACCCATGTCTTGTACTAACCCTTTTAGGTATTTGTAGTCTCGAGAAAAGACATCCTAGAATTCTTTTAATAGGTTAACTATTTCCACTGTTTTCTCATCATCCCAGTAGTCACCTACTCATTCCATTTTTGGTCGATCGTCATTCGAGATGTCGACTTCTTTGTTTTTAACTTCCACGTCCATCCAGTCTGGCGCCTTGCTTTCATTTATTTGTCGACTTCCTTCTTTAAAATGTGAAAATGATGTTGGGAAGTTTGTTGTTGTCATCCTGTCGGTATCTTCTATGTTGGTCGACTCGATTTTGAGTATTTTTTTGATTGGTTTTACTATTTCTAGATGATCAGTTTTCCATTGAAATCTTTTCCCCTATGTGTTCTCATTCTCCAGTCGAAGTCTTGTATACTATGGTATTCTATTCGATCGAATGTTATTACAAGATGCTTTCAGTTGATTATCATTTTTTGTCAAAATATGATGAATAGACAGTTGTATAAATGTTTTCATTTGTTTTGTTTCTTAGACAAGTTTGGCATTTTCCAGTATAAATCTAAAGTCTTTAATGAAATTTTCCTTAAGTTCCTTCCATATGAATGTTTCACCTCGAGCTTCTTCCATCTTATGACATTTGTTTAGTAAGTCATAAAGTGTGGATGGAAACAAGTGTGGCCATATTTTTTCTTCTTTGTACCCAAGTCTTCTCCATTCCCTTTTTCATATACTTATGTGATTTTCAAGGTTTTGTCCTTGTAAGAAGACTAGTATTTGTGCCTGTTTAGTTAGCTTCCTTTTGCCAAATGTCTTGATGAAGTATGTAGAATATGATGTCCACATTTGTAGCCTTGATTGATGGGTATCCCACCTATTATCTCCTAAATAAATTAGCCTTCAATAGGTCAGACTCATAAGATTTATTTTTGCATAGTGATCAAGATTTCAGTGCACATTATGAAATAGTTTTGTGTGTTCAATAACGTTGGAATGCCTTGTACTCTGTTTCTTCATAAAATTCAAAGTTTAGCTTTTGGTGGCTTAGGCGAACATCTCAATGGTTCATTAGCCACCAAAAAGCCCAGCTTTCGGAAGCTTGAAAATTGGACTCAGGACTACCTTAACCACCGAAAGCTCATTGACTTCGTTTTTTAATGAAATTTTTGAAGATCAGCTTCCGGTGGCTTAGGCAAACATCTCAACGTTCATTAGCCACCAAAAACCCCAGCTTTCAGCGGCTTAAAAATTGGATCGAGGACTACCTTAACCACCGAAAGCTCCAAAAGGGGAAAATAGTTAGCACATTTGTCACAATCAGACATCATCAGCATGGAAAGCATTAGCATCAAGTCGTTAACCGCTGAAAAGACTAGATATGTAGTCAATCATGAGTTGGTAGGAGGCATTGTTTTGAAAGAAAGGTGACATATCTGAACCCTAACCCTCTCATCCCTACACCTATCCTAGTTCTATAGTTTAACTATCATGAGCATCATGTTTCCAGCTCTAATAATCACATTCCAGGAATGGTGCTAGTGCATGGGTCTCATCAGACTACTCCATTGAAGCTAGTGAAAACCCCTCCTTAATCCATTTCCCATTTTTTGAATGTGTTTTACGTAGCCAGGCTTCCTGAACCCCCGCATCGTAATTGTCTTCCCCAAAGATCGTTTTTTCCAATTTGTAGGTACATAAGTAGTCTAAAGGATGAAAAGAGGGGGACCTTCCCTAAGACAAGAGTTGTGTGACATTAGTTACCTATAAGCACATCCAGAGGTATGTGAGATATTCAAGGATGTAAGCTGCTACGTATTTTTTGAAAAGGTTCAGGGATCTCATCAGCAAGTGGCATAAGCATTTTCCCTCACATTTTATGGCTCAAAGGTAGTAATTGGCAAAGAGGAATTCCAGGTGGATGAAGCTTTGGTAGCTGAAGTGACAGAGCTCCCAAGGTCTGGAGAGAGCTGGTTTAAAACCACTATCACAAAGAACATAGAATTCAAGTCTTACTTGCAACCTGAGCACAAAAACCTCTTATGGAAGAAGAGCATACCTACATCTTGGCTGGAGGAAAAGTGGCAGCACCTGTTGAAAGCAATCCTAGTGTACATAACCTGTGAGGGAATATATAATAGGGTAATTATCTACCACTTCAAACTAGTGAATCATTTCACTGGCAGGAACCCCCTGAACCTACCTTTTTACCTCTACAAAATCTTGATTAAAATGGCTCACTAGGTGAGGGCCGAGACAACCAAGATTGCATGAAGGTTATATCACAAAGGAAAAAAAGAATTCCCCTTCAAAAAGGTCTTCCACCCCAAAAAGTGGCAAAAGGAAGAGGAGAGCCATCTCCCTAATTGAAGTTGGCCAGAACTCTCCAGATTTTAAGAAGGATAAAATGCACCTAGACTTCAGTAGTAAAACAGAGAAGGAGGAGGCTCCAACACAAGGTAAAAAATATCCTCAACCTTCCATACACCGATTCTGAGAATGAAGAGGAGCACGGAGTTGACATAACAAAGTAGGTTGCGGCAGAGCATGAGGAGCTTCCCTCACCTACACCAAGGGAGGATCTAGTTGAACAAGTGACAGGGGATTCCTCTAACAAACCTAGGTCCCACAGAATCAACCAGCTATTAGGGCAAGTACATGAACTAGAGGTCCTAGAGAGAGAAATAAAAAGAACCAATGCAAGCTTAACCAAAAGAAATACTTAATTGCATGATTCTCTTCTAGAAATGAGAGGGATGTATATCCTACTGCAAAAAATAAATCTGGTATTAATGAAGGACAATGCTAGGATTTACAGGAAAATCAGGATGTTAAGGTTGTAGACGAAGAATTCAAAACCTAAATCTCAAGCACACATTGCCCTAGAAACCCTAGCAGAGGCAACAATAAGCCTTCAAGATCTGGAGGTATCCTATGATGCTACTGCTATTCCAGAACCTATGCAGGTTGCAGAAATACTAGAAGGTCAGAATTGAAACTGTAAATCCTCAGGACAAAGTATGATTAAAAATTTTATTAAATTTTGAAGAAATTGAGCTTTCAGTGGCTTAGGCGAACACTACAGCTGTTCATTAGCCACTGAAAATAGAGCTTTCAATAGCTTACAAACCTATAATTTTTATTTCTTAGCCACCGAAAGCATAGAATAGTGCAGAAAGACATAGTTCCACAGAGAACCAACTTTGGTTGATCCAAATACCTCATGGATGATTTGTAAGGTTGAAAATTAATTAAAGGCACTAGTATCTTGGGCCTGTTCTAGTTTTGAAGGTACCAGTGAGGTGAATTAAGGTCACAAAACCTACCTACTCTATGTGGAAATCAAACCCAGGTGTTAGAACAATTACACTCACAAAAATTGCCAATTACACATGCAAATTACACACAAAGGAGACTGAATATGGAGCATAACACTAATCTGTATTGAATAAGTGTACAATATCCAACCCTATGAAGTCATAGGCTGCCACAATAACTAATTACATGATATATTTGAATGCATTTGGATGCCATTCGAATTTGGTCAAAACCAGGCTTACTAAATCTAAGCAAATCCCCCATAGGTGCATAAAGCAGTTTCCAAATCTGTCTAGGAGCTCACGAATTGGAAAAATCAATTAGGCAAGATAATATATGAAGGAAGGAAAAATAATACATGCTTTTCTTAGGAGAAAAGAGTAGAGGATGATGAGGACAAAAAACAAGTTAACTTCACCTAGTCAAACTTTCCCAATTGCCTAAAAAAAGTAGACATGCGCTAGGAAGGCTAGGAATAAAGAAGATTTGATTCCAAGTGGTTTCCCAAGTGCTCCATGACTCAATTTTAGAAATTTTACCACTTTGGACATGTGGAGGACAACTTGCATAAGGTGGAATATGGAAACTAGGCAAATAAGACAAAAATGGATTAATTAATGTCTAAGGTAGCTAACTATGGGTTGATTATTCTAACACCCCCCCTTAAGCCTGACTTATGAGTAAAATATCAAAAAATTATAGGGCCTAGTAGCAAGGCTTAGTCACCCTTTACATACTGCATGTCCATTCAACCAAGGAAAGAGGAAAAAACCCAGTGGGAAAAATCCTCCCTTAAACATGGACAGTAAAACAAAATTTGAAAATATTGTCATCACTCATGCTTCACAGCATGATCAGCAATCCCCAGCAATGAATGGGATTGCTGAATTTATTCTCACAAAAACTTTGGTGAAGATATCTGCTACTTGTTCTGAAGATGAACAGAAGAGTAGGTGAACGGTGCCATCATGCACAAACTCTCTGATGTAGTGCATATGGATCTCAATGTGTTTGGTTCTCTGTCTCTGAACTGGATCATTGCAGATTTGAATGGTACTCTGATTATCAAAATATATAGTAGTTTAGTATTTTGATTCGAAGCCACACTCACCAAGTAACCCCTATAACCATAAACATTGAGTTGATGCATTTACAACTCCTATGTACTCTGCTTTTGTAGATGAGAGTGCAATGGCACTCTGTTTCTTGCTTAACTAGCTGATTGGTCCTTTAGAAAGCATGAACACATATCCTGATGTTGAATTTTGATCTGTGTTGTCACCTACCCAATCACTGTCAGTAAACCCAATCAAATCAAGATCATATTTATCTTTGTAGAAGATCCCATGAGTCCTTGTTCCCTGAACAACGTTAAGGATCCTTTTGGCTACCCTCCAATGGATCTCGTGAGGCTGATCCATGTATATTGAAGCCACACTTACTGCATACAAAATATCAGTTCAAGTATGTGTAACGTACAGCAAACACCCAATTAGTTTCCTATACAGTGTATTATTTACCATAGGTGAAGAATCTGCTTCTTCAAGCTTAACTCCTGAAAGGAAGGGAGTCTTGCTTGGCTTGCAGTCCTTCATGTTGAACTTGTTCAGAAAATCCAAGGCATACTTGGACTGATGTAATTTTATTCCATGTTTGGCTTGAGCAATCTCAAGCCCCAAGAATTGGCTCAATAACCCCAAATTAGTCATAGAGAATGCATGGTTTATTGCATCCTTCAAGGAGGCAATTTCATCATTTGAGCTTCCTATAATGAGAAGGTCATCAACATACAAGAAAATAATCATCAAATAACCATGAATCAGCTTCAAATAAACATTAGTATCTGACTTGCATCGAACAAAATTCAATTATATCAAAAAGCCATCAATCTTGGCATAGAAAGCCCTGGGGGCTTGCTTAAGCCCATACAATGATTTCTTTAGCCTGCACACAAGAGATGGATTAGTAGAAAATACTTGAGGATGATGCATGTAAATATGTTCAGTAATATCTCCATTCAAGAAAGCACACTTCACATCCATGTTATGTACCTCCCACTGCTTTGAAGCTGGAATGGCTAAGGCTAGCCTGATGGAGTTAGTCTTTGCCAATGGTGAAAAGGTCTCAATGTAGTCTATGCCATGTACCTGTGAGTAGCCCTTGGATACCAATATTTCCTTATATTTCAAAGGTGAACCATCAGCATCAAACTTGGTTTGTTAAACCCACTTACATTGAACTAGCTTCCTCCCTGGGGGAAGATCAACTAGCTCCCAAGTGTTGTTCTTCTGGAGTGAGATGAACTCTTCTTTCATGGATGTTTTCCATATTGTATCATGTGATGCATATTCATATGTCAGTGGTTCTAATTCAACCATCAGATAGCATTTCTCTGCAAAAAAAGGGTCTTTCATACATAGAGCACTCTCAAACTGAGATCTAGTCCTCCGAGGATCATTAGGATTTCCAGCTAGTTATCTAGCTACATGAATAGTATTTTTTGTCCATTTTGGTCTTGTAGGAATTTTAGGATCTGCAATTAAATCATCATTATCAGACATATTATAATCAGTAAACTCAACTATCTCTTCACTTACATTCAATGGTTCTGGTGGTGAAGAGGATTCTCCAACTTCCACTGCTGCTGAAGGCTCTTCTTGGAACTGAACACTTCTTTCAATGAAGGATTTATTTGTGCTCAAATTGATCATCTTGTACCCTTTTGAATCTTCAGAATACCCAACAAATATAAACTTTTGGCTTTGGGGCTGCAAAGCCTTCCTCTTTTCTGTTGGATTTCTACCCCAAGCCCTTGAGCCAAAAAACCTGAAATGGGTCACATCTAGCTTGTGCCCACTCCATGATTAAAAAGGAGTCATACCATCAAGCTGTTTATGAGGCACCCTATTCTAGATATACGCTGCATAGTTTATAGCTTCGGCCCAAAACTTTGTTGGCAAAGTCTTAGCCTTCATCATGCAGGTTGCCATCTCTTTCAGTGATCTATTCTTCCTCTCAGCAACACCATGTTGCTGTGGTGTGTAAGGGATAGAATGCTATATCTGAATACCTACATATACATAATATTGAATGAACTTAGACTTGACATACTCACCAGCATTGTCAGATCTGAGGACCTTGAGTTTCCTCCCAGACTGGTTTTCATGGCAAAGCCTTAAAGACTTTTAAGAGGCCAAAAACTTCAAACTTGTGTTTCAGGAAGTAAACCGAACAGTACCTGGAAAATTCATCTATGAATGTCAATGAATATTTGGCCTGACTCATTGACATATGAGGAAATGGGCCAGAAACATCACTGTGGATCAACTCAAGAGGTGTAGAGGTTCTATCATGACTAGCTTTCTCAAATTTATGCTCTGGGTGTTTTCCTAAGATGCAACCTTGACAGAATCCTTTGGAAAACTTAATCTTTGGTAACCCTATGACCATTTATTTTTCACTAAGATCAGAAATATACTTATAGTTAAGGTTGCCAAATATTTCATGCCAAATCTTGCTTGCCTCATTAGCATGAATCAGAAGAGCAGAGGGGTTTGAGTAGGGTAGGAAGTGTGAGAACATGTATACCTTCGAAGTGTGATTTGCAACTCCTTTTGCAATGACTTTACCACTTGAGATATCTATGATCTCAACTTCATCAGGGGAGAATATGGCCTTCTTTGGAGACCCTGTGTGGGTCATCTGATACATTGATAAGAGGTTATAGTCAAGCCCTGGAACATACAACACATTGCTGAGCTTACCATGGTCAAGATCAATCCTCCCTTTGCCCAAAATTTCAGTGAGAGAGTCATCTCCCAGTACTATTGGTGGACCTTTCAACATGTCAAGTGAGGTGAATGCCTCCTTGGTCGAAACCATATGTCTTGAAGCTCCAGAATCAATGATGAAACTAGGTGAGCTTGATGTGCCGGCAACAAATGCATGAACTCTCTCTCTATCTTATGAATTTTATCCTCCTTCCCTCTTCTTTGAGCTATCAAGAAGGGAGATGCCATTCTTCTCCAGGATTTGGGTCAGCATTTCGATTTGCTTCTTCATGTAGGAGCTTTCAGGATGATTTCCCTTACTGCAGTATGTGCACTTGCTCATTTCTCCTTTGTTCTTATTCTTCTAGAAGTTCTTCTTGGAACCTTGGGGCTCCTCTGGAGAATTGTTCTTGTCTCTCTAATGCTCAGGTGGATTCTTAGCTTTCTTCTTGCCTTTTGAATCCACCCTTGAATCTCTAGCAACCAGAGCTTGGTCTTTGGAAGGTTTGATGGTGCCCATCACCACCAATTTATCTTGTTCTTGTGTGAGAGATTCCATGAAATCTGTAAGGCTATGCATTTTCCAGGCTCGAGCTATCAAATTTGTGGCATGGAAGGTCAAGAAAAAAACTAAATATTCAGGTCCAAGCTTTGAGAGTATGGCCAAAACTAGTTGCTCCTCCTTCTTTTCGATTCCACACTGTTTTAGCTGCAAAACAAGGGCTTTGAACTTGGAAAAGTAGAGTTGTAAGGATTCGAAGTTGTTGGGACTTAAAGAGATCAATTCATTTTCAATTTGATGTCCCCTCATCTCATATATATTAACAAAAATCTCAACAATATTCCACCATCATTTGGTGATTTTAATCCATTAAGATTGAAAAGGAGGTCTCTGGATATGCTCAGACACAGGAGACCATAAGCCTCATCCCTCCTGGTGTGCCATTTAATTTTCTCTGCAGCTGCATTGGGCTCTGATTCTGTTGCCATAGTCACTCTATAAATGCCTTTCACTCTCAACAGTATATCCATCTATGCTTTCCATTCAAATAAGTTAAATGGAGTCAAGATGATCTTCTGAGATTGATCCATAGCTCAGAAATTATCCCTTCAGTCAACAGAATGCTCACAGTCAATGATGTCGAACCTACAATAAAAAATTGGAAGGAGATAAATTGATCTACAAAGGCTCTTATACCATGTGGAATTGAACCCAGGTGTTAGAACAATTACACTCACAAAAATTGCCAATTGCACATGCAAATTACACACAAAGGAGACTGAATATGGAGCAGAACACTAATATGTATTGAATAAGTGTACAATATCCAACCTTGTGAAGTCATAGGCTGCCAAAATAAATAATTACATGAGATATTCAAATGCATTGGGATTCCATTCTAATTTGGTCAAAAGCAGGCTTACTAAATCTAAGCAAATCCCCCATAGGTGCATAAAGTAGTTTCCAAATCTGTCTAGGAGCTCATGAATTGGAAAAATCAATTAGGAAATCTAATAGATGATGGAAGGACAACTCATACATTCTATTCTTAGGATAAAAGAGTGGAGGATGATGAGGACAAAAAACAATTTAACTTCACCTAGTCAAACTTTCCCAATTGCCTTAAAACTCAACAAAAGCAGGCAATAAAGCAGAAAAAGCAGACATGCGCTAGGAAGGATAGGAATAAAGCAGATTTGATTCCAAGTGGTTTCCCAAGTGATCCATGACTCAATTTTAGCAATTTTGACGACTTTGGACATGTGGAGGACAACTTGCATAAGGTGAAATATGAAAACTAGGAAAATAAGACAAAAATGGATTAACTAATGCCTAAGGTAGCTAACTACGGGTTGATTATTCTAACACTCTGACAAAGTGTGACTTGTCTGCTAGATAGCAAGTCCGAGTTCTAATTCAGTGTTCACTATAGTTATTAAAGAGTTTGAGGAGTAATAAAATGTTGGATTTAGGTAAATTAGCACTTAAGTTAGGGTTTTTGACCTAATTTTTGCAAAACAATTATGTTTACCTATTTTTAGTAAATTCAATCCAATTTTTCAGGATCTGAAATAAATTTTGTAAAATCTATAAATCCTGTGACTAATGTTGAAGCAAGGGTTTGACTTCGGAGATTTTTAGACACTTATTATATTCAAGATTCTCATGTGCTTTGTCATTTAATATAAGCTCTTTCACCATGATATGTTCAGGTTACATCTTTTTCTGTTATGTACTTGTGATTGGATGTTTGATTCAGGTTTATTCTTTTTGTCTAATACCAGATAGCTATCATCCTATCTCTGTGTTGATAATTTTAATTGCAAGTATCTTTCCTTGTTATGATTAGCCATTCATATGTGAGTGCCTTATATATGAATCTGCCAGCATAGTGAGTTCTTCATTTATTCACCTTTAATACAAACCCTCTGAACATTGATAGTTAGAATCCTTATCTATTTGATTGAGTATTATGCATGTCTTGAGTGAGTGAGGTCTTATTGGTCATCTGACTTGATCCATTAATAAAACTATTAAAAATATTGAAGTTACCAGGCATCCTCGAGCTACAACCTAGAGGAGTTTCCTGGAGAGATAACAAATTGGCGTCATTTTTGGGGAGAAGAGATTGAAGCTCATCTTCCCTAGGGGATGACGTAGGCCCTACTTTGATGATAGAAAAAGTTGGGAATCTATTTGGGTTTTAATCATCTATCTGGTGACTCCATTGGAATATGGTGGTTTCAAGAAGACCAAGTACCAGAAAAATTCCTCAATGGCCACTAGTCACACCTATTTCAGATCCTGTGAATATTATAAGGAGAGGAAGGGATTTACAAAGATAGACTTCCAGATCTACAAGGGGATCTAGATCAGGTATTCCCGGAGGTATTTCTGTTGTTGTGTCAAATAGGTATCCTTTTCAATCTTCTTCTACTAAAGCATCTAATTTTGAGGAATTTATAAGTGAATCAGAGAATTTTAGGGTTGAGGAATCTTCAAGCACTGCTGATTGGGTAGATCCAATCCCTGGAGACTCCACTAGGGTAGACCTACCATAAATACTTTCTCAGCTACTACCCACACCGACAGCATCTCCTTCTTCCCTTTCCATACCCACATCCAATATGGCTGCCCCCTTGACCAAAATGGAAAGGATCCTTGTTGCCAGATATGCCCCTCTAAATTTTCCTAACCCCCTTTCTATTATGCCTACTGGAGATTATCTAAACTACATGCCTAAGTTTACTGGGGAGGGATATTTCATAGGTAAGGAGCATTTAGAGGCATTCTACAGTTATGCTGAGAATATAAATATTGAACAAGAGGATGTTTGTATTATGGTTTTTATGCAAAGTCTAGATGGTCAGACTAGGAAATGGTTTAAAGAGTTACTTGTTGGATCAATAGCTAGAATTGAAGCCCTAGATGACATATTTTTTAAGCATTGGGGAGAAAGAAGAGACCACCTTTACTATTTAATTGAATTTAGAAATTTGAGGAGAGATAATGGTGAGTCTGTTTCCAACTTCACAAAAAGATTTAACAAAATGTTCAGGAAGATCCCTACTAAGATCAAGCCAACTTACACTTCAACTAAAATCACTTATGCCAATACCTTTGATTCTGAGTTTTGTCTTCTTCTCAGATAAAGAATATGTTATTCTTTGTCACTCATGCAAGATGTTTCTCTTGAAGTTGAATCTAATATCATTGCATATTAGAAGGTTAAGGGAAACATGGAGAGGAAGAAGAAACCCTCAGATCCTCTAGGGGCTTCTTCATCAGAGAATAAAATGGAGAAAATGGCCAAAATGTTGGACAGTTTGACAACTGAAATGTCTAGACTTAAAGAACGAGGGAAAATACCCATGAGAGGTAAAGGGACAAATGATTTTGCTCCCAGAAACCCTAATTTTTTCCCTTACAGAAGAAATAACCCACCAGCTTAGATCCTTTAAAGGGATAGGATTCAAGCTGAGGATCAAAGAATCAGAGCTCCTTTCCAAAATGTTGTGCTAGAAGAGGAACAAGAGTTTGCTCAGGAAGAAGGGTAGGCAAAAGATAATATCAACTATATGGAAGATGAATTTGATATCTTTTTCCTATCACAAGCACACTATGAGGAATCCCTTATGAATAAGCCGATCATGGAAGAATCCTTATATCAGGAAGATGATCAAGAAGGTTATAATTTGAGATCCATAATTTTTGCTCCTGTGAAGAAGATTCCTGACCCTATAAAGTAGCCTACTCCTCCTGCTAAAAATATTGTTGCTCCTACAAAGAAGATGGCTTCTCCCCAAAAATAAAAGCAATGGCCATTGTAGCCATCATCCCATGATCCTATTCAACTCAAAGCCCCACCACAAGAGGTAAAAAATTTTAACTAATTATCCTATTCTTTCAATCTTGAGTCAGAAATTTAGAAGTTAAAAATCCCTTTTCCCTTGATAGAGCTTATGAAGAATGATTCCTTCAAGCCATCCATACTGAAATCTCTTCAGCCAAGGATACCCATAGATGCTAACTTTGTGAACTTGCAAGATGATAAGCCCATAGTAATCCTAGGTCCTATGATTGAAGAGCTGGATGAGTCTTTCCCACCTTTCTACATATATTTGAACATCGATGACAAGATCCTTCACAACTTTTTGCTTGACTCAGGATCATCCCATAACCTAATTCCAAAAGTAGTGATGGATGAGCTTGGCCTCAACATTACAAAACCCTACCATGATCTATTCTCTTTTGACTCTAGGAAGGTCAAATGCCTATGCCTCATCAAAGACCTTCTCATAAACCTTTCCCAGCTACCTTCAAAAAGCATAGTGATGGACATAGTAGTGGATGATAGCCCACCTAAGTTTGGAATCCTTTTTTATCTCTCATGGAGTAAAAGGATGGGTGGTACCCTTCAGATGGATCTTACATATGCTACAAATTCAATGTTTGGAGGGGAGACCAAGAGACTTTACAGAGAAAATTAGTTTACCTACATCATCAGTAATGCCAAGAATTCTATAAATCATCCCATATATGTAGTAGACACAAACTTTAGGGCATGCATCCTGTAAATAGATGATTCCCAGCCAACATCCATGTAGATAAAATATCCTACCTATCAGACACCTGAGGAAGTAACCACCTCATTCAGAAGCATGTTTTTTGATGGGGCCAGTACTCAAGCCTTAGCAGGTTCAAGTATAGTCCTGATTTCTCCTTCAAAGGAGACTATAAATTTGTCTTATAAGATTAATTTCGAGACTACTAACAACATAGCAGAATATGAGGCATTGCTGTTGAGAGTGAAGGCTTCCAAGAAAATGGGAATCATGTGACTAAATATCTTTGGAGATGCAGATCTCATCATACAGCAGGTGAACAATACTTTTCAAGAAAATAATGTTAGGCTGAAGGAATACAGAGATGAGGTATGGAAACTCAAGGAATCTTTCATGTTCTTTGAACTCTCATATATACCTAGAGCTATGAACCATCTAGTTGATTCCCTTGTTGTCTCTGCAAGTATGTTCATTCCCCCTTTTCCTCCCAAGCTGAGCTATGAGATCCAATTCAAGTACAGGCCATCCCTCCCTGATAATGTGAAATTTTGAAAAGTTTATGAAAATGATGATGAACTCAGTAAATTTCTCCAGGTCGTAGATGAGTTTTTTTTATATCCATATTGATCAAAAAAATATAAATATGGAAGAATCCTAGAGGCCCAAATCAGAAGATAAAATAGGCAAATAGAATATTGTTTAGTTTCCTAGCAATTATATACCTCAAGGTATAGTACCCCTTAAAGAGATTTTGATCATAATATTGTCCCCTTTAAACCTATGAAAAGGGAGAAAGGCCCTACTGTCCATGAGCACAACCTAGGTATCCAAAGTCATCCAAAATTCATAAATTTGTCCTCTTAGTTAACTGTTGATCAGAAGTCAGAACTTTGTAGTCTTATGAAAGATTTTGCTGATGTATTTGCTTGGGAATAAAGTTATTTGAACACCTATGAAATAGTTATCATCCAACATAGGATTCCCCTGGAAAAGGACACCATCCCTTCCAAACAAAAGCTAAGACCTATCAGTCCCCTCCTACTGCCACTGATTGAGAAAGAAATAAAAAATATCCTTAATACAAAAATCATAATCCCACTGAGATATTCCAAATGGGTTGCAAACTTAGTGATAGTGAGGAAGAAAAATGGGGAGATCAAGTTATGCATTGATTTCAGAAACCTAAACAAATGCTCTAAGAAAGACAAATACCCCTTACACAAGATGGAGCATCTGTTGCAAAGAGTCTCAGGAGCTAGTGTCATGTCATTCCTAGATGGTTTCTATGGCTACAATCAAGTTTCTCTACACCCTGATGATCAAGAAAAAAATTCATTTACCACTCCCTAGGGTACTTTCATGTATGCCAAGATGCCATTTGGGCTAACGAATGTTGGGGCCACCTGTTAGAGAGACATGGAAATAGATTTTGTGGGATTGAAAGACAAGTTTGTTCTCATATACCTTGATGACCTCACTGTTTACTCCAACAGCCATGAATAACATTTGTAGCACTTGATGAGGGTGTTTTTGAAATGTAGACAACTTGGGATATCTTTGAACCCAAAGAAATCTCAATTTTCTCTCAGGGAGGGAAAACTCCTATGTCACATAGTTTCAGCAGAAGGTGTGAAGATTGATCCTGTTCGAGTTGAAGAAATCTAGAATTTGTCCATACCTAGGTCAAAAAAGGATATTCATACATTACTAGGTAAGATAAAGTTTCTTAGGAGGTTTATCCCAAATTTTTCTGAGTTGGTAAAACACATAACCTCTATGTTGAGTAAGGAAGCTAAAATCAAGTGGATAGAGAAAGAAAGAAACTCTTTTCAAGCCATTAAGAAGGCTATCATGGAAGCTGCCACTCTGATTAGTCCAGACTACACCAAGGGCTTCTACATTTTCTCCTTTGCTTCCTATGACACAGTGGCAACAGTTCTATTACAGAAAGATGATGAAGGCCTTGATCAACCCATTTCCTTTTTCAGCAGAACATTGAGGGACGCTGAATTAAAGTATGATCCTATCGAGAAACAAGCCCATGCTCTCATCAAGTCACTAAAAGCCTTTAGAATTTACATCCTACATGCAAATTTCCTGGCCTATGTCCCTTCAGCTGCTGTGAAGGATGTTTTGACCCAGCCTGATATTGATGGAAAGAGAGCCAAATGGATTTCCAAGATTATTGAGTTTGACATAGAAGTAAATCCCACCAAGCTAGTTAAATTCCAAGCCCTAGCTAAGCTCATGGCTAAAGAAAATTGTGATCTATTGAGAATGAATTTCATTGGTATAAGTTCAGCAAACCTACAGATAGAGGTAGCAGTACAGATAGTTCAAGAGCATCATGACAGCCAGCAAGTGGCTGAGAACTTGTCTTCATGTGAGTGGTACTCAGGTATTGTTCATTTCTTGCAAAGTTTAGAAGTTCCCCTTGGGATGAGCATGACTCAAGCACAGACTCTTAAGCTTAATTCTGTTAAATTTTGTATAATTGATAAGCTCCTGTATTGGAAAGATCCTTCTAGTGTTTTGCTAAGATGCTTAGATAAAGAAGAGTCAGTTCAGGTCATACATCAGTTTCATTCAATCACATGTGGGGGGCATCATTACTAGAATACTACAACCCATAAGATTCTGAGGGCTGGGTACTATTGGCCTGTTATTTTCTCTGATGTATGTACCTTTGTAAAAGCCTATGACAAATGCCAAAGATTCATAGGAAAGAAACAACTCATATATTTTCCCCTTAGACCTATTGTAGTGAATGGTCCTTTCCAGCAGCAGGTTCTTGATTTCATAGGTGAGATTAATCCTTCATCAAGTGGTCAGCACAAGTGGATACTAGTAGCCATAGATTATTTCACCAAGTGGATAGAGGCAGTCCCCACAAGGAATTCCACTCACCAAGTCATCATGATGTTTTTATATGAGAACATCTTTATCAGATTTGGCTACCCAGTAAGGCCAATGAATGATAATGTACCAGCTTTTAAAGTTGCAGAATTGGTTAACATGTGTGAGTCAATGGGCATTCAATTGGTGCGTTCCACTTCCTATTACCCTCAAGGAAATGGCCTTGCTAAGTCATCCAATAAGAGCCTAGTTAGAATCATCAGAAAACTATTGGAGAATAATCAGAAGAGCTGGGATTCTAAGCTAAAATTTTCTCTATGGGATGACAGGGTGACCAACAAAAAATCCATAGGGACTTCTCCTTTTAAGCTGGTTTATGGTACTGAGGCCATTTTTCCCATTCAACTGATTCTACCAGTAGCCAAGTTCTTTCAGGAGGATGCTTGATTTGGTTGAGCTACAGCGAATCATGGAAGAGTTGGTGGATAAGTCAGAAGCTCACCAAAAGAATATTAAAAGTATTTTTGACAAGAAGGAAAAGGTGGACAATTTTTAGGTTGGATACTGGGTTCTGAAATGGGATGCTGTCAGGAAGGACAAGGGAAAGCATGGTAAATTTGATTCTCTATGGATAGGCCCTTTTGTGATAGCTCAGGTGCAACAGAACAACACTTTCAAACTGCAAAATATGGAAGGAGAGGAGGTGTTTGATGGCCCAATGAATGGGCTATTTATGAAACTCTATTTCATCTAAGGCTTCAAAGCCTTATTATTGTAAAATATTATTTTTTGTTTTTTGTTTTTCCAAAATAACTCCATGCCCAATGGAACAATAGAAGATAGGTTTAATTCTTATTTTTTCAAGAAAGGCATTTGGTCTGGGGTTCTTGGGACCTCACAAGAAGGTTCTGATTTTCAAGTAGGAGCCAGATGTTATCTCCTAAATAAATTAGTGTTCAATAGGTCAGACTCATAAGATTTATTTTTGCATAGTGATCAAGATTTCAGTGCACATTATGTAATATTTTTGTGTGTTTAATAAAGTTGGAATTCCTTTTACTTCATTTCTTAGTAAAATTCAAAGTATATCTTTCAGTGGCTTAGGATAACATCTCAACGGCTCATTAGCCACCGAAAAGCCCATATTTCGACAACTTGAAAATTGGACTCAGGACTACCTTAACCACTAAAAGCTCACTGACTCCATTTTTTGATGAAATTTTTAAAGATCAGCTTCTGGTGGCTTAGGAGAACATCTCAACGTTCATTAGCCACCAAAAATCCCAGCTTTCGGCATCTTAAAAATTGGATCCAAAACTACCTTAACCAACGAAATATCCAAAAGGGGGAAATGGTTAGCGCATCCATCACAATTAGACACTGCAAGCATGGAAATCATTAGCATCAAGTTGTTAACTGCCAAAAATACAAGATCTGCAGTCAATCATGAGTTGGTAGGATGCATCATTTTTAAAGAAAGGTGACATATCTAAACCCTAACCCTCTCATCCCTACACCTATCCCAGGTCTGTGGTTTAACTATCAAAAGCGTCGTGTTTCCAGCTCCAATAATCATGTTCCAAGCACTGTGCCAATGCACGGGTCTCATCAGACTACTCCATCATCCGGTTAAAGTCCTAATTTCCAAGTAAAAAAAACATTGAAGCCAATGAAAACCCCTCCTTGATCCATTTTCCATTTTTTGCATGTGTTTTACTAAGCCAGGATTCCTGAACCCGCACACTGTAATTCTCTTCCCCAAAGCTCGGTTTTTCCAATTTGTAGGTACAGAAGTAGTCTAAAGGATGAAAAGAGGGGGACCTTCCCTAATATAAGAGCTGGGTGACATTGGTTTCCTAGAATCACATCTAGAGGTATGTCATCTATTCAACAATACAATATGCTACAGATTTTGTGAAAAGGTTTAGGGATCTCATTAGCAAGTGGCAGAAGCATTTTCCCTCACATTTGATGGCTCAAAGGCAGTAATTGGAAAAGAGAAATTCTAGGTGGATGAATATTTGGTAGCTGAAGTGATAGAGCTCCCAAGGAATAGAGAGAGCTGGTTTAAAACAATTGTCACAAAGAACATATAATTCATGTCTTACCTGCAACCTGAGAACAAAATCCTCATATGGAAGAAGAGCATACCTACATCCTGGCTGGAGGAAAAGTTGCAACACCTGTTGAAAGCAATCCTTGTCTACATAACCTGTGAGGGACGATATAATAGGGTAATGATCTACCAATTCAAACTAATGAATCATTTCACTGGTAGGAACCCCCTGAACCTACCTTTTTATCTCTACAAAATCCTAACTAAAATGGCTCACCAAGTTAGGGCTGAGCCAACCAAGATTGCCGGCAGGTTATATCACCATGGCTTGATCAAGCTAATTGTCCAAGAGTTGTTGCAAAGGAGAAACATCACCTAGAAATTTTTCATATTCTGGAATGAGTTTGACATAGAATTGCAGCTAGAGGAAAAAAATAATTCCCCTTTAAAAAAGTCTTCCACCCCCAGAAGTGGCAAAAAGAAGAGGAGATCCATCTCCCCAATTGCAGTTGGCAAGAACTCTTCAGCTTTTAAGAAGGCCAAAAGGAACCTAGACTTCAGTAACAGAATAGAGAAGGAGGAGGCTCTAGCACAAGGTAAAAATATACTCAACCTACCATACTCTGATTCTGAGGATGAAGAGGAGTAGGGAGTTGACCTAACAAAGCAGGTTGCAGCAGAGCATGAAGGCTCTAGCACAAGGTAAAAATATACTCAACCTACCATACTCTGATTCTGAGGATGAAGAGGAGTAGGGAGTTGACCTAACAAAGCAGGTTGCAGCAGAGCATGAGGAGCTTCCCTCACCTCCACCAAGAAAGGATCTAGTTGAACAAGTGGCAGGGGCTTCCTCTAGCAAATCTAGGTGACAGAGAATCAACGAGCTATTAGGGCAAGTGCATGAACTAGAGGTCCTAGAGAGAGAAATCAAAAGAACCAATGCAAGATTAACCAAAAGAAATATTGAATTGCATGATTCTCTTCTAGAAATGAGAGGGATGTATATCCTGTTGCAAAAAAGAAATATGAGATTAATGAAGTACAATGTTAGGATCTACAAGAATATTAGGCTGTCAAGGTTACAGACGAAGAATTAAAAACCTAAATCTCAAGCACACCTTGTGCTCTAAACCCTAGTAGAGGAAACAATAAGCCTTCAAGATCCTGAGACAGCCTGTGATGCCGCTGCTATTCCAAACCCTATGCAGGTTGTAGAAATAATAGACGGTCAGAATTGAAGCTGTAAAGCCTCAGGACAAAGGGTGATTAAAATTTTTATTAAATTTTGAATAAACAGATATTTTGGTGGCTTAGGAGAACATCGTAGCTATTCATTAGTGACTAAAAACAGAGCTTTTGGTGGCTTAGGAGAACATCAGAGTTGTTCATTAGCAATTTAAAATAGAGCTTTCGGCAGCTTACAGACCTAGAATTTTTCATTCTTATCCACTGAAAGCACAGAACAGTGCGGAAAGGAAAAGTTCCACACATAAATGACTTTAGTTGATACAAATACCTCATGGATGATTGGTAAGGTTGAAAATTAATTGAAGGCACCAATATCTTCGGTCTGTTCCATTTTTTAAGGTGCCAGCGAGGTGAAGTAAGGTCACAAACCATACCTACTCTAACAAAGTGTGACTTGTCTTCCAGATAGCAAGTTCAAGTTCTATTTCAGTGTTCACTGCAGTTATTAAAGAGTTCGAGGAGTAAGAAAGTGTTGGAGTTAGGTATATTAGCACTTAAGTTAGGGTTTTTGACCTAATGTTTAAAAAAAAGTTATGTTTATCTATTTTAGTAAATTCGATCCAATTTTTCAGGATCTGAAATAAATTTTGTAAAATTTATAAAGCCTGTGACTAATGTTGAAGCAAGGGTTCGACTTCAGATATTTTTAGACACTTATTATATTCAAGCTTCTCATGTGCTTTGTCATTTAATATAAGCCCCTTTTTCATTATGTGTTTAGGTTCCATCTCTTTTCTGTTCTGTACTTGTGCTTTGATGTTTGATTCAGGTTTATTCTTTTTTTCTAATACCAGATAGTTGTCATACTATACCTATGTTGATGAGTTGAATTGCAAGTATCTTTCCTTATTATGATTATCCATTCATATGTGAATGCCTTATATATGAATCTTCTATCATAGTGAGTTCTTCATTTATTCACCTTTAATACAAACCCTCTGAACATTGATAGTTAGAAGCCTTATATATTTGATTGAGTATTATGCATGTCTTGAGTGAGTGAGGTCTTATTGGTCATCTAACTTGATCCATTTAGAAAACCATTAAAAATATTGAAGTTACCAGGAATCCTCGAGCTACAACCTAGATGAGTTTCCTGGAGAGCTAACACCACCATTGAGCATCTTGACCTGTAGACATATCAACCAAGATTTGTAATCAACCGTGCTCTCCTAGGTTTTAAGAAACTTGTTCAATATGGAGTACTACTGACTCTCTTTATTTATACCGAAGGGGCTGCTTATTTTCTTTTTCAATCAGTGCTAACGAGGGGTATTCCCTAATTTTCCTTCAAATACTTTTGGAATAATGGACACCAAAAATCATTGTCGAGTTAGTTTCTTTGATATATCTTGGATAGTCCAACATCCTAGTGCTTGAGTTTCATAATTTTCTATCTCCCAATTGTATAATTCTACATCCGAATTATAGCCAACTGAGTCTTGGTTCCCTAAGTAAAGTTCCCCATAGATGTTTTGCTCAATATAGTCTTCATCATTTTGGATTTTGTAGATTTGTCGAACGTCGAGTCGATTTCTTCATCTATTGGTTCAGTCTAGGGTTCACCTTGAGATGGGTGAATGGGGACAATAAATTTTTGTCTATTTTATTTGAGCTTTATCCTCTCTTTGTCTAACAAGATTGATGTTTTCATATTCTGACTCCATGGATGGCCCACCAAGTTAGGGAAATAACTAGATCCTTCTTTCGGGTCGATGATTTCGAAATCGACTTTCGTAGAAATTCCCTTAATGGTCATGTCGACATTCTGCCATACATCGATGTGTTCAATCATACCTTGATCTGCTAATTTGAGATATATGCCTGATTCATTTAGTTGAGGTCTACCTAGTTGTTCCCATGTATCTCATGTCATAATATTTACCTGGGATCCAAAGTCGAGAACTACTTGTCGAACGTGATATCGTTCGATTTCCAGGTTGACGAGTGGGTCGGCAACGCTCTTATCTTTCTGATTGAGGCTGCATATATTTTTAGTTTGTTTTCCCATGCTAGGTTTATTCTTAATATTATATAACAGATCAATAAATTGTGCTACTGAATTTTCATTATGTATTAAGTTAAGTAATTCTTGTGAGACATCTTGTTGATTGTTATCAATCTCTTCTTGTCGGGAAAACTCTTGGAACATGTTTGATGCATCATTGTAGAATTGTTTTTGATTTATGGGTTAGGATAATCATCTTTGTTTTTTATTTTACTGATGCGTGGATTATCATTGCCAGTCTTTGTTCCTTGTTTAGTGACTACATGTAAATACTCTGTAGGGGTTATATCACATTTCTTAACACACAATGAGACATTAACATTTTTATTCTTATTGATTTTTTCAAGTATAGTGGGACAATCCTCTAGTGAGTGATCGCCCACTCCACAACTAGTACAAAATTTCAGGTCAGTTTGATCTTTATACGGACATTCTGCATATTGTGGTCTTCTTTATAGCATGTAAAACACTGAATGGGTCATCATTATCTGTTGTCTCGATTTCCATTGAATCGACCTCAACCTCCAAATCCTCCATGACGATTGTCATACCAATGCTTGTATCTTCGACATTCATAGCGTTGGCTACTTTGTTCATTTTGTTCATGGTTCCTCAGGATATTATCATTTTTTTGAGAAACAACATTCGTCTGGTAGAATGCATGGTAATTTTGTCGATTCTTTAGGTTCAAATGGCAGTTAGCTGTTGCATGACTTTTTACCTCAGAGATCGCACACCATGAAGCTTTTCCATTTTTCATATTCTAAGGGAATTCCTTCATCATGTATGACCCATGTTCTTGGAAAATGTCACGGAAGCATTTCGTTTGAACAAAATGGACATCCTATTGGTTTGCTTCTTGTCGATAGTTGTCTTTGCTATGTCCAGTCGTCAAGCAAGTTGTGCACTAGATGTCTTGACCTTTGATGTTAAGTTATCTTAGTTATTTTTCAATGATTTATAACTTCTCCTCAATGAGATTGTCAACAGGATGTGTTGGATAGTCATCGTCCATCTCGACCTGTAGTACTTTTGTCAATGCTTCTTCATATGATTTGAATTTGTCCAGACTTATATGTCTTTGGATATTTTGTACAAGTCATGCAAGAAACTATTCAATTAAAATATTTTCATCAATTTTATAGTCTAATTGGATCAATAGGTCCTTCCATCGCTTGTCATAGTCGTGAATGGTTTCTAAATAGTTATTTTCATCTTTTTTGCCACTAGATGCTTTGCATTTGGTGTTTTGAACAAGGATAGGAATTGTTGTTTAATTTATTCCTTGATCACGTTAGGTGTCTTCTCGATATATGTCATATACCAAGTTAGTGCCCTCTTCCATAAGGCACCAACGAACTATGCCATCTATCTATCTTCACTAGTTATAGCATTAGCCGCCCATGTCGATTCACAAATGAAACAGTGTCATCTTGGATCCTCATCACCCTCATAGAGGGGGATGTGTGATGCATCATGCCCCATTTTGTTGGCTTCGACGTCTGCTATAGGTGGTGGTGGGGATGGTGGGATATTTTCTACAGATTTGTGTTGGTCATAGCTAGTTTCGACGGAACTCTCATTCTTGTTAGACCTTTTATTTGTCGGTTCCTCCTCGAAAACTAGTCAGCTCAGTTCGACTTCTTCTGCTGAAGTCCAAGTTAACTGTTCTAGCTCGAATATTATCCTCTAAGGATCTGATTGTTCTGTGTTTTCTGAAGCTATGTTTGGCATGGGGGTTCTCCTTTATTAATTGGTTAGAGTAGGTTGATACTTCAGTTTGGATGGGTATTCTTGGAGTGTGACCCAGTTTCCTTCCTCAGGTCGACAAGTTACCAAATTATCAACTTCATTTCCTTCATCGTCTAGTCGACTCCATACATCGAACTCACGAGCTTGTAGACTTAGGTCCTCTTCAACAATGGTCTGCACATGGGCACTAAGGTTTGTATTTACTAGAGATAGAGGTCTTACTTCCTGGGGTATCTCAATATGGAGAGCTTCATGCTACTCTATCCACAAATCTTCCTCCATCGGTGACACTTCTTCTTGTTGGTCATGACTTGACTCTGGTGGATGTCTTTCATGTTCAGTCACCCTAGTATTCATTCTTCTCTACAGGGTGATGGGCTGATCTCTTCACTCCTCCCTTTTCTTTTTCTTCTTATGTCTTTCTATTTTATGCAAATATGGAGTGCTTTTGTGATTCAATGTCCAAATTATAAATTTCTTGGCCTGAATTTTCATTGCTGGTGGTTCTTCCTAATGTCGACTAGAATCCTTCTACTCCACCCTAACACATGAATAGCTAGGCCCCCATAGCCTACCCAATTATTTAGTAAGCCTGGATAGTTCTGTGTATTTGTTCAAGAAGTACTCCCACTCCCTTTCTGCAATGAATAGTTCCCATGCTTTATTCTTTTTCTCCCAATTGGTATTTGGTGGCAGTTCGATAAGTGATGGACGAGGTTTGATAATATGCCCTACTCCTCTATCAATTAGGAATCTAAACAAAAGAGTTGGTAGTGACCAAAGGAATTGCTCGATAAAATTGGTATACAACCTCTTTTCGATAGTTTTGACCGAAACTCTCTCTTCCATGGCCTGTTCCTGGCAGAACTCATCTGTGATTTTCTCAAACCACTCTGACAGGTTTGTTCGTCCTCCTCTTATCAGTTTCTATAGAAACTCTTGTTCTTTAGTGTCTACCAGATTTTTCATCCAGTAATTTCTTCAGAAACTGAGGCATTGATTCTACAAACTTTTCATGTGTTTTAGTGAAGAATTTTGCCTTCACCTAGGAAATAGTCATCTTGTTTCTTCTAGCGTAATTCTGCAAGTAGTCGGCAATATTATTCTCCCACCAATCTTTAATATCTTGCTTTGAGATCATCTACCGGTGTTCATTTCATCCATACATGTAATACCGGCAACGAAACCAAGGTTGTAATCACTAAGATCACTAAGTTACCGATAATACACATATAGAATCATATAATCATAATAGAGACAAGAGACAAGATAGTAGGTAGAATAACAACTTCATATTACATAAAACAAATAAGGGTTCATACAAACATCAAACCGAACCAAGTTCATATCTGGCTCAATAGCCTATTATATATGTTTACAAAACAATCATGAATAACTACTTGTCAGTTTATTCGACCGTCATGACCTTTGGAGGCCGACCTAATCTCTAATTAGTTATCTAACTAGTCTAGTCGGCTCACTGACTAGCTCCTCTAATAGTCCACCAATTTGTACACACATTGGACATGATACCAAGAAAATGGTATATGTTGGTTGAAATGTGAGGAGAAGTAGTTGGATGGGAAGAGTTAGCTTCCAGTTTCATGCATACAATTAAGTTTTCTAATGATAATATGACAATTGGTGATTCTTTGGAGATAATCAAAACTAAGATATTTGAATACATTTCTATGTCGATCACAAGTTTCCATTAGAGCAGTGCGGCTGTTCAACATTGGATGGAGTGCTATAATATAATAGGTGAACCTGATGATGATGATTCACATGACATAAATATTCCTTAATTCAAGGGTACTCGAGTAGTGTAGGGGTCATGCATATCAAGTAACACATTTCTTAAACATATTAAAATAAATAAATTATATATTGGTTTTCTAGAGAACCCAAAGCTTTCCAATATCAGAGGCTATTGGGATGATGAGACCGTAGGGAAGATTACTAACTTATTACATGAATTCCAGGATCTATTTCCCACAAAATTTTCAGAAATGAAGGCAATTTTTGGTGGTATGGGAGAAATGAAGATTCGCACAAATTGTGACGCCAAACCTATCAAACAACCACCATACATACTCAATCCAAGATATAAAGAAAATTCAATATAGAGTTAGACATAATGCTAGATGCAGGAATTATAAAACTTGTCAAGTAATATGAATGGATTAGTCCTATGGTAGTGCAAGACAAGAAAATTGGTGAAGTCAGTATCTGTGTCGACCTGAGGAAGCTGAATGATGCTTGTCTATGTCATCCATTTTTTTACCCCATTTATAGATGAAGTGTTGGAGAGTGTCGTAGGACAAAAAGTATTTTCATTTAATGAGGGATTCTCTAGTTACCATGAGATTATAATTGCAAAGTAATATCGGTAAAAAACAAACTTTGTGATAGAATGTGGAAGATTACAGTACATAGTAATTCCCTTTGGCCTCAAGAATGCTCTTGCTATCTTTTCTTGAATTGTTGTAATCGCTTTTAAATATTTCATCCATAAATTTTTTGAGGTATACTTTGATGACTAGAGGATATATGGGATAGTAAAATACCATAATGAGAGTCTTAGAATGATGCTCGACTCATGTAGGAAGTTCTAAATTTCCCATAATTTAAAGAAATGCATTTTTTCCCTTTTGGAATCTTGCTGGGTCATGTGGTTTATCGAGATGGAATACTGATGGATCCTACCAAAATTGCTATTATTGTCAACCTACAACTACTTTCGATAGTGAAACAATTGAGAATTACCTTAGTACATATGAGGTATTATAGAAAATTCATCAGAGGATATGCATAGGTTATGGAAAAATTGTTGAATAAAAATGTCAAGTTCCAATGGAATGAGCTGTCAAGTTCCAATGGAATGAGAAATGTCATGAGAGTTTGGAAACACAACTGTTTCCATCTCGACAATAATATTATGGAAACACAACTGTTTGCATCTCGACAATAATATTATGGAAACACAACTGTTTGCAGTTAAAATGATTGATGATCACTACACATATATTTTACATTTTTTAACTACAAGATATGCACTAGAAGGGTTTAGTACAACACAAAATAAGTAATTAATTGTAAAAGATGTATATTTCCAGCTAGTCGTGGGGCAATTCTATAAGATGGGACCAGATGAAATACTCTGTTCCTGTGTTCTGGAACATGAGTGACCTTTGGTGTTAAATGAAGTAGATGATGGTGTCATATGAGGTCACTACACAGGAAACGAAATAGTTCCAAGCTATTACAGGCAGGATTTTGGTGTCCTACTATGCATATAGATGCTAGGGATTATTGTCGCATATGTGATATTTGTCAAAGAACTGGAAAACCATCACGACAAGATGAGATGCTGTTGGTACCACAAGTGAATTTGCAGGTATTTGATAAAAGGGTTGTTGAATTTGTGGGTCCCATTAACCCTTTAGGAAAATAAACAAGTGCACATTATATAATCACAATGACATACTACTTAACTAGATGGGTTGAAGCAAAAACAATAAAGGATTGCACTGTCACAATAAATTTATTTAACCATGCTGTGACCCGATTTGGATTTCCACAAATTCTCGTAAGTGATCACGGTACACATTTTGTGAATAAGCTGATTGATAAATTAACTGAGGAATTTTGAGATTTGACAACGAAAAACAACACCATATCACCCACAAGAAATTGGTGTTGTTGAATAATTTAATAAGATCGTGGAGAATGCATTGAAAAAAATATGTAATGTTCAGAGGGAAGATTGGGATTAGAATATACACATGGTATTATGGGCTTATGAAACATGTAAAATGTTGATAGGACAAACTCTGTTCAGATTGGTTTATGGACTAGAAGTTGTCTTTGTTGGGAGGCAACTTTGAGGAGAGTTAGCTGCGCAACATCACAGATGTTGTTCAAAGTCAAAGATGTCACACTAGATGGAAGATGGCATGCAAGGTGTCTTAAATATATTATATATATTTTGGTCATATTTTGTATATTTGGACCACATTATGTAGATTGTGGTCATTATTTTGTATTTTTTTGTCCTGTTACGACCTCAGTTGTACTTAGTGGTTTTTATCAAGTGAGCTTGGTGAAATGGACAAAGATTATTTGTTCGGACTTCAGAAGATCTTCAGAATTGCTTCTCGGAAGTGATTGTTGTACTATATCACATGTTCATACCCCATGGGGGAATTGTAATAAATGTTCTAGAAGGATAGTGTCTGTAAAGGACTCAGTCTCTTAGACTTTATTTGTTAATCCAATAAGCCCAAGTTTTTTTTCCCTTGGTTATTATTGGTTTTTGAATAAAGGAATGATAATTTTTGAGTTTTTTGTTAATGTATTTGTAACTTTGGAATGTATTCACTTATATATATCTTATGTCTTATACCCCAATGTTTGTTCTGGGATGTGTCTGTAATGTAATTGAGTCATGTCATGCCCTGATGTTCCAATCGGGAGGATCTATAATGTAAACAATTCATATCAAGTCATTGTGGGTAACCCTCCTATTAGTCAAGGGTTAAAGTCCTCGTAATTCTGGGGCACTAGGGTTATTAGACTCACCTAGTGAATTCGGCCCTAGTTGGGTTTAGTTAAGTCAGGAATTAGTATAAATAGAGAGCTATCCTTTCTATTTATCACACACTCACTCACACTTAGTTGTAGTGCATAGCTGAGGAAGAAGAAGACATTGAGGCTAGGAAGAAAGAGTTTACTGCTGTCGGGAGATCATCTTACTATTTTGGGCTTTTCTATTTGGTGCTGATTCTATCTCTGTGGCAGCTGCAGGGTTTTCTCCATTTATGGTTTCCTTGAGGAGAAACACTATGTTCATTGTCTCTTGTGTTTAATTTCTATGCTTGTTATCCTCTTAGTTAAATATCCTAATATAGTGCTAGCTTAATGTTAAAAAAATAACATGGTATCAGAGCTAACCTGATAAGAAGACACTATGCAGCTGTGGGAACTAGGGATTCCTACTTTGTAGATCTCTCTCCACAGATTTTCAGCAAAAGAAGGTTGGACTAACTCTCCTCCCTAGGGCGCATCTTTCTGTCAAAGTAGAATCCAGTTCTCAGGATTTCCACAGAAGTGGAATTTTTCAGTGAGCCCATGCCTGGATTGATCTCCTCCCCAAAATCGAAGTTAGGGATCAAGATCAAAGCATTTGGTTGGATAAAACTCTGGAAAAGAAAAACCCTAATCTGCTCTTGAACCAACACTACAGAATTCCAGCTCCAAATCCAGATCTGACATCTTGAACTGGTAAGATATAAATCTTTTGTATTTCCATTTGAGGTTCTCAGTTAAGATGTCTCATCATACCAAGCTTGATGAAAATCTTGAGGGAGCAGATAAATTCTGAGCCTGGAAGTATAGGATATCCCTGGTCTTGGAAGAGAATGAGTTGGACTCCTATATCAATGAGGAGGTTCCAGTTCCAGAGGGAGATGAGGCTAAGGCCTTACACAAGAAGAAGTTGGTTATGGCAAAGAGGATCATTGCTGATTCAATAAAGGATCACCTCATACCACATGTGTCCTCCCTAAAGACACCTAAAGCTATGTTTGATGCCCTAACCAAATTGTTTGAAGGAAAGAACATAAATCCAAAAGGTGACCTTGAGGAACCAGTTGAAGAATGTGAAGATCCAGAATGTAGAGACCATCTTGTCTTACTTCACAAGGGTCTCCCAGATCAAAGAACAACTTGAAGCAGTAGATGAAGAAGTGGAGAATGCAGAGATTGTAATGACCACCTTGAATGGTATTTCTAGGACATGGGATTCTTTCATTCAAGGGATCTATGCCAGAAAGAAGTTAGTCAAGTTCAGAAGACTATGGGAAGAATGCTCTCAAGAAGAAGCTCGGATAGCAGCTCGAGAAGAGAAGATGGGAAGTGAAGATCAAGCTCTCATAGTACAATCCAAGAAAACCAGATCTGGCCACCACAGAAGTAAGTACTCTCATCGAAGGAATAACTTTAGAAATCCTAGAGATAATTCTAATTTCATTTGCTATACATGTGATGAAAGAGGACACTTTTCTAGAGAATGTATTAAGAACAAAAGTAGCTCTCACAAGAAGAAGGGAAACAAGAGAAGACATCATGCTCATGCTGTAGAGTATGATGAACCTTCCACAAAGAGAAACAAACAAGTCAACGATGATTCTTCAAGTGATGAAGAATATGTTTTTCTCTCCACTCTCATGGGAACTATCACACATGGAAGCAATGATTGGCTTATAGACAGTGGTGCTTCCAAACATATGATAGGATTCAAGGAATCCTTTGTGAAATTATCTGAACATGAATTTCCTAAAAACATGAAACTTGGAGATGACTACCAGTATCCAATAAAAGATAGTGGGGAATCCTCCTATAAGATAGACTATGGAAAGTCTATCAAGATGAAAGATGTATTGTTCGTACGTGGACTAAAGAAGAACCTCCTCTGCATATCTGAACTAGATGTAAAAGGAATGAGGGTTGCATTTTTAGATGGCCAAGTCCTCATGTGGCCAAAGGGAAAGTATTTTGATGATGCAGTAGTGATTGGAGAACAAGAAGGAGGACTATACAAATTGAAGGGCCAACCAGAACAAGATTTGGTTTATGACTCGGTAGAACCAAATGAGCTTTGGCATAGAAGGCTTGCACATGTGCATTACAGAGCAATACCACTTGCAAGCAAAGTTGTTGAAGGTCTCCCAGAAATCCAAACAAAACATGAAGGTGTATGCAAAGGATGTGTGAAAGGAAAGAATACAAAGAAGACATTTCCAAGCAGTGAGAGCAAGGCAAAAGGAATATTGGAAATCATCCACTCCGATGTATGCAGTACAATGTCATCCAGTTCACTAAGCGGGGATGCATACTATGTTTCTTTCATTGATGGTTTTTCTAGGAAGACATGGATCTACTTCATGAAGAACAAAGATGAAGTATTCAACAAGTTCAATGATTTCAAATCCTTGATCGAGAACCACATTGAAAAGAAGATCAAGACCTTTCGATCAGATAATGGTGGAGAATTCACATCAAATGAATTCAAGGAGCTATGTAAAGACTTAGGGATTAAGAGGGAGTTGTCCACTCCATATAATCCAAAACAGAATGGGATTGCAGAAAGGAATAATAGAACTATATTCATGGAAGCTACAAGACAAATGCTTCATGATCAATATCTTCCTATGCATCTATGGGAAGAAGCTGCCAGAATAGTGGTGTATGTACAGAACCATAATCCACACAAACTACTTGAGAACAATACTCCTGAAGAAGTCTTCTCCGGCAAGAAACCAGAAGTCAGCCATCTCAAAATATTCGGTTATCCTATATATAGATACATTCCAAAAGAAAAGAGGACAAAGTTAGATCATTCAAGAAAGAAGGGTATATTTGTGGGATACTTTGAAAGCTCGATGGCTTACAGAATATACTTCCCAGGGTTCAAGAAGATTGAAATTAGCAGAGATGTAACATTTGATGAAGATTCAGCCTACATCAAATCCAGGAAGAGATCGACTGAAGAACCTGAAGAAACAAGAGAACCCAGAATTCATGACACAACCATGAATGAAGAAATTCAAGAAGAAGATCAAGAATTTGAAGAACCACAAGAACCTGTAGATCCACCTCTGGAGAAGAATCCTCATAAGCAGAAACCTGATTGGGTACATTAAATTATCCAAGTGCAGAAAGATATGGAGCTTCAGAAGAAACACCCAAAGGAAGAAAGAGAACTAGATCTTTCTCTAGTTATGTAGCCTTTCTATGTGACATTATTGATAAAGAACCTTCCAACTATGAAGAATCGACATAATGGAAAGAATGGAAGGATGCTATGATCGAAGAGTATCAAATGATCATGAAGAATGATGTTTGGGATGTTGTTTCAAGACCAGAAGGGAAGTCCATTGTAACTTCCAAATGGATCTACAAGATCAAGCATGCTGTAGATGGCAGCATCGAGAAATATAAAGCAAGATTCATGGCTTGTGGTTTCTCCTAGAAGGAAGGAATATATTATGAAGAAACCTTTGCACCTGTAGACAGATACACTTCCATCAAATCAGTACTTGCTCTGGCTGCAGTGATGAAATGGAAGATACACCAGATGGATGTCAAGACCGCTTTCTTGAATGGTGTAGTAGAAGAGGAAGTGTATGTGGAACAACCACTCGGTTTTGAGACACATGAAAGGGAGTCTCATATGTGTAGACTAAAGAAATCCTTGTACGATTTGAAACAAGAACCCAGGACATGGTATGATAGAATTGATGGTTTGCTATCTAGTTTGGGCTTTACCAAAAGTAAAGTAGACTCCAACCTTTACTACAAAGTTGAAGATGGAAATCCAGTGATACTCCTACTATATGTGGATGATCTATTTGTAACAAGTAGAGATGGGTTGATTGCTGATATGAAGAGGAAACCTTCTGCCAAGTTTGAAATGAAATACTTTGGTATGATGCACTATTTCTTAGGCATGGAGGTGTGGCAGAATGTGGATGGAATATTCCTTGGACAAGGGAAGTATGCAATAGAGATTCTGAAGAGATTCAAGATGATGGAATGCAAGGCCATAACCACACCTATGGCATCGAACCTGAAGCTATTGAGTGATGCTTCATTAGAAGCGATTGATGCTACAATGTATCATCGGATGATTGGGTCCTTGATGTACCTAACAAACACGAGACCAGATATTTTCTTTGCTGTGAACACCTTGAGACAGTTCCTGATAGATCCGAGACATGTTCACTTGATTGCTACAAAGCATATTCTAAGGTACCTAAAGGGTACAGTTGATTATGGGCTCAAGTATGAGGCGAATCAGAAGATTAAACTGGAGGGTTATGTTGATTTAGATTGGGTAGGAAGTGCCATCGATAGGAAGAGCACTTCAAGGTGTTGCGTCAGTATGGGATAAGGTGTGATCTCTTGGTTTAGAATGAAGCAATCCTATGTGGAACTGAGTACAATGGAAGCAGAGTATTTTGCATTATGTTCAACTAGTTATGAGGTAGTATGGCTCAGGAAGCTATTGTCTGATTTATTTAATCTCTAGATGGATGCTACTTGTATATTTTGCAACAACCAGAGTTATGTGAGTTTTCAAAGAACCCAGTGTTCCATGACAAGTTGAAGCATATCAAGATCAAGTATCACTATATCAGGGATATGGTGTAGAGAGGAGTAGTGAAGCTCCAGTATGTTGCGACAGACAAACAAATAGCTGATGTATTGACGAAGCCATTGGCTAGAGTGAAGTTTGAATACTTCAGGGAGAAGCTTGGTGTTCTCTAGATCGAGGTTCCCTCCAAGGGGAAATGATGAGACCTAGAGCCATTCTGACATGGGAGAGGATTAGGTTCCTTCCATGGTCAGATGTAAGGGTTGAGCCATTCTGTCATGGTGAGAGGATTTGGTTCCTTACATGGCAGATGTGAGTGCTGAGCCATTCTGATATGACTATAGGATTGGTTCCTACATGATCAGATGTAAGTGCTAAATGCCATTCTTGGAATGGATGCACCTGGTCAGTTACCAAGAATACTCAGTCTAGGACTAAGGGCCATTCTGATATGACTGTAGGATGTAGTCTTACATGATCAGATGTGAGCACATGGCCATTCTGATGTGATTGAGGGAAGTTCCCCACTTGATCAGATATAAGGGTTGATGCCATTCTCTGGGAGAATGGAGGCACCTAGTTAGTTACCAGGAATCCTCAGTCTGGGACTGAGAGCCCTTTCAATGTGATTTGCTTACACATGGTCGAATGTAAGTGCAGAGCCTTTCTGACAGGATGAGGTTGGATATAAGTGTTGAGCCATTCTGGCACGATGTGTTTACACATGGTCAGATGTGAGTGTTGTGCCTTTCTGACAAGATGGGGTCGGATGTAAGTGTAGAGCCTTTTCGACAAGATGAGGTCAGATGTAAGCACTGAGCCATTCCGGCATGATGTATTTACAAATGGTTAGATGTGAGTGCTAGGACATTCTGACAAGATGAGGTCAAATGTAAGAGTTGGGTGGGCCTTTCTGACTTAGGGTCAGATATAAGTGCTAAATACCTACATGAAGGGTAGGAATACAACCAGCATGAAAAAGGGTTGGCTCTGTAGAACTTCCCGTGATGAGAAGAATCGAGATAGCACCATTCTAAAATAGCACGTGATGATGATCCAGACTTGATGCTGATCCAGATCAAGTAATGATCCATATTTTATGATGATTCAAATTTGATGATGATCCAGAATTGATGATGATACAGTGATGATGATCCAATAGTGATGATCCAGTGGTCATGATGATCCAGATCCTGTGATGAAGAAGACTTGAAGAAGAAGATGACTTAGAAGATGAATCGAAGACGAAGAAGACTTGAAGATGAAGAAGACTTGAAGACAAAGAATACTTGAAGATGAAGATGATGTGATGATCCAATCATTACAGAGAAGAAGACCAGTGCTAAAAATTGTGTCTTCAGAATACCTTCCTAGTTAAGAGGGAGTGTTAATGTATTTGTAACTTCGGAATGTATTCACATATATATATCTTATGTCTTGTACCCCAATGTTTATTCTGGGATGTGTCTGTAATGTAATTGAGTCATGTCATGCCCTGATGTTTCGATCGGGAGGATCTATAATGTAAACAACTCATGTCAATTCATTGTGGGTAACCCTCCTATTGGTCAAGGGTTAAAGTCCCCGCAGTTCTGGGGCACTAGGGTTATTAGACTCACCTAGTGAAGTCAGCCCTAGTTAGGTTTAGTCAAGTCAAGAATTAGTATAAATAGAGAGTTAGCCTTTCTATTTATCACACACTTACTCACACTTAGTTGTAGTGCATAGTTGAGGAAGAAGAAGACACTGGGGCTAGGAAGAAAGAGGTTACTGCTGTTGAGAGATCATATTACTATTTTGGGATTTTCTATTTGGTGTTGATTCTATCTCTGAGGAAGCTGCAGGGTTTTCTCCATTTATGGTTTCCCTGAGGAAAAAAATTGGGTTCATTGTCTCTTGTGTTTGATTGCTGTGCTTGTTATTCTCTTAGTTAAAGATCCTAATATAATGCTAGCTTAATGTTAAAAAAAACATTTTTCACTCAATACCTCCAAAGTTGGGGTGGTCAGGTTCACATTTAGGCCTATTGAGGTTATTAGAGTGTATGTGTCAATGTATAAACATGTTAGGCATCAAGTTCAAGTCATATGAACATGTCTAAGTCCCTCTAGGTTTTTTATTTTTTTTAAATTTTTTTAGTGTTTTTTATTAAAATTTAATTTTTCCAAAACTTAGGCTATTTTTTAATAGTTTAATTGGAAAAATTGGTTTTGTAATAAAAGTGGGCTTGGAAGTGAGATTCATTCATGTAGGTGCTCATTTTAAAGCTAAGATCACCCAGTAAACCTTTAGACCCACTTTTTCCTAGTTTTGAGTGATTTTCCATCACTCATGTCAGAAAGCCCCAAAAAATCAATTATTGATTATTTTAATTAATAAATTGATGAATAATGGACCAAATCCAAAATCTTAGATCAATGGATTTTCAACCGATTTGATTGAAATCAGTCTCATTAGCACCAGATTGACTAGATCTGATAAATCCTTGACTCAAGGAGGTGATCTGGGTGGAGCCAAAGTTGAAATTCAACTTCCTTTATGGGGAATTGTGCCCTCTCTCTCTCCTCCACATGTGTGGGCTCTTCTGGGAGCTCTATGCTTGATGATTCACTCAATAGGTTGATTTGTCAGCTCAATCAGCCCCCCGATTGCCAAGTAGATTCAGTGGAAGCTCAGTTCAGCTTCATATTAGGCATTGATGGACTCTCCTTTAGCTGTAGTGGTCTATCTCCCTGGGATTTGTGGCCCCTCTGGGCTGGGGTTTCAATTTCTTGTATAAACAAAGCACAGATCACCTCTTCCAAGCTAGTTAAAACTGCTATTAAGGTGTTGTTTCTATTGTAATATTGTTATTATTTCTTATTCTGGAATAATGAAGCTTTGGAGGCAAGATCTATCGTGTAATGCTCTTCATGTGTGGATGGTGATTGTTAGATGCTTATGAGGTATAATTTGTGTTATTTATCTTTTATTTTGTTGGTTACCTATTGGCCTTGAAGGATAGAGATCCCTCTTGTTAGGGTAAGATTTTATTCTAGTTTGATTTATGCTCTTATTGTTTGCTTGTTTCAGATCTATTGGAGTTGCATGTATTTTAAGTTTAATTGCATGCTTTCCAATTATCTTTTCAGGAAGAATGTTGGAGCAGTGCCCCATAGCTACAGGAAAATTTGCTATATCAGAACAAGGAATTCAAAGGAAACAGTACCTGAAGAGGCCGAGAAGAGAGAGCTCAACCACTACATTCAAGGTAGCAGCGACGACAAGAGGGCTCATCTACCCTCATAAATGGAAAAGGAGCAATGAGCCGAGGTATTAAAGACAAAGGACAGAAGGGGAGAAACCGAGGAATCGGCTCCCATACCAGAGATCATCGCCGAAAATAGTGGAAGACTGCAGAGAGCTGTAGTGTGAACAATAATCGGTAGTTCAAAGTACAGATAGGTCGACTATCATAGTTAAGGTTTTTGGGTTACTATTGGGATAGGCCCATAGTTTTGTATCACGGTGACACCTTCAGGCCACCTATTTAAGCATGTATTTTGTATTGTGAAAGGTTAGACCTTGAGACCTTTAGACATTCAGGAAGTTAAGACAGTTAGTTTGTTAGCTAGAAAGAGTCAAGCTCTGGTTCTGTTATTCAATCTGTAGTTATCTTACTGTAACCAGTAGCTAGATCCTTTAACACAAATGTAACAATTTGTAGGGATTGAGAGAGAGAGAAACAATATATTGTAAGAAGAAATCATTAGAGGAAGAGAAGAGATCTAAGAGAGAAGGGATCCCAGCTGAGTGTGTGGAGTTTCCCAGAAGATCTCAAGCTGCATAGTAGGTTGCAGTGGAATTGTGTGTACTCTCTCAAGATATAATAAAACACAGTTCCTATGGACGTAGCTTCCTCCCCTGGAAGTGAACCACGTAAAATCCATGTGTTGTGCGATTGTTTCATGTGATTGTGCTTTACCTATTTTCTATCTTTCATCTGTTACATGAATGTTTCTCATCAGTTAATGAATGCATGTATGCTATCCTTCATTTACAGTAACATAGAAGGTTAAACGCAAGTTGAATGTATCAAGTATTCTGTATATGAGTTTATCAGTGCTTGACTCATGATAGTGACAGTTACTGTGTTAGTGATTCCTATATAGTTAGTTCAACAAGTTGAGCGCAATAGATGTTGAGCGTGTTAAACTATAGAATCAAAGTGAGTTTGTTAACACCCTGGTGAAGATTAACTGAGCTATTATTTCCCAAGAGGAAGCCTCTGGTCCTCCAGAGTTGACACGTATATTGAGCCTTGCAGTAGGAAATATCACAGTGTAGAAAGGCAATATCGCATTGTCGGAGGAGCTGCGGTGTGAGATATCACAGGTTACGAGTTGATCAGAAGAGAATTCTGTGCATTGTCCTAGAAGCTACGATGCGATAGAGCCAGTCCCCTAGCAGAGTCATCTGGGAAGAGAGAAACAACATCTCATAGAGAGATCCCACTGGTTAACTAGAGTTAAGAGGCACTAGGATGCTACAGAACCTGGTTGAGGACACCTGAGTCTTCAACCACCCCATCTAAGATCACTTCAGGTGAGACTTCAAGCCATTCTACGGTCTGTCACCGAAAGGGTCAGTGAGCTAGGGGTTTTGTTGGTACAATAAAGTAAACCCAGGTCTTCCCAGAGATAGCCAACAAATGGTTACATTGCCTTAGGACTTTCCCAGCTCTGAGTTAACAAATGGTATTTTGAACAAATTGAAGAGCTAATGTTCTGTTGGCATCCTACTAAAGAAGAACTTAACCAGTGGGTTGAGTCTAAGGAAAGAGAATTTGCTGTGAAAGAAAATAAGAGTCCTAGGTTTAGTACAGAGGACTGGTTACAAAAACATATCTTCACAGACCTACATGAGATATTTTTTGTGACCTATGCAAATGAGTTGTACGATTGGTTGTCAAAGTTGAATGATAAGCATATATTCAAGAAGGAAAGGAACATTGTCTGGACACTGGAGCTGATTCACACTGTGAAGAGCATAGATAATCCCATTTCACGGGCAGTAGACTTCTGGCTTGCAAGTTTGCTGGAGAGTTTCATCATAGAGTTTGCAATTGATCAAAGAAAGAGTTTCAGCGAAGCAGAGAGGTACTTCTTCAAAGGATATCACGGTAAGTACTTGAACTCTTTAAATTTGTCTCTTAAGATGTTATTACATGAAAAAGGAGTACTGGATATATTCTCAAATGAATAAGTTAAGTAAGTGTAATGTCACAAGAGTTTGAGAGTGACTTTGAAGAAATTGGATGTACACATAGTGGTAAGAAATATAAAGTAGATTTCAGATCTTCCTTCGTTGAAGATAGTTTGGACAGTACTAGAGAACAGAGTCAAAGTAATAGATAAAACACAGCAGGGGGTATCCCTTACCACCCTTATACACCATAGAAACCAACCAGGACTCAGAATAATCCCACAGGAACTCCATCTAGTAGTTCACACACAGTACATACTACCTTTACACCACCTACATCTACACCGCCAAGTGGTAGTAATACAGCAAATCAGAATCCACCATGTAGAAACAGAATGGGGGATGACATGAAATTACCTACCTTTAGGGGTATAGGGGTAGAAGACCCAGAACAACATTGGTTCCTATGTGAAGCTGTATGGACCATTAAACAGATCCAGGATGACAATACTAAGCTTGTTCAGTTGGCCACTACACTTAGAGAAAGAGATCTAACATGGTATATGAAGTATACATCAGCACATATTAGAACACTTGTAGAGGTCAGGACTGCAATGATTAAGGAATTTAAGAAACCCAAGTCTAAGTCACAATGTATTACAGAACTTAAAGACATCAAATAGTTACCCACAGAGTCAGTATGGGATTTCGATCAGAAATTTAAAGCTCTTATAGACCAAGTCAGTTTTGAGTTTGCATTGGAGCAGCATAAGGAATGGTTCATCGCAACACTGCTCCCTCATATCAAACTTCCACTAATGCAACATAAACTCCATATGTAGGATGACGCATTGGGGATGGAAATGAAACTAGAGGCTTTGCCTTGAGCTGAAACTAGTGGAGGTATGAAAAACTTACAGAATCAGTTAGCCAATCTCACTTTACAGCTACATGAGATTAAGAAAGGAAAAGAGTTTGCACAAAAACTATGGTGTACAAAGTGTAAAGGACATGGCCATACTAAATATAACTGTCCAGTATTTGTAGAGTATCTAGAAAGTGGGGCTCCTAACCCCTTAGTATAGAATCAAGGGCCATGGTGTGAAATCTGTAGAACAAGAGGACATAGACCACTAGAATGTCCTTTACTTCAGAAGTATGTACAAACTCCTAAGAATTTATAGTGCAACTTTTGTAAGTCAGTAGGACATGATGAAAATAATTGCAGAGCTTATGATTTCATGATAGAGAGAAAACATGACTTCTACAGACTCCAGTCAGAGACATCAGGTCCATCAGCAATACCACAGCATGAACTGACTCATGATGGCCGTGGTAGAGGATTCAGAGGATGAGGTCATGGTGGAGGCTTTGGCCGTGGCCATGGACCGATTGTTTGTTACAATTGTGGATCCATAGGACATTATGCTAGAGATTTTCAAAACCCTACGACGACATGTAAGTATTGCAAGTCCTATGATCATACTATAGGAGAATGTCCTATATTGATAGCCAATATTAAGGATCCTAAGCCAGCAGTAAACCAGAATATTCAGCTTATTGCTTCTGAACAGAAAGAACCAGAACCAAGAGTCAATGTTCTGACTTGTAGTGGTGCTTCTACTAGTACCACATCATAGGATGCCGAAAAGAATACAGGTCCGCAGAGGGTGTGTAAAGCCACTGATAAATATACACCACTTGACCTGCAAAAGAACAAAGAAACATTTCAGCAAGATAAAAATTTCTTTACTGACCCCACACTAGCAGCATCGCAGGTATTGCCTTGTAGGGGCGTACCGCAGTAGAAACCTTGTGGCATTAGTCCTGTGCAGACTTCGCAGGCTACCACATCGGGAAGGTGCAAAGAGGACAAGTTACTAAGAAGTGTACAATCCTTCCTACAGAGTTGCTTGAAACTCGTAAGAAATGAGAAAGCCATAGGAGAGATTTAGCGCATCATAGATCAGTGTCAGCAGTATTCTTCTGTGAGTAGTACACAGCATGTTGTTCATAATATTATGGGCCATACAAGAACCAGAAGAGAAATGAAACTCACAGCACAAATTGGAGAGTTTGAAATTGATGAGGTAATCCTAGATTTAGGATCAGAGGTAAATGTTCTGACTAAGCATACATGGGAATAGATGGGTAGCCCTAAGTTAGCCAGATCACCTATCCATCTGTGATTAGCCAATCAGTAGAGGGTATCACCACTGGGTCGATTACCACAAGTACCAGTTGATATTGATAGAGTTCGCAGCTTTACAGATTTTGAAGTCATAGAAATTATTGGTGATAGCAGACCATATCTAGCTTTATTAGGTATTGATTGGGCAATTGATAACATGGCTGTTATCAATTTGAAGAAAAGACAAATGACCTTTGAGGATAAACAGATTTGAGTCATCACATTGTTGGATCCTTTCCAGGGTCCTCACTACATTAAACCTATCAAAGCAGAGGAAGAGGTGCGTAATATGGAAAGCCTCTATCAGATGACTGCTAACCAGAGTGATTATATCAATCCCACCGCAGAATGAAATATTAGTTGGCGATGCGACAGCTCATGCGCATCAGAGTCGGAGGATGGTTTAGAAAATTGGTAGAATAGACTTTATGAAGTCTCAGCTCACAGATGTGCATTTATGACTAAGTCACTGCGATGGATTGGTGCAGAGATTAAGGATATTCCATCGTTTGATGGATTAGTAGATGTCAATGAATTTTTACAGTAGTTTGAGTAGGAAATCCCTCATGAGCAAAGGATGGCGGCTATTTGTTACGGAGAAAAATTCTTATGGCTTGGGGTACCACAACAGACAGATTGACTCCAGAAATCAATCCTTTCCAATATGTAATCAAAATTAAATATCTAACACTAAAGGATCAGACCTCATACCTTATTTCGGACAGTTGAAGTAGATCCCCGTTGAGCTTTCCAATATTCACTTGAATTGATTTATTACTTCCTCAACAACAAGTAAACAATACAAGAATACTATATATCATGGTGTTAGATCTATTCTAGCATATATAATCAATAATGTAAAATAATTTGACATAATCCAATGGATACAACATGCATTCAAACACACATTATTGGATAGGAAAAGATATTTCTATTAATATAAATAAGAGATTACAAGATAGATACAATATCTGACGGCACGTCTGCGAACAGGAGAAACTGAATCCCCCACTTGGGCCTCCACCACTTCAATCCTCTATCTCTTGATAACAAGCTCACAAAAAAAAGGCAATCTTGGGAAGAACACAAAAGTGCTCCAAGGGACAAAGGGATGCAGACTCAAGCATAAGTTCTGGCAATAATGGACTATAGTTTCTTTGTTCTCAATTCTCTGTTCTTGCCTTCAATGTACCAAGGGGTTCCTTATATAGATTTCAAAGGGATAATGAAAGGTCGAATCCAAGTGATCTCAAGGCATAGGGAAGGCCAAGAGTCAGATGAGTCGGATCAGATGAGTTGGATCCATGTCAAGGAAAACTCCAAAAGGATTTGGATTATGCACACATCCCGATGTACGCGGTTTTAGTGGACAAACCCGCGTATGTATGTGCTTATAGGTTTAAAAGTCGCGTATAGCATTTTTCATGTGTTTTTAGGGATGATCAAGGAAACATCAAAGGACAAAAAATGGTCCATGGGGTCTAAAGAGTCTACAGCGGGACAGGGGAAGGCCATACAAAGTGTGATTCACCTAGAGTGGTGAAATCCGCTATAACAGATGCCCCCTAATGTGTGAGGTCAGAGGGGTCATACGATGGCCGAAATACATTATAAGTCCATCCCAGAAGTGGAGTGATGAAGGATCCCAAATGGAAGACCAGCCACCCAATTAGCATAGTACCATAATACAACTCTGTATATAACTGCAAGTACATATAGTAGTCCTAGATACATAAGAGTACAATGGCCATGAATAGGCATGATACATGATGTCACATATGTGGTCATAGACACGTACAATATACATAGATCAGAATCTCCATGATGAAGATATACAAAGGACCATGATCTCCAAAATGGCTGAAGATAGATAACAGATCTAGATCTCCATAGTGGCTGAAAATATCTGACATATACTGAAATCAAGTCACGAGAGCTGAAATCTCATGAACACAGGCACGATCAAGGAGGTAGCATATAATAAATGCCACCAATTTGGAAAGTCTTCTACACAAACCACTACAAGTACATGTCCTACTATGCGAATAGAGGTGTCGAGGTCAAACATAGTAGTCCATCATCTGATTACCGGTCATTAATGTATACCGTTAACAGACGTGAGATCACCCACCAATGAAGAAAATGGGAATCAAGGTACTAGAGTGCAAACTAACAAGTGTGAATAAATGTGTTGAGGTTGAACACTTGAGAGGATCCATCAATCAGGGGACATTTATGTATTCCCATAAACTGTCGATGGCGAGAGAACCTGCCACTGATGACTGCAAGTCTCAAGGCACTCAAAAGGACTCTAGACTCCAATCCTAGAATAAATGATCTGAATTCGATGGGTTGAAATCCACTGGAAGGAGGGAATTAAGGCACCCTCCATCATCCAACACTAGGTACTCAGCAAAGCTGTATAATGTGGAAGGACTCGATCATAAGGTGCATGAACTAGTAACTCTATCGGGAATGGCCAAAATGCAAAGTCAAGATAACTAAGGAATGGCCAACTCAAGCTTCAATTTCCTTCGAACAAGAGCATAATGACATATGGTGACTAAATGAAGACATCATAGAATCGATATACAAACTGGGACATCTCTGTGACACAGGAGGCATCAACAGAGGCTCCATAGGGACTGGAAGCTTAACCAGTCGATGGAGATAAACTCAGATAAACGAGTACAGCTTCTAAAGTCAAACTATAACCCAACCAATGGATGTGATATATAGTGCTCTGTTCGAAGGCGACATGACTCGACAGCTGCTGAAGATAACATCTTTCCTTGTCCGGCTTTTTGGTTTTATAAATTTTTTTTGGACTTTTTTAGTTATTTGAAAAGCTTGAAAAAAGAATAAACTAGCTTTATAGTTACAAACTAGGAGGAGACGAGTGTCATCAAGGAAAACAAACTAGTTCCAAGCAGTGGAACATACCTATGCTCAATACAAGGATACATGTGTAATATATCGACACTCGGGGGAAATTCCCCTCTCGGTAAAAGGGAAATCAAGCTGCGAAGGATATGAAAAAATGGCTCTACATGGCTAGACATGAGACAAGCTCGGGCTATATGGCTGAAACGCAATGTCAGGGGAGCCGGCGTAAAGCTCAATAAGGCAGGAAAAGCTCATGATAATGCATTCACAACTTGACAATAGGGAGTCCAGAGGGAAACAGGCTAGCATAAGATCAAGAGGAGTATGAGGCTCTTGCGAAATGTCATGGTGGTACTATACAATGGAATCCCACACCCTAAAGGACAAAACGTCAGCATGGGCACCAAATGCAAATAAGGTGCTAACTAGGGTACCCATGTAAGGTGAATCTCTACCACTCACATCATGCCACTTCTAAAGTAGCAAGAAGGTTCTGTGACATAATAGAGTGGGTTCGTACCTAAGGTCACGGTGATATGGTCACAAGGTCATGCAAAATGTAAACGGTGGTGAACCTAACCTATATGCTAGTTTAGACATGATACCTGAGATAGGCATGAACGGGTCAATCCAAAGGCTGAAACGACACTGAAAAAGGGCTTCTACATCACAAATTATGTCAAAAACGATCCAAAATGGTTAGAAAATGTCAAAACTATAGGAAAGGGGGTAAAATTTTTCAAATATTTGAAATTTTTTCTATAAATAGTAAAAAATATAAATCATTTGAAACTTTTACCCATTGGAGCTCTGATTTTCAACTGCAAATTCCAGGAGATCCAGTCGGCGGAATTCACAACCGTTTCTTCCAGGTATTTACTCATGCTCTCTTGCATTTTGATATAATTTTTGTAAGTTTTCATGGTTAAATGAGTTTTTTAAGCCATCCCAAAGTGTGCGCTACAGCCCACGCAGGTATCGAGGATTTTTCTGTGTATAGGGCTGGATATACGTGGAAAAGGGGATAAAATCCACGTACATACGTGGTTGTTTGCAAAACAGTCACGTATGAGGCCACGCATGTGTTTTTACAAGAATCTAATGGATAATTTTGCAATTTCTTTTGCAGGATGGTGCTAGAGCGGAGAGAGCATGAGCATGGTGAAGTAGAGGAAGCAGTAAGGGCTGACTTAATGGCTCAACGGGCTCTATGTGCATGTGGACTCTAGAAGTTTTGGTGTATTGGTGGTTTGAGGGCTAAACCAAGACTACTACAGATGCTGGTAGACTATTGGGATCCAGACTCGGAGTCCTTTCACATTGATGGGATGTCTCTCACCATAGAGGTGGAAGACATATACTTTATCACTGGTATTTCTAGACGAGGGGAGGTGGTGAACCTTCCTTCGTGAGGTGGGCCAGGAGGTGGCATAACTATCGATGAGTACATAGTTGTGTACTGCTACCCAGATACTGAGAAGGTGGGGAGTCAAGTCCCCACCAATGCTATACAGGTGCTGAGCCTAAAGGCCATATTACTGACACTGGGTAGGATAGCAGGCTTAGCATCACTCCATCAGGCTTCATGGCCACTGATGTTCTACACAGTGGAGTGTATGAGACCCACCATCTATGAATGGAGTACCACACTACTGAGCAACATGAAACACCAGCTCAGTGAGTGTAAGGCAGGTAGGATATAGAACTTCGGGTTCAACAGCATTTTGAGCATGTTTTTCTTCGAGCATGTTCTAGGATTGAGCCCCAGAGTGGACTTTCCTCTCCACGGCGTATGAGATCTAGCCCAATGACGTTGGGCAGATGCTATGCACAGACTGGGGGGTGGTAGGGTGTCCAACCCATATCCAGATGACTTCTTTCCATGGTGGTGACGACAGATAGTTTCCATAGACGAATACCCCTATGCAGGGATAGACTTCTGGAGGGATCCAGACATGCCATTGCCACCAGGATTGGCATATGGTGATATAGGTACCGAATCTCGACTCTCACTCTTTTTAAATTTTTTTGAGTTATTTAATTTTTTTGTATTTTCTTGATTATGTGAAATCAAAAAGACATTTTTTTGCACGACAATACATAGTGACATCTACCATTTGTGTGCAGATGTGGGACCATGGCAGCCAGAGGGCTTCCCTCGTCATAGACGGAGGGGAAGAGGTGATGACATCATGGGTGTGGATGTAGAGCGAACGCTCCAGAGCATTCATACCAACTTTGTGAGATTGACTCATAGAGTTCCCATGGCACAAGTCGAGGACTTGCCTGAGGCCATGCAGCGGCAGGTGGTGGGTGTACCACATGCATGGGTGCGTTTATTTCAGTGGCTAGCTAGATCCGTAGTGATGTTCCATGATCACAACCCTCCTCCACCTCCACAGGATTAGAAACCTAGGAGTGTATATGTTTTGTACTACCATGTATTATATGATGGTGGCTTGAGAGCCCCAATTTTGTATCATGACACTATGTATTACCACATTTTTTATGTATATAAATTTTTTTATGGTAATCAATTTATTTATTTACATGTGTAAAAATTGTGTTTGTGATTAATTTATTATGAATGAGACAATTTCCAATCTAACACGTAGTTAGCATATGAGTCAGCAACTTGATTATTATTTCTTGGAATGTGTATATATGTTATATTGTCAAATTGTCGTTCTAACAATCTCACACGTAAGAATCTTCTCAATAACGTCGGATCTCTAACATGGTACAAACCATTGAGCTATGACACTTCTAACTCCGAATCAAGATGTACCTCAAGAGATAGAACGCCATGTAGAATGGCATCCCGTAATAGCTCAATAATGGCGCTATATTCAGCAACATTGTTGGAAGATGGCCATAGACATATACCTCCTGAAGATAGTACCTGACCCATAGGAGTTATAAATCACCCAAGCAGTAGAGGCTGAGTGTTTAGTGTGACAGCTTGCACCATCCATGAATCCTATGTAGGTGGAAGATTCCATTTCCATCTGCCAAAAGAAATGGAAACTAATTACAAACCCAATCACGATAAGAAAAAGACCTAACTATGCAAAGCTGTACAATAATATACAACAAGCAGCCTTGGCTAAAGAACATGCATAGTATTTTTTGAGATAGAGCCCATTTCTAGGCTCCACCAAAGCTGTTCCTTCATAATCCACTAACTCATAGGCACCCTTCTCTAAGACACGCTTGACCATGTAAGGACCACACCACATAGGATTAAATTTCCCTGCCCCCAAGGGTTATTTTGATTGATCCCACAAAAGGACCAAGTCTCCTTCACTAAACACTCTCAGATGGATAGACTTATCGTATTGGATCTTAACGTGACATTTATTAACCTCTAGACCCACCAAGGCATCCCGATACTACTCATCAAGTTGCTCAAGGTGAACCAAACGCTCCTCCAAAGGTGAAGTGTCTGGTAAGAGTTCCACAGCTAGCTTCAATGAAGGAATCTCGCATTCAACCGGCAATATCGAATCCACTCCATGTACGAGCTGATATGGAGAAAAACCAGTGGTAGTCTTCACTGCGGTTCGATATTCCCACAAAGTAGGGTATAACATAATGTGCCAATTCGTCTTGCTTTGTGCAATGGTTCATTGGAGAATGGACTTGAGTGATTTATTCACTATCTCAATCTGTCCATTCGCTTGGGGGTAGTAAGAAGAGGAGTGCTCTTGCTTATACCCTAACTTGGATTCCAACTCTTCCATCATACGGTTTTGAAAGTGTGAGCCATGGTCAGTGACAAGCTCTTTCAGAATCCCAAACTGAGTAATAATTTGGTTGAATACAAAGTGAGTAGATATCTCACCGTTGGATTTTACTGTAGGCATAGCCTCAGCCCATTTTATGAAATAATCAACAGGCACTATAATGGGATGCTGCCCCCCAGCCGAAGATGGGTTGCAATCCATAAAATAGAGCCCCCACTTAGTGAAGGGACCGACAGTGATAATGGGATGTAACGGGGCAAGTTTTGAGTGCATATTACGTGCAAACACCTGGCAAGGGTGGCACCTCTTGACCACATCAATACAATCCTTAAAGATTGATGGCCAGAAATAACCCGCTCTCAAAATATTTTGAGCTGTAGAAAGCCCAGATAAATGACCACCACATGCTCCTCCATGGAAATCATTAGCACAACCTCATCCTCCTCATGAGTTAAACAACGTCGTAAAATGGAATCTACCCCACGGTGGTACAAAGTATTGTCCACTATAAGGTAGTTCTTAGAGACGTGACATAATCGTCGTCATTCATCTCGTGAGAGGTGAGTAGGGGTCTTCTGTGTTTGTAGATATACTATGATATCCCCATACCATGGGTCAGACATTGAGATTAAGAATATGTGTTCATCAAAAAATGTATCTTCACAAACCAACTCCTCAGCCTCACTCAGCAAATCCGATATAATCTCTGCAAAAATTAAAGACTTCTTCGATTTTGCCGAAACAAACTCAAGATAAAATTCTTGCAGAATGAAAATCCATTTATTATACTTTCCCCCAATCATCCTTCATTTGAGGATGAATTGAAACGGATTGACATGGGCCACAACCAAGGTCTGGATAAGGAGAATATAATGTCTCAAATGCTGAACCACATGTACGGTAGCCAAGGAAAGCTTCTCGATATGAGAATAATGAATCTCTGCATCAATAAGGTTTCGGCTCAGATAATATATGACATGCTCTTGGAGCTCCTCATCCTCTTGAACCAAAACCATACCAATCGTTTCTAACGATGTGGCCACATATTATAGAAAATCGCGGCTATAATCCGGAGGACTAATCACCGGGGCCGATGCTAGGGCTTGCTTGAGTGCATCGAAGGACTCCTGGGCTTTCTCATCCCATTCAAAGGGAGTATCCTTCTTCAAGAGACGCATGAAGCCTCTAGTCAAATTGGCAAAGTTAACAACAAACCTTCGTAAGAAGTTTTCCATGCCTTGCAAACATTGAAGATTACAAATATTCTTCGGGGGAGACAACTGAAGTATTGCCTCAACCTTCAAAGGGTCGACTCTTATACCCTCTTTCGAAACGATGAATCCTAACAAACGACCTGACTTCACGCAAAAGATGCACTTATGAGGATTTAATCTAACCGAATAGTGTCGGAATCTTTCGAATACCAATCTCAAGTGATAGGGATGACGCATTCTCATACGAGAATGAGCAACGAGGTCATCCAAAAATACTTCAATAATAGACTTGAGATCATGGAAGATCAAGGTCATCGCCCATTGAAATGTAGCTCCAGCGTTTTTAAGGACGAAAGGCATTTTTCGATATGCAAATGTTCCCCAAGGACAAATAAATGCAGTCTTGTGTTGGTCCTCAAGTTTAATCTGGATCTGATTATACCCAGAAAAGTCATCCATGAAGGAGAACACCTCGCTACCCGCACACTCATCCAAAATATAATCTATAAATGGTATGGGTAAGTTATCCTTAGGACAGGCACGGTTCAAACCGTATAAATTAGTGCATATGTGGATCGCTCCCTGCTTCTTATCCACCGGAACGGGATTTAAAACCCACTCCATGAAGGGAACGGAATAGATGAAACTGGCTTTCCACAGCTTCTCTATCTCTACCTTAATGGCGGGTGCTTTCCTAGGGTCCACGGCACGTAAACGTTGTCGAACAGGCTTAGCATTGGGGTAAGTATTAATCTCGTGCTCGACAATATGAGGGTCAATACCTGGCATATCATCGTAAGACCAAGAAAAAACATCGTGGAATTCCTTGAATAGCTCGGTATATTCCATAATCTTACTATGGGAACATTCCGCCCCAGTATAGACATTCCCAATGGTGCCAGGATTGCGAGATATGTTGATAGGAATCATGGAAGATATGTTCGCCATGTTTCCGTCAACCATCAGAACAAGAGAGCTTAACGGAACCACAGGACTACCAACTCTCTGACTAAGAATATCCCTATAATCCTCATGCTCCAAACGGTCAAGCACTGGAAGGAAGTACGATCTATGATGAAGTTCCTCCCATGGTGGCTCAACTCCCGACATAGACTCAATAATCACTTCATCTGAAGGGAAAACCATATCAAGGTAGTCGTGGGCACGAGAAGACTGTACTACCCATGTCAGCAGCACATAGGGGTCTTCCTCCTTTGTCCGTGAAGAGGAAGAACAAGGCTCTGTAACACTCTTGAGATTAGCTTGATAAGCTATCATGGCTGCAGGCAACGACACGCTCGTCTCGACAGGCTCATTTGAAGTACTCGGTCTAGGAAGAATCCAAGGATCTTCCATATGAGTCGTGTGAAAAGACATCGAGGTTGTAGATGTTGAAGCCTCATCGGAACAAGATCCTATCATGAGGATCAGTGCAGGACAGCTAAAGATTCCCATGAGGGATGGATACATGCCTACACCCACACTCCAAGTTGTTGGCTAAGAGTGCTCAACGATCGGGACCGAAGCTCCTGAGGATGTGGTAACAGGTGGATTCTTAAATGCCATTTGATCAATCATTATAATATTCCCGTTATGTGGAAAGCATACCATGTGGAACAAGGAAGAAGCAACAGCTTTCATACTATACATCCAGTTCCTACCCAGCAAGAGATTGTAGTCAAGGGGCGCATCAACCACCTCAACCTCTATCGCAATGGTATTCCCCCCCAAATAGACTTTAAGGGAAGGAAGGATACCGTGCAGCCTAAAAGATCTCCCATCAAACACAATTAACATAGTCGCTGATTTAGACAGCTCGGGAGAACCCAGACCCTTCCAACAGGACAAAGACATCACAGAAGCTGTAGTGCCCTCGTCAATTACAATATGCTTGACAATCATATTAAGACATTCTACGTGCACCAAAAGAGACACATAGTAGGGCAAGTGAGGCTGCAGTCCTGCAGTTTTAAATTTGATCACCGAGAAAGAATCATCTTCATTCACACCAAGGGCAGAAAGCAATGCCTTCCTTTGTGAAGGACAACTCTGAAGCACTTCCAATGCAGACATCGCACAAGGAGTATGGCCCAAATCCTTGACAACTAAATAATTTTGGGTGGCTCAGGCATTTGGATTATGTCCCAAGCGCTTAAGGACTCCCTTAGGAATGTGAGGTGCAGCCTCAGGTTTATACGGAGGTTTCTTAATGCGCAAAGGGGTTCCTGCTGGATCAGGCTCTTTGCCTGGGTTGGGTTGTGACAAACTATAATCTTTCACATGAGTCACAACCTTGGCAGCATGGACCATGTTAATGCACCCACGAGCACTAGTCTCTGGTGGATCATTCTCACTAGACTGGTCATGGGACTTCGATTTCATATTTTGGTTATGTGGTAAAGGGTTAGTTAGCACAGTTGGGCCTTGTGCTAAGAATCTCGAAGCTTCATCAATCTGAGGGCACAAGTAAGTGAGGCGATCATCCTTACATAACTTGCAAGGGAATTTAACTTTACGTTTCGCTTGCTTGTCCCCCCCAACATTTTTACCGTTCTTGTCATTATTGGTAGCATTCTCATTCTTATTCCCATCCTTTCAATTATTATTTTTACCCCTTTTTCTATTCCATCCGGGCTGCTGGTTACCCTTCTGGTCCAACGATTGCACAGAAATTACATTCACCATTTGGGCGGGTTGAGACGAAGCTGTAGCTTGTCCCGAAGCATATTGGTTGAGTGACAACTGAATAACTTGTTTTGCAACCGAATCTATAGGTTTTGCACTTGTACAGCCCACAATGCCATCGGCATGTGGTCTAGGTTTGACTTTGGGATCGAAACTGGAATGAGGAGCATTGGGAATAATCTCATACAACAAACTGGACTAAGCATAGATAGAGTCCAGTTCCTGCACCCTAAAAATTGCTTGTTCCTCATTCTGCACTCCGGATGTGGAAACATCCTTCGCTATATATGGCAATAACGATTTGAGGAACCACTCAAGAAGGAACTCTGGCGGTATAAAAGCTTTAATTAACCTCTTCCATCTATGCCACTCTTGAATATGATCATAAATATGGGTGGCTTTATCTTGCCAAAATGTTGACAAGATTTTAGTACCAGTGTCATAGCGCACTGGTAGCTGGAAGTGATTAAGAAAATTCATCGCAAGGTCGTCGAACACAGTGAAAGCGCCCCTAGGTAACTCTATATACCATTTCGCAGCAGGTCCTGTGAGGGTGCGTTGAAATAGTCTCAAACGGATGGAGTCCTAATGTAATGAATTCGAAGAGCACCATAGGTGAAATGTAGTAACGTGTTCACTCGAATCCTCTCCCGGTTTTCCTTCGAACTTAGGTATGTCTGAAGGAAGTTTGGTAGGGACAGCCGACGAAGCCGGGTTGTGAGCCGCAGGATCGTTCGTAAGTCTCAATAAGTCAGGAAGGTTAACCGTTGCGAGGAAAGGAAGCCTAGGATGATGAGATCTATGGACCACTCCCTGGTTCATATAGGGTTGATTACCACCATGGCCTTGGCCATAGTGTCCTCCTCCTGTCTGACCCATATAGGGTGGCATGGAAGTACCATAGTATGGTGGCCCTTGACTAGTAGGAGCTATGAAGCCATAATTAGGAGAGTAAGCAGGTTGTTGATACCCACCTCCATAAGGTGAAGAAACCTATCCATACTGTGTCCCATAATAGGGTCCATAGGTCATCGCTTGTGATGCCCCATGAGACACTCCGTAGGTTGGAAGATAAGCTCCGGAAGTTGGAATATACATACCGGAAGTAGGGATATAAGTCCCGGAAGCAATAGGATGACCTCTAAAAGCATGAACATAACCTTCTGAAGTAACGGGCGGTATGTGGACTTGAGACACAATCGGCCTAGTAACCGCAGTACGGACCTGACTCGTAGCCATATATCAGCTCGAAGGACCACGTGAATAAGGTGGAGGATGTACATTTGAAGAACTAGGGACCTAGGATGAAGGAATCTGAGTAATAATATATGTAATACCACCTATCATCACTCATCTTGGATCTGGTATCCTAATTGGATCGCTAACCCTAGACCTAGGAGGGAGATATGATGTAGCTTCCACCACTGGGATGAAAGGTGCAATGTGACTAGTGCTCCCAAACCTCTCCGCATGGTAAGGAATGAGAGTGCCCCCAAGCATAGTGTTAGGATCAAAGTCGGATTGGACATGAAATGTCAAATCATGTGCAGGGAAACCAGACGTAGCATAACTACCGTAGCTAGTGCTAGTGGGTTCAAAACGAGTCTTGGCATCCTCTGGCATTCGATACCAGTAATGCATCAATGGGGAATCAACCCTAGAGTGAGTAGGTCTATCATGCGACGCTCCTATCTCAAAAATTATAGGACCAAAATCATCTAGGTCAGGTGAAGGATCGTAAGTAGGCGTAAATTCCCCATCGTCTACATGAATGGGAGGAGTTGGTTTAGGAATATCCCCTGAATGGTCTCCCATGGTGTGTGAATCAATGTGTGACATAGTCCGCCTGGAATGTCCAGGTCTCTCTCCCAAAGGAGGAGGAGAAGTAGAAGGTGAAAGTCCTGCTAAATGACGAGAACAGCGAGGAACCGCACTTGAATCCACAATGACTCAAAAAATAGCAAATAATCTATATTTACGTAAACCCTAGGCCAACTAGCGTGCATAGAGCAATCACTAATAAAATCTAAAGCCAAATGCAAGCAAACAAGGGCTGGATAAGTGAGCTCCCGAATGAACCAGGTATGTCTCGCCTAGGAGAGGCCTGAGACTCCCATACACAACAAGCAGAGGTACGTAACCAATTATTGTGGCCCTTAGCTTCAACGCGTAAAGCGACTGTGCTGTCCGACACCTACAGAATAACCTCTACAGGTACCCCCTCGATATCCTAGGTAAGGCCACTAGGGTCACCTCAATATACTCAATGCTCAGGCGGACAGTCACAGGTGGGATTGACCGTATGGGCAGGGTAGCAAAGCCCGAAACTCTCGAAAGAGCCCCCAGATACGAATACAATCCTAGAAATATCTCCAGTTCTACTCAGTTATGAATAGGGGTCATCCCAATCAATAACCACTCACACTGCCTCGTGTTTAATTCCCGTTTGAGAGGAGGATCCTAAGAACACTGATTATACCAAGGATTTCACACACTCACCTGAACAGACGCCTAGATGTTGTTGTTTAGTGATCTTGGAGAATTGACTTACAATGAACTATTCCAAGATCCTAAAACCTAAGCTTGTTGGTGCACCCTAGAAAAGAAAAGAGTGTAATTCATTTTATTTAGCGTTGATTGTAGTTGGCTTTATTACTCAAAAATAGGATATGGTCATGCAACTAGTGGTGTTATGACGCAACAAGAAGTAAAATGCACACCTAACAATCAATGCAATTGCATTGTGTCTATGAAAACAGGGTATGCTACTACGTGAAATGCACAATTATTCTTCAAATGCTGAATGCAAATTTCCCTATATGAAGTGCTAACTAGTACTCCAAAGCAAAGCTAGATCTAGTGTAAGTACAATGCAAAGTGCAAAATGCAATGCGTGATGATAAGCAAATGTTTTTGGATTTTTTGAAAATATAAGAGATGCAAAAAGAAAAAGAATGATTCTACGACCCCTAGACTCTGCAAGCACACCCAAACAGCACTCAAGAAAATCAATAAGGTAAAATAACTCTAATGTACTAATCTCAAACAAAAAATAAAAAATGGCATGACAAGAACTTCCTAAAAAAGAAAAAATTTAGGCTAAAAAAAACGTTTCTGGTCAGAAACAGAGGTCTAAACAGACTCAGGTAGTGCCAAAGGAGACTCAGCAACTAACAGCATTCACCCAACAACCAATTATCTTCCCCAAATAGGAAAAATCAAGGGTATACACGACTGTTCGCAGTAAACCCGTGTGTATACGCGGAAATAGCAGAGGAAACCGCATGTATACGCAACTGTAAATCAAAAACCTGCGTACATGAAGGAAAGGTGCATAAAATCAAGGCAAACAAGCAGGATGAGACAAAATTCACACTAATCAGACTCTACCAGGCATATATTCCCCCAGACCCGATATAGAAACAAGAGAGAAAGAGCAATTCAAATACATTGAATGCCAAGAAAACAACCCCCAAAGGACAACTACTAGGAACTCCCCAGCGGAGTTGCCAATTTTTTTACAGAGAGAAATTCCTATGGCTTGGGGTACCAAAATAGATAGCTTTACTCCAGAAATCAATCCTTTCTAATATGCAATAGAAATTAAATATCTAACACTAAAGGATCAGACCTCGTACCTTATTCCGAACTGTTGAAGTAGATCCCCGTTGAGCTTTCCAATCTTCAGCTTGAATTGATGTATTACTTCCTCAACAACAAGTAAACAATACAAGAATACTATATATCATGGTGTTAGATCTATTCTAGAATATATAATCAATAATGTAAAATAATTTGACATAATCCAATGGATAAAACATGCATTCAAACACACATTATTGGACAGGAAAACATATTTCTATTAATATAAATCAGAGATTACAAGATAGATACAACCTCTGACGGCACGTCTGTGAACCGGAGAAACTGAATCCCCCACTTGGGCCTCCACCACTTCAATCCTCCATCTCTCGATAGCAAGCTCACAAAAAAAAGGCAATCTTGGGAAGAACAAAAAAGTGCTCCAAGGGACAAAGGGATGCAGACTCAAGCATAAGTTTTGGCAACAATGGACTATAGTTTCTTTGCTCTCAATTCTCTCTTCTTGGCTTCAATGTACCAAGGGGTTCCTTATATAGATTTCAAAGGGATAATGAAAGGTCGAATCCGAGCAATCTCAAGGCATAGGGAAGGCTAGGAGTCAGATGAGTCAGATCCATGTCAAGGAAAACTCCAAAAGGATTTGGATTATGCACACATCCCGATGTACGCGGTTTTAGTGGACAAACTCGTGTATGTACGCGCTTATAGGTTTAAAAGTCACGTATAGAATTTTTCATGTGTTTTTAGGGATGATCAAGGAAACATCAAAGGACAAAAAATGGTTCATGGGGTCTAAAGAGTCTGCAACGGGACAGGGGAAGGCCATACAAAGTGTGATTCACCTAGAGTGGTGAAATCCACTATAACACTATTGACCTTGCAGTACGAGCCACACCTACAAGATGGTGGCATGCGCATAAAGAACATATTGCATCATGGGATCATTTTAAGAGATTAATGATGATCAGATTCTCTAATGACAAGGAGTGCTTACAGCAGAAATATACAGGAGAAAGTGACCCCAGTTCACATATTCAGACTTGTGAACAAAATTGGTTGGACATTCCAGAGGATGAATGGGTTCACCTATTCATTCACACTTTAGACACAGTCCCAATGAACTGGTACACTGAGACAGAGTTGCGCAGAGGAACCATTACATGGCCAATTATGATAGACAGCTTTTTACTCACTTTCACTTTTGAATATGAGTATTCAAGCATTGATCAGGCTCTAGAAACTATAAAGACTAAGATATTTTATGACTGTACCTTACCAGTGTATGCTCAGCCTGAGTGGGCCATCCAGTTAGAACATGCGCTAGAGTGTTACAACTTCGTAGTAGAGCCAGGTGATGAGGATGATAATCCTCGTAGTATCAACATTCCAGAGTCAGAAGGGACTCACGAAGTTGATGGACCAAAGCTAGAGATTCCAACTATCACAGAGCCTATTAAGATTAAAAAGATCAATATTGGCACAGAAACAGAACCAAAGTTTGCCTCTATTGGAGACTATTGGGATGATGAAACGGTAGGACACATTGTAGATTTGTTACATGACTATTAGGACTTATTTCCCACTAAGTTTACAGAGATGAAGGGAATAGTAGGAGATTTGGGAGTCATGAGGATACCTTTGAAAGCGGATGCTAGACCGGTTAAGCAGCGTCCATACAGATTAAATCCTCGTTATAAAGAAAAAGTTAAGGATGAGATTGATAAGATGCTAGTAGCAGGCATCATTGAGCTAATAGAAGAGAGCGAATGGGTTAGTCCCATGGTTGTGTAGGAAAATAAAACTAAAGGAGAAATCATGATTTGTGTCGATTTACGCAAACTCAATGACGCATCGCTTCATGACCCATTTTCGACACCTTTTACTGATGAAGTTTTAGACAATGTGGGATGACAGGAGATCTACTCCTTCACTAATGGATTTTTAGGCTATCACCAGATAAGAATCCATCTAGAGGATCGACATAATACCACCTTTGCGACAGAATGGGGCTCATTCCAATACACGGTAATTCCCTTTGGTCTTAAGAATGCACTAGCTATCTTTTCTAGAGTAGTAGTTGCTGTCTTTAAGGAATACATCCATAAATTCTTAGAAGTCTATTTTGATGATTGGACTGTATTTGGATTAATCGAAAAGCATATAGGAGATTTAAGGCTCATGTTGGAGAAATGTAGGCAATATCAGATTTCTCTTAACTTGAAGAAATGTATATTCTGTGCGCCATTTGGTATTTTGTTGGGTCATATTGTTTGTAGACAAGGCTTGATGGTAGATCCTACAAAGATTGCCATCATTGTAAATATTCCTACACCCAACTTAGTCAAGAAATTGAGGACAGTGCTTGGCCATACTGGGTACTATAGAAAATTCATCAAGGGATATGCAAAGATCACAGCACCTATGGAAAAGCTATTAAAAAAAGAAGTGAAATTCCTATGGAATGAGGAATGCCAGCAAAGTTTAGACACTCTTAAAGAGAAGATGGTTACAACACCCATCTTAGTATTCCCATATTGGAACAAGCCATTTCATGTACATGTGGATGCATTTGGCATCACACTGGGGATTGTCTTAACACAGCCAGGAGAAGGGGGTATCGATCACCCTATCGCGTACTCAAGTAGAAAGTTATCTACCGCAAAAAAGAACTACACCACTACAGAAAGAGAAGGATTAGCTATGGTGTATGCTCTACAGAAGTTCAGGCACTACCTGTTGGGTGCCCCATTCAATATGTTTACTGACCATTCCGCTTTAAAGTATTTGGTCAATAAATCAGTGTTAGGGGGAAGGATCTACAGATGGTTACTCCTATTTTAGGAGTATGATTTTGAAATTATTGTAAAACCAGGGATATTGAATGTCGGACCTGATCACCTCTCGCGGATAGATTCAGGAGAAGAACTAAGTAATTTAGAGGATAATTTTCCAGATGAGCAATTGTTTTCTATTCACATCACAGATGAGTATTACGCAGATATTATCCACTTTCTCACTACAGGGTAGGCACCAGTTGAGTTTACTAAGCAGCAAAAGAAATAGTTAGTTGTTAAAGCAGTAGATTTCACTTTGATTGGAGACAGTTATACAAGTTAGGTCCAGATGAAGTCTTGCGCAGATGCATTATGCCGCACGAGAAAGAGGCCATTATCAGAGAAGCACATTCAGGTAACGTAGGAGGTCATTTCACAAGAAAGCCGACTGTGCAGAAAATTCTAGCTGCAGGATTATGGTGGCCTACTTTACATAAAGAAACTAAGGAGTTTTGCAGATGCTGCGATATCTGCCAGAGGGTAGGAAAACCTTCGCAGAGAGATGAAATGCTGCTGCGACCACATATTACACTATGAGCATTTGAAAAGTGGGCTATAGATTTCATGGGTCCTATCAACCCACCAGGGAAATGAACTGGTGCGAGATACATCATCACAGGAATAGAATACCTCACCAGGTGGGCAGAGGCCAAAGCAGTAAGGAATTGTGATGCTGCTACAGCTGCACAGTTCATTTTTGAAAACATCATAAGTAGATTTGGATGTCCATTAATTTTGATGAGTGATCAAGGCACACATTTTCTGAATCGCACTATTGAGGCCTTGATGGAGGAATTTCAGATACAGCATCATAAGAGCACTCCCTACCACCCATAAGATAATGGTACGGTGGAGGCTTTTAACAATATTCTAGAAAATTCTCTTACTAAGATCTGTAATAGCCAAAGATATGATTGGTACCTCAGGGTTAATGCTGTATTACGGGCTTATCGGACTACATGCAAAAAACTTACAGAACACACACCTTTCATCTTGGTGTATGGACAAGAGGCTATTATGCCTATGGAATATATTATTCCCAGTTTAAGAATTTATCAAATTACCGAGATGGCTGATATAGAGACAATGAATGAAATACTAGCGTAGCTGCTTGCCTTAGAAGAAGACAGATTCATTGCAGGATTTTATCAAAAAGTGTAGAAGGCATGAGAAAAAGCTTGGCATGACAGGCAAATCAAGAGAAAGATTTTTCAGATAGGAGACCTAGTGCTCCTTTATGATAGCAAGTATGTTAAGTTTCCAGGGAAGTTCAAGACACATTGGTTGGGGCCATATCAGATTCAGCAAGTCACAGAAGGAGGTGTCGTTCAGCTCAGTAAACTGAACGGGGAGCTTGTTCCTACTTTGATTAATGGCAGTAGGCTTAAGCTCTATAGTGATAGCCACTCCACCTCCCAGCCCTAACTCAAAGAATTAGCTTGTGTAGATGTCCAGTGTAGTTGAAAGGAGGCATCACACCCATAACTAGTCTACACCCCCTTAAAAAAAAAGAAAAAAAGAAAATTTTTATGTTGCGCAAGTCATAGGACGCTCGTGGAGTTTTTAAATGTTGCGGAGTTCATGCCAAATTTTGGTTCAGGACGATGCAGTGTGACATCGCAGCAAGGTGATGTTCCCCGTGCCATGTAGAAAATTTTGAAAAGGGACAGAGGGTCAGTCACTTCGCCTTCTGGCAAGCAGTTAATGTAGATATGATAGGTATACATTTCCCTAGATTTGGAAATAGTATAGTGATTTTACTAGATTTGGTAAATATTGGTCGAGATTGCCGGCACCTGCACACAATTTTCAAGGGAAATTTGATCGAATTTTCAGCAATTAATGAGGATCGGGACAACGGGTGTTGTCTTGTCCATGCAATAAATGTCGCTGATGGGTCTAGTCCAAATGACCATTGCTTCAGAGATTATTGCCTTTGTTACAAATACACAGATATTTCCAACAGAAGGGTTACTTTTGCGATTTCTGAGAGTTATAGAGCAATTTGTAGAGTTTTCCCTGTTCAGAGATACTCCAGTTATAGAGTGCTAGTTTTCCCATTTCCGCAGCCATTGCCAGACCAGAGTATTGAACCAGGTGGTGTATGTCTGAGAAGGAACCTTTAGAAGATGTTGTACGATGATTCTAGCGTGGTGGCCTCAAGTTTGCTATGATGACACCGCCCAGGGTTGTGAAATTAGGTGCACCACAGGTCAGATAGACACCAAGGATGAGGAGTCAAGCTCAGATAGTAGAAGAGTCTAGCCCAGAGTAGAGAAGAAGAAAAGTGAGAAAAAGAGAGAGAAGGGCTCCCGGCTGTGCACGTGGAGTTTCCCAGAAGATCTCACAGAAATAAAAAATGACCAAGAAACAGGCATCTGAGACTCAGAAAAACAAAAGGAAATAGGAAAGGAACAAAGCAGAGATGTTGAAAATGAGAGAGATATAGAAAATGTCAAAGAAGGTAGTTACATTAAAGTTGGAAAAGGACATGTCTCCTCATGAAAGTTTTACCGATGTGCATATATCCAAGTAAAGTCAAATTATTGGAATGAAGATCAACTTAAATATATGCTGAAAGACATCTACTTTCCATATATTCAGAATGATGATGGCTTTGATGAATCTGTTTGGACAAGCGCTCCAGTAGAATTTGAGGTGAATGGTACAAACCTGACCAAGGTAGTAGGAGGTGAAGTCGTTGCAACAAATTTAACAGCCTATAAATGGCCTGCCATTTATTCTGGAACTTCACTTAAGGAAAGTGTTGACACTATTTTAGAGGAAGTGGCACAAGACTGTGTCGAAGCTATGGACAAAGAAGTCACAAGACTTAGGGAGAGATTCACAAGGACTTCGCAGGAATCCAAGCAGAAGCTACAGCAAGAGAAGCCAGCTGTTAATGGCTCGGGGATGAGCCACAAGTAAATGTTAGGGGACTGTTGGAGAAGGGCCCCGTAGCTCCAGGAAAAGCTGCTATATCGAAACAAAGAAGTCAAAGGAAACAGTACCTAAAGCGGTCGAGAAGAGAGAGCTCAACCACTACATTCAAGGCAGGGACGACAACAGGAGGGATCATATACCCTAATAAATGGAAAAGGAGCAATGGGCCGAGGTATTAAAGACAAAGGACAGAAGGGGAGCAACTGAGGAAGTGGTACCCATACCAGAGATCAGTGCTGGAAATAGCGAAAGACTGCAGAGAGTTGCAACGTGACCAGTAAGCGGCAGTTCAAAGTACAGATAGGCCGACTGTCACAGTTAGGGTTTTTGGGTTACTGTTGGGATAGGCCCATAGTTTTGTATCATGGTGAGACCTTCGGGCCACCTAATTAAGCATGTATTTTGTATTGTGAAAGGTTAGACCTTGAGACCTTTAGACATTTAGACAGTTGAGATAGTTAGTTGGTTAGCTAGAAAGAGTTGAGCTCTAGTTCTGTTATTCAATCTATATTTATCTTACTGTAACCAGTAGATGGCTCCTTGAGCATGAATGTAACAATCCACATGGATTGAGAGAGAGAGAAAGAATATATTGTAAGAATAAAGCATCAGAGGAAGAGAAGAGATCTAAGAGAGAAGGGCTCCCAGCTGAGTGCGTGGATTTTCCCAGAAGATCTCAACTTGCATAATAGGTTGTAGCAGAACTGTGTGTACTCTCTCAAGATATAATAAAACACAGTTCCTGTGGATGTAGCTTCCTCCCCTGGAAGTGAACCACGTAAAATCTGTGTGTTGTGCCACTGTTTCATGTGATTGTGCTTTACCTGTTTGCTATCTTTCATCTGTTACATGAATGTTGCTCATCAGTTAATGAATGCATGTATGATATCCTTCAGTTATAGTAACATATAAGGTTAAACACAAGTCGAATGTATCAAGTATTCTGTATATGAGTTTATCAGGGCTTGACTCATGATAGTGACAGTTACTATGTTAGTGATTCCTGTATAGTTATTTCAGCAAGTTGAGCGCAATAGATGTTGAGCGTGTTAAACTATAGAAGCAAAGTGAGGTTGTTAACACCCTGGTGAATATTAACTGAGCTATTATTCCCTGAGAGGAAGCCTCTGGTCCTCAAGAGTTGACGAGTATATTGAGCCTTGTAGTAGGAAATATCATAGTGTAGAAAGGTGATATCGCATTGTTGGAGGAGCTGCGGTGTGAGATATCGCAGGTTACGAGTTGAGTAGAAGAGAATGCTACGCATCATCCTAGAAGCTACATTGCAATAGATCCAGTACCCTAGCAGAGTCAGCTAGGAAGAGAGAAACAACATCTCACAGAGAGATCCCACTGGTTAACTAGAGTCAAGAGGCACTAGGATGCTACAGAACCTAGTTGAGGACACTTGAGTCTTCAGCCACCCCATCTAAGATCACTTCGGGTAAGACTTCAGGACGTTCTATGATTTTTCGCTGAAAGGGCCAGTGAGCTAGGGGTTTTTTTGGTACAATAAAGTAAACCCAGGTCTACCCAGAGACAACCAACAAAGCACCTATGTTTTAACCATCTGTTTGTGCAAGGATTTCTAAGTTGTAGGTGATATCACTTATAGAAGAGGTTGAGCTGGTTTGCATTTTCCTCATCTTCAAGATCTTCCAGAGGACATATTCCCTCAGTGTTCCACCAAAGCAGACTCCAAAACCCAACATTCCCAGGCTTCCAACACTCTTTCTCTCTCTTTCTCCTTCAAAAAATAATTTTTCTTACCTGGTTACTGTGTTTGAAAGCTTTGTTATAATTTATATCTTTCATATTAAAATAAAAATTACATATATATATTATTTTAAATCTCATAGTCTAGATCTCATTTTTGAAAAGTATCATTAAGCATTGTAGATCTAGCTTAGGGAAATCGTCCATTTTGCATGGCAAGTTAAGGAGAATCCATAGGTTGCATGCTCTAGATTTCCTTTTCTATTTTAAAAAATACTAAATCCAGCAATCAGTGCATATTTAATTGGCTGCACAAAATTAAATCCAAGATCCCAAGGAAAGCTTGCTTTCCTTGGTTCCTTTTTCACCTGTTTAGCTAGTTTTAACTTAGTTTTTTTTTAGTTAAGGTAGGCGGACCCAAAGGTACTCTTAAAGTGATTTTTGGCATATTTTATTCTAAAATTATTGTTGTTTTTTAGCAGGTGTAACATAAATAAGAGAATATTCTGTTCGAAAGTGGCCTCGGGAGCGTTAAAATCCCCCCAGGGGTCTCCCGTTTGACCAAAATTTTAAAATTTTGGAAAGTTGTAAGATATTGGTTTCATCCTGTAGAAAAACCAAGAGGTTTCTGATATTTTAGTTTTCTAATATTGTAACCAATAATAATAAAATGAAATCTTTTTTGAGTACGCTCTTTCGAGCCTGCTCCCCATCCCCCCAGGGGGGATCCGCGTACGTTTCACTTTTTTGCATTTTACCCTTTTTTTTCTGTTCTAGTTTAGTATTGAAATGAAATATTGTATAATTTGATAATATTTTTCATTATTCCATATTTTCAATTCAAAATTAATCATTCTACTTACCCCATGACTTCCTGAATGACCCACAAGGGGAAAGAGATGCGTGGTAGGACTAATTAGGAAACCAGTGTTGTGTATCTCTGATTCCTTTTTATATTTATTTTTTGATAATCATAATAAAATAAACCTCTCCTTGATTCCATGATTGAGGTCCACTTGGACCGAAAGAGGTTCCTGGAGGGTTTTCTTTTTAATAAGAACACCTTTTCTAAAATTTACTAAAAATAACGAAGATTCCAGTGTGTATGCTCTGTACTTGGCTGTAGTTCATCCGATCAGTCAATATGCATCAAAATCACTTGAGTGACTAGATTAATTAGTCCTCACCTCCCAAATTGACAAACCATCAAGTGAAAATCCAATGTCTCTAGCAAATTGTAAGCGGCGAAAAAAAATACCCAAAGGAGTGGGAACAACTGGGAAGTGACCTCGAGGCGCCGATCTTTGTCACACCTTGATAGGTGCTTTATGAACAATAGTCTCTAAGACTCCATTCCATCCAACAAATACCTTGCGGGTATCCATGAAAGTTCACTTTTGGACATACTCCAAGTACCCCTTGGGTATATATGGAGTCCCCTTTTCACCTAATTTAATTCATTCACATTCCACATTAACTTAAAATCTACCAAGAGACTTTTGCAAAACATTCATTCAAGCGCATGCAAGCACATTATTTTCTTTATTGACTCCATTTAAGGCACTAGTGATTTATTGGATTATTTCTTTCAATTATATATATATTGAGTGTCATTACTATGCTTTTATGTTTTAAATCTTACATCTTGTTATCTTTTGATTTCAGTGGTTAACTTCAAAACTCCTAAACAACTTGATCATTTTAACACCATCACACTAAGTAATTAGCCTTAGTAATTCAATAGGATCTACCCCCTTTGGCTTCGTTAGGAGTTAGCCTGAATGGAGGAGTCAAGAACAAGGTCACAGCCTTGACTCGAGACTTTCCCCCAAGGACACACTGAGTGGCTTGAAGATTTCTGCCACATAACCCAGGTGTGTGAAAGGAGGCAATAGGTCCAAGTAGTTAGGAAATTGACTTAAGTGGACCACCAATGTAAAGGTGCAAGCCTATAAGTAGATATAGGATTGTGAATGTTGATGTGATTTTGAAGATTAAGATCTGGGTACGCACTGAGATCTTTGGATCTGTTGATAATCTGGAGATAAACCGAAGAACTATTTTTGAGAACCTGTGTTTTGATATGAAGACTAATATGACATGATGGAGATTGGAAAAAAACATTGTGTCTTTTTGCATCTTTCTATTTTCCTGTTTTATGCGATTTGAATGTGAATGCGATGTGTATCTGTGAATGATGCAACGAGTCTCTGCTATGAATGATCATATCTTGTTAGATATGTTTATCCACTGATGTTTATCCTACGATTTGAGAATGTTGATCCGATATACTAACTGATTGTGTGAATTGGTGAATGGATAATCTAAATGATTAGATATTTTAAGTAATGTTGCACTGAGTTAAGAGCACATGCACAGTCCTCCTTCATACTGTGGAAACTTGGTTCCAAAAATCCTCCCTTAAACACCTCAGGTGAGACTTCATTTGCTCTATAGGTGTTACTGGATGTGGTAAAACCTATCTGGGTTGATGCTTAGGGAGATCGCTATGCTTTGGGTGTCAACAGAGAGTGAACCCTTGTCGACTGATTTGTATTAACAAATGGTTTCGTTGTTGGGACCCTAGTACAAAGGGGAAGGATGACATGTTGTGGCATCTGACGAGACCAGAAATTCAAGACTGGTTCGACCAAAAATCACGAGAATTTGATGATAAAGAAAATCAGAACTCGAGTAACAATGCAGAAGTGGCTGGAGAGGTACCTGTATTCTGATCTACATGATTACTTTTTCTCTGAGTTTTCGATCATCTTGTATGAGTGGTTGGCACGATTGACCTATCGGAAGAAAATTTTCCAAGGCGGTGAATCAACTGGATGGACTCTAGAACTTATCCAACAGTTACAGGAGGTAGACAACAAAGCATTGAGGAATGTTAAAGTTTGGCTTGATATCATTTTGGAGGGATACATCACTGAGTTCGTAGTCAACGCAGTTAAATCTTACAATGACATAGAAAGGGAGTTCTTCAGTGAACCAAGATGTAGGTTTATGCCATCTTTTCAATTGTCTATTAAGATGCTCATCTGGGAAAAATACATATTGAATATGAACTCCGTCGAGTAGAACCCTGGTGTGTGGAGGCTAGGAGTATCATGAAGAAGAGGGTTGGATGGAATGATTCAAGGTAGATGGATGGAATTTAAGGCGAGATTGTGAGGGAAGTCGAGGAAGGAAGTGGTCTTATGAAAGGAGGAGAAAGGCTTCGACAAGAGAAGAGGCAGAGGACAGGAGAGATTTGTGCTATGACCAAAACATGAGACCACAAAGGAAGACCACATGCGATGAAACAAACCTACAATGATGAAGGAGATGACCAGGCTATGCCCGATCCCAAGGAAATATCGAACAAGAGAAACAACGTACCCACACCTCCATGCACTATGCCACACTCAGGAAAAAAACATGAGTTCAAAACTAACTTGTCCAACGTGTCAACAACATTCTAATAGTAGTGGATCAACAACTATGGGAAGAAGGACCGTGATGGGGGGTGCTGATGTGAATTTACCTCTATTTAATGGAAACGTGACTGGGGATCTCTAGCAATATTGTTTTATGTGTGAAGCGGCTTGGACAGTAAAACACACATAGCATGATGATGTTAAGAAGGGCCAATTAGCGATGACTCTTCGAGGTCACGCTCTGGATTGGTTCATGAAATTTGTACAAGTTCCTATGGGTGATCCAGTGAAGAATTCGGATGAAATTAGAAAAGTATTGATTGAAGAATTCAAGAAACCAAAATCTGACACTCAATATATCACAGAGTTGAATGAAATTAAGTAATACCCAAATGATACTGGTTGGAATTTTGATAAGCTATTCAAGACATTGATGGCAAGAGTCAGCTTTGATATGAGTGATGTTAAGCCTAAGGAATGACTCATCACAATGTTAGTACCACATATCATACTATTGTTGATGCAAAAAAATATTACGACATAGAGCGAGGCTCTAAATATTGCATTGAAGTTGGAGGCTTGACCTGTTGGTGAATATGGGGTTGGCATGACCTAGATTCAGTCTCAACTAGCGAACTTGACGATCCAGTTATAGGATATCAAGAATGGGAAATAGTAGGACAAAGAAATATGGTGTACTCGATGTCATGCAGAAGGAAATCATAAAGATTAGTGCCCAAATTTTTGAAAATACCTATTGTCATGAGCACCAAATCCATTAAGTTATGGTGGCATGCCATGGTGCCATATCTGCCAAGTTTATGGGAATTGAGATGAATATTGTGGGTATATGTAGAATATGGTCATGAAGCTGACGAATTTGTACTACAAATTTTGTCAGTCTGTTGGGAATGAAGATAAGGATTGTCACGCATATGATTTAATCTAGGACAAAACAATGGACATGTACTATGTGAAGGGAGAAGATGGTCGAACTGTGCAACAACCACAATAGCAGCCACAAGTGGTACAACCACCGCCTCAACCACAGTTTGTATTGCATCTACAACCGTAGATGTAGTTCTTATCGTAGTCGCAACCACAGATGTAGTGTGTACCACAGCCACAAGCATAACCACACTTTGTGCAATAAACACAGTAAAATCATATGCATATGGCTCTGCAATAGCCACAGTATACTTAACTACGACAGTATGTCCAACAACAGATGAATCCCTTGCAATAGTAATTCGATAACCCAAAGTACCAACATCAAGGAGGAATTGATGGAGGATTCAGAGGCAGATGAGGTGGAGGTTTTATTCGAGAAGGAGGATGAGGTCGTATACCAGTGCAATGTTATAATTATGGAGTACTGAGAAATTATCATAGATATTTCCCAAGTTTGCAAGCACAGTGTACTTATTTTATCCCTGTTGACCACACTGTTGAGAACTGTTTGCAGCTGATCACGAAGTGGCAAGTAGGAAATATTCCACAGTTGCAGAACTAGAAAGAGAACCAGCTGCAAAACTAGAACCAGAACTAGATTCAGAATCAAAACCAACTTGCAAATCAGAATGTGAACCAACGAGTGAATCCACCATTGAACCAGAATGAAGGATTGACAGCTGTGACGATATCAATAGAACCCAGGATGCAGGATATTGATGTTGATGTCATTACTCCCAGAGGTGCGATGACAAGATAAGATATCCCATTCCCGCAAATCCAGTTGGATAGAAAGAACAAAGTATATTTTGATGTCGACGCTAAGAGAGACACATTATTTGAAGCACAGGATGTAATAAGAAGATATCAGGGTAAGTTGTTTGTTTATGAAATGCTAACTACTTTTGATTAAACTTTGGTAGCAGGACCATCGCAACAACATGGTACCTTCCAACACTTCTTTGAAAGTCATTTGTCGCTAGAAAGATAGTTTGATTCCCTCGCAGAGATTGAGAATCTGCTGCATCGACCGACCAAGGGATAGAAGGAGTCTGTGGTGAACTCTTTACATAAGAAAAAGATAGGAAAATAGATGTGAATGAATATTCAGATTGGGTACTATGAGGTAGATTCAATCATATTGGATCTAGGCTCAGGCGTCAACATTCTAACAAAGTAGACATGGGAAAATATGGGGATCCCATAGTTGGTTTGGTCCCCTATGCAGCTGGGACTGGCTAACCAGGCCAAGGTAACATCGACTCGACAAGTTCCACATCTCATAGTGGAATTTGAAAGAATGAATACTTATGCTGATTTTGATGTTATTGAAGTTATTGATGGTGGAGGCTCATATCCCAGACTACTGGGGATTGGATGGGCCAATGACATCTTGGCGGTGATTAATTTTAAGAAGCGTGTGATGACCTTTTAAAAGCATCATATTAGACTCATAGCTCTGATGAATCCAACTTAGGGGAGTAGATATGTTGAACCAGTTAAGGAAGAAGTTGTAAGAGGATGGGATCATGCATATAACATCTCAAAGGATTACATCCATTTGACTATTCATGGCGAACTCGGTTGGCGTAGCTCTAGCTTTGCGTCTTCAGAGTCTGACGATGCTTTGGAAAACTTGCAGAATTAGATGCAGGAGGTATCGATTCGGAAGTGTGGCCTGATTACTCAATCGTTGTGTCAAGTCGCAATCAATACTATTGAATTAATAGTATGTGAAGGAATGTTGGAGTTTTCTGAGTTTCTAGTATAATTTGAGGATAAGGTTTCAGAACCGTAGTGATTGCCGGCGTTGGATGAAGCGTTGAAGGCTAATCCAACATGTTGGTGTGTGACACATAAGAATTCAATCAATGGGTGGTCGCAGTGTTGTAGGTTGATGACAGTTCACTTTGGTGAAGCAGAAAAGTACCATGTCAAGAGGTATGATGGGAAGGATGATCCTGGAGCTCATATACTTGCATGTCGGACCATATGGGCCTCACAACCAAAGTATGAGTGGGTCCATGATTTTGTCCACATGTTGGATGATATCCCGCGGTTATGGTATGTATCAGCTCAGTTTCACATAGAGATAACTACTTGGGAATATTTGATGATTTGTTTCAATCACAACTTCAATTTCACAGATACAAATTCGACTATTCATAGTGCACTGCAACACATCCACGACGTTGTTCTGAAGGTAGTTCCAATCACATATCTAGTGGATCCACTTGAAACATGTCCATGGAGTCAATGACGGGGTGCTACAATGTAATAGGAAGACTGGATGATGGTGATGATCCATGAAACATCAACATTCTAGAGACAGAAGGAAGTTGGGATGTCATAGAACCTGACGTACCGACGAATCCGATGAATCAACCATTAAAAATTCGAAAGGTAAACATTGGGATAGAGGAGAAACCAAAGTCTGTGAATGTTGGGGACTACTGGGATGAAGAAACAATGGCAAACATCACTGACTTGTTGCATGAGTTTCAATATTTGTTTCCTACAAAGTTTTTGTGAGATGAAGGGGATATTCAGATATTTGGGAGAGATGAAGATCCCACTGAAGCTAGATGAAAAACCAATGAAGCAACAACCGTATCATTTGAATCTATGATATAAGGAGATGGTTAAGGATGAGGTCGACAAAATTTAAGATGCTTGGATAATAGAACCAATTAATGAATCAGACTGGATCAGTCACATGGCAGTGTGAGAGAAGAAGACATGTGAGGTTTGAATTGTGTTGACCTTAGAAAATTGAATAATGCATGTCTGCATGATCCATTTCCGACACCATTCACAGATGAGGTACTGGAAGTAGTGGGAAATTAAGAAATCCATTCATTCACAAATGTATTTTTTGGCTATCATCAAATTAAGATTGTGAAAAAGGATTGCCACCAGGAAGAAGTGGCTGCACAAGTAGAGGAGTCAGTATCACAATTAGGGAGACTTTCCACGATGGCCATGACAGAGTCAAATCAGAAATAAATACAACAGTTAACGCAGTTATCTAGCGCTTATTTTGGACTAGACATGCCTTAATGGTGGATCCGATTTTGTCGAAATTATTAAAGTTATCATAATGATTTGGTCATGATGATCGAGTGATCAATTCAATGCTATAAGAAGAGGTAGTACGTGATCAAAATTCACCATTGTGAAATATTGAGTTGTTGATTGAGTTGTAGAGTTGTTGCAGTGAGTTGAGCTACGTTGAGAATTTGAGTTACAGAACTGCGTAAGGTTGACGTGCCCATTTAAAACTTGTGGGAACTTGTGCAGAATACCGAGTGAGGCAATAAAAGTAGATATTTGAAGCAAGAGAGATTCATTAATTATCAAGGTGCCCATCGAGGAAGAGGTCACAAGCATTCCAGTGGATTCATCATCAGTTTTGAGGAAGAAGAGAGGGGCGTAGTGGCCCAAATCCTTGCTTTAGAAGAAGCAAAAAATTAGAACATATGCGCGGGCATAGGAGGAGGTGGTACAGTAGATGGGACCATCAACATCACAGGATGGATGTCAAAGATACCAATTTTTGTAAGGGAATGCACCACCAGAACCTCTAGTACGTGAAGGAAACTGAGTGGTTGAAGGGATGAGCAATTAAATTCTATCTATATTGGGAGGCATTGCAGGCTGCAGCTATGAAGGTTGCGTGACTATCAGAGGAGGCAGTGGAAAAATTCCAACATGTGGTCTGATTTGCAATAGGGCCACATGCCATTCATGTGTAGGAGAGGAGAGACCCAGAGAAGCAGTGGCTTCCTACAACGTACAATATTTCTGACATAGAGTTGGAGGACATTGTTGATGATTAACCTATAGAATGGTGCAAACATGTTAGCATTGATGAAGTGTCGATGGGTCCACCAACTGATCCTACAGTGGATCCTCTGCCAGACCCACAAAGAGACCACGACTCAGATGAAGGGTTGACATGGACCCCCAGTGATTTAGAAGCATAGGATATATTCAAGAAATCCCACATTAAGAAGTGACTAGTAGCACAACACCAGTGACTGAAGAACAATAGAACCGTATCATTGCAGCATTTATGACATTGACTGATGCAACGAGAGAGAATATGAATGAGTATGCGATCGATGGATTTGGTGAGGTAAAAAATCACCTTGATTCATTAATTGATGTAGTATTTGTTGCACATGAAAAATCCACTATTTCCTGGTGACCCTTCATAGAGCCTGGTCAGAGACTCCTTTGGCGAATTTGTTCCATTCTTAGGGAGATCAACGCATTTTATTATTTATTACAAAGCATTGTTGGTGCATTATCCTGTGGGGAAAAGAGTGCAACAAATTTTTGTCTATTGACACTACGCTCCATCGGTGCTCTTTCCTTATGAGCAAGAAGCGTCAGAACCTTTTCACCTTCATCCAGGAGCACCGGTGACCCTAAAAATTGAAAAAATAATATTCTAGAAGCTTCCTTGTGAAATCCCCTGTGGAGTTGGTTCCTACTAGTTAGGGAGAGGTGGAATTCGCCTTCCTCACATGTTGGGATCACCTCTTATCCATTTCCTAAGTGAATCTCATATCATTTGGCCTATAAATGAAGCCTTCATGGAGTGAGTAAGGGGAGGCCAAAGAAAGCACCCTTATGCTATTGGACTGAGATTTGGTTTAGAGGCAAGTTTGAGTGAGTCTATATGTGAAGATATTGTTGTGAGTGATAAGTGTTGTGAGTCCATTGTGGAAGACAAAGCCGACAACATCAAGGCTTTGGTTGTATCTTTACCTTCTTTATTCATTAATACAAAAGTAATTCCCTTTCCCATACTTAATTTGTGTCAATATCAATTAAATATTGTTAGATTCCTTTGTCACTAGCATAGAATGTTAATTTGTCATGATGCTCTCATCTTGTTGTGTTGTTTCTTGATCCTTCCTTGCAGGTACTAAATATTGCATGCAAAAAACTGGAACAAGGGAAAAGGCATTCATATCTATGGTATGAGAGTTGTTTCATGTTGATTAAATTAACTATCTAGGAGAAGGATATGTTGTTGGGTTTCTTTTGTTCCATGCTTGTATCATACAGGGTAGAGGAACAAGCGGTGTCAATACCGATTGTAGAATTCCTTGAAACAAAATTGGTGACGATACTTGGGATAGCTTAATCCAGTCAGATCTGGGGCAGATCCAGTCATATCTGTAGTAGATCTAGTTAGATCTACGATTGTTGGTAACTTTCTCACTTGTGAAGTTTACATTTTCTTCTTTAGATCATTTTAGTGGATAAGGTGAGTTATCTATCTTGTTACTCTGTTAATTTCCTCTTTTGGAAGTTTCTTTTACGTCTATTAATCCATCTCAATCCATTTCTTGTTTCCTTGTACAGATCTTTAATTTTTTCCATTCATAGATCGAATGACGCACCTGTCCCGATCTGACAGAGCACCCTTGAACCATAAGCACACCTTTCGTCTTAACAATTAGCGTCGTTAGTGCCATTTTCTAGTTTACACAAAGCCTCATTGGTGCCTATTTGCAGTGGACAAAAAGCATCGATCCCATCCCAGTGCTCTGGTGCAGTCTTCTTCTATGTGTCGATCCCATCCCATAACTGTTTGCATATTTCATTTTTTAATGTTTTTATTTCTATGAAAAATTCAGTTGTTTTTCTTGAGTGCTTGATTGCTGAGTATGGTCGTTTTGGCAGTTTGATTCTCACTTGTTAAGCTCAGTTTCAAAACACTTATTTTCTCTTTAGTAAAATGAGTCATATTGAGAGGAATTGTGTGAAATTATAGTCTTGGATTTTCGATTTGTGTGGTATGATCTCTGAAAAATTTATTTTGAAAAAGAAGATTTGGAACCTCTCCTAAATCAGTTTACTTTAGCTTCTTTATGTTATTTATGTTTTGGAAAAATATTTGAAAATAAAAAAAGAAAACTAGCTATCTTGTCTTGTTAATGCTTAGGAGAAGTTTATTCTTGGTTTGCATGAGTGATTTAGGCAAGTAGATATTTTTGGGTGAGATTGAGAAAATTTAATTTTGATAAACATTAGAGTCTCTCTTTTCTTTTCTTCATTCATAGAATTAGAATTCTTATTGGTGAAAAAATATTTTGTGTTTGAAGGATTGCTTGTTAGGTCTTGAAAATTGAGTTGTTGAAAGTATCATGGAATTGATGTTGTTGAAAGAAAAACAAATCGTCTCTTCCCTAATATAGATAGATATCATTGAAGAAAAATAATTGCATCACGTATAGATTAAAATTCGCATTTTGAGAGACACCTCACAAACATTCACTAACCATTCAGATAAATTAAACGGTAGCTTTAGGATAAAATTTTATAGAAATTTGAGTGATATGATAAAGAAGTGTTTCGATGTCTTAAAACATAGGAGCTATAATTGCATTCCTGCACTACATCCCGGGGTCTATGTGGTTCCTCCACGTAGTGTCAATATATAGAATGACCTTTCACGTACCCTTGAGGTATATAGAAAGGTACTTCACATACTGGATTGTATATCAAAGGGCCCCCTTCGAATGGTTGTGCATTAGACAGCACTAATATGGATTTGAGCTCCCACATACCTAGCGTATCTTGAGATACCCTTCTAGGATTCCTTAGCCGTATGAAAAAATCCATTTGGCCTTCTTTTTGGAGAAACACATTCTGAACAACACTCGTGAAGACTACTACGCACGTGTCGTCCACGTAATCGAGTGTTCAGGCAAGGGCACGGTCCCAATCCTCTTTGTTGCGTTTCACTATTCGACCCTATGGTATATCGCAATCTGTGACAAATTCACAATCGTAGTGAGAGAACGACTATCTTTTACCCATCCTGTCATTTAAGTATGCTTGTAGCCTTAGTTTGTGTAGGCTTTTTTGTGTGTGTTTCCTTCTTTTTTGATCTAGAGAATAAAATTTCAGCCATCACCATGGCTGAGAAATTTTCGAGGCGTTCTTGTAGATTACAGTGTTTACCAACTGACTCTGCTCCTGCCCTGGAAGGACATGAAGGTGAAACAATGGAACAACCAGCTTCTACTGATGCTCATAAAGAAAATACTTCAGCTAGTACAAATACAGAAGAATTATTTGTTTATGGTAATCCTTTGGTCCAACAATCTCCTGCGACCAACACAACATTTCACTTTCCAATGGAAGGTCAACCCAGCTCATCGAATTGAACATTTGATCACCCACCCAATGAAGCCATAGAGGCAGAATATGGTCCAAATTCTCATTTTTGGAGAATGCCCCTAGGACAATTCATTGTTGAATATGGAACTACCACAACTGAACCGGATCCATCTGTACTTACACCTTTAAGAAAACTTATTCAGAACTCTCCTTCAAATGAATAATTTTTCTAAGGATCTATTGATCATTTGTTCCAAATCATAGAGAAGTTAAGGCGGATAATTATATCTCCTCTTCCTAGTCTTTCAAGAACAAATTCACCTAGGTACGATGCCCTTTTTCCACCTCAAGTATCTCTTCTCCCAGAGTCACCGACCCAAAATTTGGTTACTCAAAATCTAGGTCAAACCTCCACTCCCACTGCACCTAGTAAAACCTCTCCATCAATTTCAACTCCTCCGATAGTTTCTACACCTGGGGGGCATTCCCCAGCTCAAGTTGCTTCACGTACTCGGGGAGATGTTTCTAGTATGGGGCCAAATTTATCTACAAGCACTACTACATTTCGATCCAAAATCCGACGGAAAAATCCGACGGCGCGTGGATTTCTCTTTTTAAACTTACCAAAAATCATAAGGATACATTTGTTTTTGTAAATGTGGCCACAAGCATCAGGGAAGCGATGGCTATTTTCATAACCGTCCCTTAAGCGTCGGTTATGCGACGGCTATTCTCATAAGCATCGCTTAAGTGACGACGCCTTTAAATTGGAACACGACGCTTAGGTTCCTTTTAATTGGTCAACTATTTAACATGGAAAGCGTCGTCGCATATCCGACGCTTATGTTCATTTCCTACACACACTCATATAAATAGATGTAGGCCTAGGTTCATTATCTCACACACTCACTCTCGCATTTATCTCTTGGACAAGAAATGTGAAATTCCTAAGGGTTTGTTTTTTGGCCTTGTGCTTTTGTGGGGATATTCCCACTTGGTCTTGGATTTTGGTCTTGCTCTTTGGTGACTTCTCTCTTGAAGTATCTCTTGGTTAATAATTTCTTGGTTTAGGGTTTGGTTTTTGGCCTTGTGCCTTTGTGGGGATCTTCCCACTTGGCCTTGGATTTTGGTCTTGCTCTTTAGTGACTTCTCTCTTGAAGTATATCTTGGTTAATTTCTTGGTTTAGGGTTTGGTTTTTGTCCTTGTACTTTTGTGGGGATATTCCCACTTGGTATTGGATTTTGGTCTTTCTCTTTGGTGACTTATCTCTTGAAGTATCTCTTGGTTAATTTCTAATTGGTTTATTCTTGGTAAATCTTTCTTGGAGAAACTTTGTTCTCTTGTGTTAGGGTTTTATACCCTCACTTAGGGTTTTCTCTTGTGGATTTGGCTTTGACTCTTATGGAAAAGAAGATTAATCATATACTTGGTTTTGTCTTGAGTTAGGGTTTAGCCTTACTTAGGGTTTGCTCTTGTGGATTTGGCTTTGACTCTTGTGGAAAAGAAGATTCATCATATACTTGGTTTTGTCTTGAGTTAGGGTTTACCCTCACCTATAAGGTTTTGCTCTTGTGGATTTGGCTTTGACTATTGTGGAAAAGAAGATTCATCATATACTTGGTTTTGTCTTGAGTTAGGGTTTACCCTCACTTAGGGTTTTCTCTTGTGTATTTGGCTTTGACTCTTGTGGAAATGAAAATTTATTATATACTTGTTTTTGTCTTAACTAGTTAGGGTTTGCTCTTGTGGATTTGGCTTTGACTCTCATGGAAAAGAAGATTCATCATGGTATACTTGGTTTTGTCTTGAGTTAGGCCGGTTTACCCTCACTAATTAGGGTTTGCTAGGGATTTGGATTTGACTGTTGTGGAAAAGAAGATTCATCATATACTTGGTTTTGTCTTGAGTTAGGGTTTACCCTCACTTAGGGTTTTCTTGAAGTGGATTTGGCTTTAACTCTTGTGGAAAAGAAGATTCATCATATACTTGGTCTTGTCTTGAGTAGTTAGGGTTTACTCATGTGGATTTGGTTTTAACAATTGTGGAAAAGAAGACTCATCATATACTTGGTCTTGTCTTGAGTTAGGGTTTACTCGTGTGGATTTGATTTTAACCATTGTGGAAAAGAAGACTCATTATATACTTGGTCTTGTACTCTTGAGTTAGGGTTGACTCATGTGGATTTGGTTCTAACCCTTGTGGAAAAGAAGACTCATCATATACTTGGGTTTGCTCGTACTTTGTTCTTAAGGTTTGAGTAATAAAATGCCACGTAACAATAATGTTATAGGTCATCAAGATCCAGAACAAAATCAACAATTGCTTGCTAGGTTGTGGGATGGAGTGGAAAGATTGGGTGATGGAAAATGTTATTGTCCTTGCAGTCGATGTAGGGGATTCAATAAGAGAAGGTTACTGATCACAACAGCTAAAAAAATTGTAGGGAACATGGACATGTTGAGGGGGGGCATGAATATCATCCATTGGTAAGTCAATATAATTCATGATTATATATCATGCGGTCTTTATATTGAGAGTTTTTGTAATTGTATATTGTATCATTTTTATTTTTGTTACTTAATCGACATGACTAACGTTCTTTGTTTGATGTTTTAATTGTAATTATAAAGCAAGGTCCTCCTAGGGCTGTTCCAAACATGGAGAATGTGGTAATTGTGGAACAACTAGCATAGGAGGAACGTCAATATGCAGGTCCCGCGAATACTGATCATGATCAAGTTAATGATGATATGGAATTAGACGATGATCATGACGATAACATAATTGAGGATGATGGTGCAAATACATTAATCAATGATGCATTTAATGTTAGAATGGATGATGATCAACATCATGTACCACCAATTGATGACTTTGAAGATATTCATGATTTACCTACACTTGAGAAGGCAGATGAACCGCTTTTTGAAGGCTCCCACATAAGTGTTCTCTCTGTTGTGTTGTTGATAATGAACTTGAAGGTTATGAATCATTTTTCAAACACAGCCATCATGCTAGTGTTAAGGTACGTATGTGATTATATGTTTCATAGATCGCATATATATGATTTGATTTATGTTGCTATAATATTTGTATTGGTATACGTACTTCATCATAAAAATAATAAGGATGTATTGTTGTCGTTAATATTATGCTCTTCAAATATTTATATTAACCATTATTTTTAAATTTGTTGTAACAACTTGATAGTTGAATATTTGTTACCGCCATCAAATAAATTACCTCGCACATACCAAGATTTAACTTCCATCATGAAATATGTTGGAATGGAGTATCAAGCAATTGATGCATGTCCTAATGATCATATTTTATATTATAATCAGTATGAGTTTGCAACAGAATGCCCTATATGTCATAGTAGTAGATACCGAACAGATCAAGTAACCAAAAAGGTGTCTCGTAAGGTTCTTCGTTATATTCCCATTATTCCACGCTTGCAACGACTGTTTAGGTGCAAAAACATAGCACAATTTATGGATTACCATGTACAGAATAGAAGTGGAGATGATATTCTTCGAATGCTCGCAGATGGTTCTACATTTACAGACATGGAGAAAAAATGGCCACACTTTAAAGAAGAACCTCGTAATGCTAGGCTTTCTTTGGCAGTGGATGGTGTCAATCCATTTGCAGAGATGAGATCTACTTACTCGGTCTGGCCTGTTTTTGTTATCAACAATAACATTCCTCCATGGATGTCAATAAAGAGGGAGCATATAATGTTGGAAATGATTGTTCCAGGTATAATTTGTACTTTAGAACAATGTTTTTTTAATGCATTAGTATTTAATTTTTCATGAAGATCAATATTGTTGCATATTCATGTCATATATATATTTCATTTACTTATATGTATTGTATTTGTTGTTTTCTTTTAGTTAAGTACCCAGTTAAAGATATGAATGTATATATCGAGCCTCTTGTTGATGAACTACTTAATCTATGGAATGGTGTCACTATGTATGATGTCTGTAGACCAGTAGGGCAAAGGGAATTTCAATTCCATCCAATGCTTGCCTGGACAATTCATGATGCTCCAAGGCTAACACATTTTTGTGGTCTTCAAACAAAGGGAAAATTTGCATGTCCAGTTTGTGGTCCCAAGATGAAATCTCGTCATTCAAAGAGTTTGTCAAAGGAAGTGTTTGATGAGTATAGGCACTTCCTCTCTAAGAATCATAGGTATCAAACTATCGAAAAACATCTTTTTAATGGGAAAGAGGAGACCGCATTAAAACCACAAAGAATGACACCTCACATATGGAGGTTGCAATATAATAGAAATCGTCAAGGTACGATTCAATTTGTCTATCTTATATATTCATATTGATCATGTCTTATATGTACTTTTTAATGTTTTATTTTGGATTATATTAATTTTTTTTACTGTAATATACGACATTTTAATCTCTTTAACGTATATATTGATTACTGATGATCTGCATGAACATCATGAAGGTGTAAATGGGCTTCCACGAGGAATGAAAAGTTATCCCAAACAATTTAGTAGGTTGCCTTACTATGAGCACTTACTAGTTGTTCATTCGTTTGATGCAATGCATATCGGAAAGAATGTAGCTGAAACACTATGGCGAATATTAGACGGAAGGAGTGACAAAGAAAAAATTGTCAAAATTTGCAATGACATTCATGAATCCAATCATGCAATGAAAGATATCATTGAACATTTAAACAACTATGGACACCAAATTAATATAAGGTCACTTCCATGGTTATTGACTGAGCAACAAAGCAATGCAGTAAAAGAAGTGATACAAAAAATGAAATTTCCCACATGATTTTGTTCGAACATAAAGAATATCTTAACAAGGAAAGGTGATTTTGGCGGGGTAAAAACGCATGATTGGAATATCTTCATTAAGGTAATTATATTTCTGGTATATATATTGGTATATTACAATACTGCATGTTTTTGGTTTACTTTTTTGCTTAATTTTTAAAAATATATTGATGAGACGTCTT